>CM039485.1:23016256-23354942 GCA_022433065.1 Begonia loranthoides
TATGAACTTAATCGAGCATGCATGATTTTTAAAATTTATTTGAAGAATGGACGTTGGAAAATTGTTGTCAAATGCTTTAATGATGATGTTTATTGTGATCAAATTGTAGAGACAAATGCTGAGTTTATACGTATTTTGAATGATCATTATCTTGTATGTTGCTCACCGTTTGTCAATCTTTCCGAGCATTGGAGGAAATCAATGTTCAAGAATATAAAATCGTCACACCAAGTTTAAATGGTAAGGTGAAATGTTATTTTAATATTTTTGATTTCTTATCTTTGTATGATGCAGGCGATTTGAGGACGAATCTTCTCGAAGAAAGGGGGAATGATGTTGATGTGATCCAAGTAGCACATAAAGACCGAGATCCGTTAAGAGACATAGGAGGCCCAATGACTAGAGCAAGGATAAAGAAGATGAATGAAAAACTTCAACTTTTAGTGGCGGAAATACAAGAGAAAGAGTTTGTGATCCATGAACCAAGAACAATAAACTTATTAAGCATTGGAGATGACGTAATAGAGGAAATACAGGCCCAAGAACATAAATGGGCTGGGAAGACATTTTCAACCACATGTCAAGCACATGCCGACCACATGCCCTGCACATGCCCTTAATTAGTTACTGAGCACATGCTGTGCACAGGCTATTAATTAGTTAGATCTTATCTTATTTTAAGTTATTTTTTTAAAATTATGTTTGAATTTATTTTATCCTAGTTTATCTTAGGATTAGATTTACTTTATGTTTAGCTTATAAAAGTAATTTAGGGAACAATTGTTGACACCTTTTGACAAATTGAAATTGAGAGCTTTTGCTTTTTGGGGAGATTTCCTTCTCTTGAGTTCTTTGCGAAGAACTTGATCTCTTCAAGTGGATTCTTGAAAGATCGAACTTTTGATAGCTTTGGTTCTAACCGACAGGTTTGGTTAGGGTCAAGCTCCTCTTCGGAATACTCGAGTTCTAGTCGATAGGTTTGGTTAGGGTCGTAGTTCCACCTTTTTGATCTTGAAATCGTGAGACGATCCGTCTAATTCCGCAAAAGTTGTTGGGTCTAGGGTTCGTATACCCTAGGTTCGCTTCAGATAGCCTCATGATACTTTGACACCATGACCATCCAAAGTATCAAAAGGATTCATCCTCCCGTATCCATGGCAGAACAATCAATAAAATACCATGCACGTAAAGACAAACGTGTAAAACTTAGGGGTGGGAATCGGTTCGGTTTGAACCCGGTAACCCAACCGAACCGACTAAAATTGTTCGGTTTGGTTCGGTTTCATTAGAGAAAAGTTATAGAATATAACCAAACCGAACAGAACAACAATTTTAGGTTCGGTTCTCGGTTTTGGGTTGTAGGAACCGGGTAAACCGTAACCGACCCGAACTTAAAAAAAACCTAGAACTTTGAAGATCTGCTTCCAGTTCTGAGTTCGTCGCTTGACACCCAGCCCTTCCTTCCTTCCTTTCTGCAGATCTACTGCCTTTCTCAGTTTCTCTCCAGTTTTGTTCGACCCTCTGGCGTCTCTAGGGCTAGCCGCACACACCTGTGTCTCTAGGTCATCTCTAGGGCTAGCCGCACACACCTGTGTCATCCAACACCTCCTTCTGTTCCATCTCCCGTCGACCTTGCCCTCTCTCTCAATATGGCTAGCCGAAGGCAGACATCGACAACGATTTGATGAACCGAACTCAGTTCAACTGGTGATTCCAATCGGACATTAGTGATTCGAACTGCGATTCGAACAATCTAGCAGGACATCAATTCACAGTTCACAGTTCACAGGTTCTCATGGCTTTCTTTATATTTTTAAACTCTATAAACGAAGTCTTAACACCCCTTTCATCGATTTCAGGTCGATTATTCAAGTAGTGCTACCAATTTGAAATCAACGATTTCAGGTGAGGTCTAGGTTTTTTAAAATTTAATCATGGCATGATGTTGGTGATTATTTTGTTGGAATTTCTGTTATTTTTGGAATTTTTATTTGTATTGTGGATTGTGAATTCAAATTGTGGAATTGGAATTGGAATTTGATTTAATTGTAAATTGTGAATTGTAAATCTGTGATCTTTGAATTTGAATTGTGAATTGTAAATCTGTATCTGTGAATTTGATATTTTAAGTGGATGTGAATGTTGGTACATACAACTGATGACTGAAATCTGGATTGCTCTCGTTTTTAATGCTTTAAGGCTACTGTTGATATTACAAGAACTCTAAAGTATGTCCTGTTGGTAAGTTCATTTCATATGTTAATGTTTGATTGCTGTAGTTCAAATTTTTGTTGGTAAGTTCATTTCATATGTTAATGTTTGATTGCTGTAGTTCAAATTTCATAATGTTTGATTGCTAAAGTATGTTTGATTGTTGCCGTGCAAAAACAGAGTTAGAGGAAAAGAGTTGATATGAACAGGGTCCAGGGAGTTGATATGAACAGAGAGTTCAATTCTTTTGGATCTGAAGATATGAGCAGAGTCAGATCAAAATTTTTTTATTCATGTAATTATTTTATTTATCGACATTTGTTTGTATCAATTCTGTTCATATCTGATTCAAAAGAGTTTTTTATTTTTTATTTTTAACAGACTAAAAATCGATTACAAAACTGAACAAACCAAACGGAAAAAAGAAAATGGAATTTATGAAAAAGCCAAACCGAACCGATTAGAACCAAAACCAAGGTTCGGTTTTCAGTTCGATTTTCCACTATTCTCAGTTTGGTTTCGGTTTGAAAAATCCAAAAGCGAACTGAGTTAGTTCGATTCTAATTTGGCGAAAAACCAAACCGAACCGAACCGTTCCCACCCCTAGTAAAAATCACGTATACCTGTGCAATATAAAAACTGACGTGTTGTCGAATAGTCCCCATCGGATTTTCATATGTGGTAATCCACAAAATAAAATTTTGATAACCATGATGCGATGCAATGCAGTAAAGTATAAATCCATTCCTTTGTGATGACCTTTCTTAACAACTAGAGCTACAGCCTCCTCGAAAATTGGCTCATAATCCACAAAATTGTTAGAGGCTAGAAACATGATAAAAGTTAGAAATTTCCATCAATAATTCACATGGGAATGAGAATGGATCCTATACCAGGACTAGGAATCCAAACCAACGTGTAAACTACCAAAAAATGCACAAAATCACATTGTGCGGTCGACTAGGGACCTTCAACAGTTAACTAGGCAATGTAGCATTTGATCGGTTTAGGCTGCAGTCGACTTGCGAAGTTGTGCAGTTGACCTTACCAACTATGGTCGACTAGTCCGATTGACTATGACTTACTGTAGCTGATGGAAAATCAGTTGAAACTTTGCTGAAACTCTCAGCCTTTTCCACTGTCGACTGGGCACGACTAGAGGTCAAACAAGGCGACCTTCTAGCTTAATTACCATGACCAAAATACGTTGTTTTCTCCATTTTCTCCTCCAAATGGCCATTACTCTTGCATAAACTTTAAATCTACCAATATATTTTAGAAATAACTTACATATTCAAGTTTCCAATCTCGAATCTGAAACCAATATATATCATAAACTTCAAATTCAAAAATAGAGAAGAAGAGAGACTTACCCATGAAATGTCTTCATAAATGTTGAAGATCTCGATTTTGCGAACTCAAAACTAGAGCACACTCCGTCCTTTCTCCTTGTGGCGACCGAGTATAAGGAAATGAGAGAAACCCTCATTCCCTAATAATTTATTTAATAAAGTTTAAATTTAAATTTTTATTTAATAATGTAATATATATTAAATACATTACTTTTTAAATTTCTGAACCTCGACCAATCATTGTTATGAAAATTCTCATTTATCAAATTAATTTTTCTCAATTTATTTACCATTTGTTTTTGCCTAATTTTACTCATTTTCCCATTTGACTAAAAATTCAGGCATATCGCTACACAATAAAGTAAGTTAAATTCTAAACACCGTGACAAAAAATATTGTGACAAATTTTTTCTTGAAATTTATTTTCAATAAAATAGAAGATTTTACAGTTACACTTTATATTTTTCGGTTTCCTAAACTCGTGTTAGTTTGTTTTGGAGCAATAAATATTCAGATTTTAATTACCTTTTAGTTTGTTTCTCCAATTTCTTAGGAAACTGTTAGTGAGTTCAAGTGAGACTTTGAAGACTGTCTTCATGTTAAGTGCACATTGCTTATCTTTTTAGTATGAAATATATTAATGGTCCTTATAATTAAAATTTTATTTCAATTTATTCTCCATAGTTTTAATTTTGTGGGTTAAGTCTTAGTAATTTTAACTTTGTTTCTAAATGATCATTTAATTAAGTTGTTTAATAAATTAATGACAAATTGTTAGATTTAGTTTGATAATTATATTATCAGCCATATATTTAATAATAATATTATATTATTATGCATAATAAAGTTAATCCCGTTAAAGTGCATAAATATGATTAACTGTTATTGGACTTCGACCATCTAATGTGGGAGTTTAATATGTAGATATGTGATAGCAGGATGCATTGAACCCGACTCACAAGTCATATAATAAGGATTATAGTCTCTATGTCACACAATTAATTATTTTTTTTATATTCTCTGCCAGCTTACAAAATAGAGAGTAAGGATTTTCTCTCAACAAAATTGCTCTGATCTAAAAAATTACCGCCATCAATTTTAAATTAAACTATAAAATATGGAATTTTATTATGGCAATGAACGATATGTTATGTTCAAAACCTAAATTTGGTATTACTGCTGCTATATGAATTTTTGTAACTAGTAGGATTTGTTGACAGATGGGCTTAACTCAATATATAAAATTATAGTTTAGATTAAACCTGTCACAACCTACAAGGGACACGAGATAGAACGGAAAACGACCCTGCTCAAAAGAATTGAATTGCCCGACCGTTTTTCTCTTAAGATATATTAATTATCAGCAGAATACTTAAAATATTAATTATAAGTCAGGGCCCAATAAACATGGGTTTAACAAGTCCAACAGTGATATCACATAATATAGTAATATAATCAAAAATAAAATAAAGTAAAAAGTTGTGCGGAAGGTAAGTTAAAGATTACAGTCATCTAACTAAAGTATACCTCACAAATATCTCTCAAGGGAGAATACTAAAATAAAAATAAAACTTCATTGGATCTAAACTTAGCTTCGCAACTGGAAATCTAACTGATAAAATTCTGAAAGTTGTCAGTGAGGTGAGTTGACTAAACTCAATAGAGATTATGTTATTAAAGAAAAATTTAATTAAAATGATGTTTAAGCATGCATGAATTTAAAGCTTATGTTTTATAAATTAATTTCAGAAAAATGTGTACAAAATGACATGTGTTTGAAACCACCCACCAATATGTGGTCCATAATTAAAATAAGCTATTGTTGTGTTAATTAAAAATCAAAGTGAAAATGGAGCCACTCACAGACTCCGGACACACCATGGCATAGGCATATAATAGAATAAAGGCGATGCTCGATGATCCCAAAAGTCAAATAAATATCCTGATCAGGTTTAGGGATTCGAAACCCAAGGACATGGCACATAAAACTCTCCGATTATCTATTTTAACAACAAATAAACACATTTCACAAGCTGGAATGTGTGAAAATAAAACAGACCCCAAATCGGGTCGATCAAAACTCGATTTGCACGACCAAGTTGATCCAGAAATATTTAAATGCATTCTTAATTGAAACGTGTACAGTGAAAATAAAATATAATACAAATCTGATGGTCATAGAAATGGACGCATCATTTTAATATGAGACAAGTCTAAAAATATTTACTTTATAAAAATTATGCAATGCAGTGCATAAAAATAAATCCCTACCTCGAAGTGGCTTACAATGTCCAAGACTTAATAATCCAATTAGCCCAAAACCAATGTCCACGAATTTTTAATTCAATATGAGTATCTATCCAAAATTTAAGGTATTAATTTGTAGGGTCAAATTTTATAAATTAAAATGTCTAATTATCATTGACAATTAAATTCAAAAATCAATTTGATTACATGACCCAAATCTCCAGCCCAAAAAGGCCCAAAAATATATGTCCAACACACCCTTTGATTCCCGACCCATAGAATAAGGATGGTGGACTCGAACATGACCCATTTGTAGACATCCCTGTTCTTCAACGCGGGCGTTGTTGTTCATCGACGTGAATGACCTCAACTCTAGCCGAGATTTCCTCGTCTTAGCTAGTCGTTCAACCCACAGCAGGCACCAATTTTTACACACCATAGCTCAGCTCTTTGCTGAGTCGCGCTTTGGTGTGCATTGCCAACGCACAAGCTACATCATTCAACCGATTCACCAATAGAGAAAAAGGGAAATTTCCGTTCCAAGATTTCCAACAAGAAGCAAAATTAACAGGTAAACATCTAATCTAAATTCCCAGACAAAGAACAAAATTAAATAGTGAGGTATCAAGGATAAAATTTAAAGCTTTATACCTCTACTGTGAACACTGAAAACAAGGATTCTGAACACAGTAAGAACTTCGTTGGACCTGCGCTGCATCGAGAACAACTTGGTTTATTCCCCCTTCAACGCCGAAGTAAAAATTTGGATTAAAAATTCCAATCTTTTAATCCAATTTTTGGAATTATGGGGAGATGAGGAAGTATACTTACCAAGACCAACAATTTCTTCAGCCACAAAGGCATAAATCTTTGCCCAAAACAATAATGAGTGAGAGCTCTATTTTGCAGATGGAGGCAAAATAGCCGAGAGAGAGATGTGGAGATGGAAACCAACGCTGCCATTTAAGAATTGAAGGAAAGGGAAGAATAAATAAAAAATTGCCTGATGATACACTATCCACATGGGCTGGGGGAGGCGTTTCCCAAAAACGTCTTCCTTAAATTAAATTCTTTTATTTATTTATTTTTTAATTTGACAAATATTACAAAACCTAATTTCCTCATTTTGTCATTGAGAGAGAAATGACTTTGGAGAGGAAATCCTTCAAGAAAGTAAAACTTTGGTTGATTCAAAGCAAATTGATGTGTTTGTCGCTTGAATAATCTAGGTGCTCAAGGACTATCCATAAGTAAATTGAACTCCTCTTTGGTTTATGTTTTTTAATCGAATTAAGATTTTTATGTTCAAGTTTGATGTAGATTTGGATTTCTAGTTACTAGCACCTTGGATTAGAGTTTTGGAGGTCAGAGCTTTAGAGAAATTGGAGGAAAACATCGAGGGTTAGTTCTGATTTATACTCAAATTCATGATTTAGGGCGAATTTAGGGTTTTGATAGGAAATATTGTTTTTGGATTAAGGATCAAAATCGTTGGACATAAAACAAATATCTTTGGAAGGAAATAGTAAGAAAATATTTTGTACAAATTTTGGTATCATTTTGGGTAAGAAAATAGGAGGAGATCAAAGTTTTTTTTTTTTTTTTTTTTCAGTGAATAGCAATTAATAATCTAAACGGTGTACTGAACTTTAATATTTGGCGAACAGACATGATGGGCGAGTTGATTGGTTCAAGACCTAGTCGACCAGACCTATTACACCGGGTTAACAGAATGTTTTCATGGTGGACAGGTCTTGTAAAAACTGCTATTTTATTAATTATAAATTCCATGTGTAATTTCTTGTGTAATTTTTGGTTAAGACATTGAAATATTGACCTGTTTTGTCGTGTTGTAGCTACGTGTGAGTTTTTGGTCAAATAGTCAAAATCTGTAACAATTGGATGCTACTGAGTGATAAATAAATTGAGTGAATAAATTTTGGTAAATGAGATCGGCTCGGGAACCATCATCTAGGTGACGTTCGATAAGAATCGAGATTTGGAATAAATTTATTTAATATATAAAATATATATTTTGATATTAAATAAATTTTTATATTTGTTTTAATTAAAGTAAATAAGGATGAAAAACTCTTATTCTTGCTTTCGGTTGCCGTGCACAATAGAAAGGGAGACAGAGGAGAGAAATTTGATCCATGAGGTTGAGAGTTTGGACACTGGATTTGAGTTCGCGACGTTAAGTCCATCATCGTTTGTAAAGGCACTTGTCGAGTAAGTTCTTTTCTCCTCTCTGATTTTGAAGTTAAAGTTCTATAGAACATTGGCTTTGGATTTAAGATTGGAAACTCAAATCCGAGAGATATTTTTGGATTATGTTGGTGGATTTGGAGTTTATGCAGGAGTATTTTCCATTTGGAGGTGAACAACGGAGGAAATGACATGTTTTTTGTTGGTGGATTTGAAGTTTATGCAGGAGTATTTTTTGTTTGGAGGCAAAAAAATGGAGGAAATGATATGTTTCTGCCAAGGAAACAGCGGTAGAGGGTCATTCTAGTTGATCTCTGGTCATGCATGGTCGACCATGGATGTGGCAGAGCGTATGAGTGAGGCACAGGTTGATTTGTGGACAATTGTGGTTGTGCGAGGTCAATCGCATTAGTCTTGCAGTCAACCATCGCGACCCACCACACCAATAGGCCAGTCAACCACAAATTGGATAAATTGGACACTAAAGGTCCCTGGTAGTCGACTGTGGAGGTCCCAGGTCGATTGCTGAATGTCCCTCATCGACCGCAGAAGGTCTGAGGTTGACCGCACAATGTTATTTTTCAGGTTTTTGAGTTGTTTACACATTGGTTGAGTTCCTAGTCCCCGTATAAAATCCTTCCACTATTCTCTATTGTTTTTAGGCTCAGAAGAGTTTGTAAACTTCGATGCAATTCCTAAAGAGATTGTCGCTCTGGTTGGTAAGAAAGGTCGCAAAAAAGGTAGGAGATTTTATACTTCATGTGTGACATGGTTTTCAAAATATATTTTTGTGGGTTGCCACATATAAAAAACATGACAAAAACTGTTTGATAGCACATAAGTTTTTATACTACGTATGTATGTGAGTTTTACACGTTTACTTTACGAGTATGGTATTTTCATGGTATGCTATGGTTCTGATATGGGAAGTTGAATCCTCTTGATACTTTGGACATTCTTAATGTCAAAGTATCATGAAGGTATCTCGATACATCTTTTACTACATAAAGATATTTTGTTCACACACTGTGATAAAATGGGTAATAGGGTGGTATTGACATGCTCCTTGGGTTGAATCACTAAACATGATCAAAGTGCTTATGTTTTGGGTTGTGTCATCACTGACTGGTTCATCGGCAACCCCTGTGAGAGGCTAGATCTTAGGATTGCACTCATAGTATCTTCCTCCAGGCTTATAAGGAATTGCCATGTTTGGACTGCCGCCTTTCTATGCGTTTGTATTGGAGGGGTCCTTGTGTTTTCATGCATCATGGTTTTGACTGGTGAAAAATGATGGAGACTTGTTTTACTATAACTGGTTAGGTATGCAGTGGGTTTTTGACGATTGCCTCATCGATGACTCGTGGAGCTTGTTTTGATGATAAATCATATTTAAAAATGATCTTAAAACCCATGCATTGTATAGTAGTGATTTGATCATGGTTTTGAAGAGAAATGAAAAAGTAGTTTTATATGCATTGCATTTAGTGTAAGTTTTCTACTGAGTTACTCACTCACTCCATTCCTTTAGGTAAAGGCAAGGCTAGTCAGAGTTAGCAGCTGGGTGGAGTAGTTATGTTTCCTTCCTTGTCTTGAGTGTTTAGTTTGTACTCATTGGTGAGGACCTTGATATTTGAGCCAGTATCAAACTATTTGGATAATGTTTGGATTATTTGTTGAATGCACAATACTTATTTAGTTTACGTTATTTTTCTTTTGATCACTATGTGGACCTAGGTCCATCTTGTGTTGGCCATAACTTTGATTTATGTTCATGTCTTCTATTGTAAATCAAGCTTTAGGCTGGGTGATCGGGTTCTTCTTGAGAATTGGATTGTTTGATCCAAGGTTTCTGTTAGGCCTACCTATGGGTCCTGATAGGTCTAGTTGACTAATCTTGCATGTGGTTGATTGGACTATTCTTTGGTTAGCTAGGGTGTTTGAAACCTTGGTTTTTAGACAAAAGTTTTGTGGGATTATTTTTATAAATCTCCGAGTTCGTTCTTATCCCAGATATGAGTTTCAATGCATGTTCTAAGAGCCTTAGAAATCTTTTGATGAGGGTACGATGCCAGGTAGTGTGATTGACGAGTTAGATTGATTTGGCTCTTTAGATGTTGGATTTGGAATACATTAGTGTGGTAAGAATTTTATTGGGTAAATGAAAAATCAACCATCGTCGTTTGTGGTCAATCACAAGTCAACCACTTGGGTATTTTTTTTAACAAATTAACCACTAACGTATGGGAAAATAACAAAACAAACATCGCAGTTACGTTTTTCGTTCTCCGTTAACAAGTTAAAAATGCGGTGTGTGGTCAAGACACCGCGTAAAACGCGGTGCCTCACCAGACATAGCGTTTTTACTCGGTGTATCGCGCCAGACACCGTGTTTTTTACGTGAGGCACCGCGTTTTTACGCGGTGTCCAGGCAAACACGCGTCCAGGCAAAAAGGCCTGGACACCGCGGCGTCTCTGGAGCTCTCCATTTGTCATGCATGGCGTTCTCGATCAATTGTGTTTCATGGTTACTTCGAATTCGTTATGTATATGTTTTGCGAATACAATGTTTTTATTGGTTTTTTGACCTCTGCACCTTCAAACTAGCATAACTTTTGCTACGGATGTCGGAATTGGGTGCAGAAGGTATCAAATCGAAGCTCTCTCAGAGCTCTATAATCATCAATGGGTAGACCCCATGACCGCCTTTCTCAGCCCCAAAATCAATCGTTTAGGCCCTCAAATTTGCGATCAAACATTTTTCCAGACTAAGCAAATGTTTGATCACAAATTTGAGGGTTTAAACGATTGATTTTGGGGCTGAGAAAGGCGGGCATGGGGTTCACCCAATGAGAATTATAGAGCTCTGAGAGATCTTTGATTTGATACCTTTTGCGCTCAATTCCGACATCCGTAGCAAAAGTTATGCTAGTTTGAAGGTGCAGAGGTAAAAAAACCAATAAAAACATTGCATTCGTAAAACATATACATAACGAATTCGAAGTAACCATGAAACACAATTGATCAAGAATGCCATGCATGACAAATAGAGAGCTCCAGAGACGCCGCGGTGTCCAGGCCTTTTTGCTTGGACGCGTGTTTGCTTGGACACCGCGTAAAAATGCGGTGACACCGCGTAAATATGCGGTGCCTCGCGTAAAAACGCGGTGTCTGGCGAGGCACCGCGTTTTACAGTGTCTTGACCACACACCTCGTTTTTAACTTATTAACGGAGAACGAAAAACGGAACTGTGATGTTTGCTTTGTTATTTTCCCATACGTCAGTGGTTAATTTGTTTAAAAAATCCCTAGTGGTTGACTTGTCATTGACCACAAACCATGATGGTTGATTTGTCATTTACCCAATTTTATTTATTGTATTTAGTGTCACGACCTGGAGGCAGGCCTGACAGAAATGTCAGACTAAACGACCCAATTCTCAGAGAGAACTCGATCGCTCAGCCCAAGGCTGGAAGACTTATATAAAATTCCCAGCTGTAACTCACTTGTGATAGGCCATGGTCTACATAGTGATCACAAGAGTTAATAGTACAGTAATGTAAATTCAATCCAAAACTAAACTATGCATCCATGTCCATACATCAAGAATTTTAACCAAAGTATCTTACAACTAAACAACAATCCATACCAGAGGAAAAAACAACGAAACGGAAAGGAAATAGTCAAATGAAACTCATCGAGTTAAATGTCCACATCCTAACTACTCCTATGTCTACTTGGAGGGGAGGGGTCAATGGGGTGAGTGACTAGCTCAGTAGGAAACTTATACTAACCACAAAGGGTGTGTAAAACTTATTTTACCATTTTTTTTATAGAAGACTATGATTTCAGGTGTTATGTATGTTTATAAAAAACATTTCAAAAACTGTTTCCATCCTTTTAAGGAAAAAAGGAAAAACCAGTCTCGAAGGGCCCTGACGAGACATGGTAGAAAAAAGTGGGTCACTCAAAGACTCCTCCTATCAAACGCACAGAAAGGGCGCCACCATCTAGGCAACACCTCATGAGTTCGAAAGAAAGCAATGGCTATTTGTAGACCCGACTCATCACCCTAAGTTTTCCGACAAGCTATGCTTAGCGGCGACACAACCCGTATCATCACCAAGTTTGATGACAAGTTAAGCTCTGTGCCAAGAAACTCGTAACATGGAACACCCTGATCAAGTTTTGGGAGTTGAAACCCAAGAAACGCGTCATCACCGCTTTATACCCATTTTTTCACACAGCGTGCAAAGAATCATCTCCATGCAGTAGGAGATGTACCATGGATAGCCTCGTGATACTATGGTACGGAGACCGTCCAAAGTATCAAGAGGTTTCATTGACAGATATCAATCATACCATGAAAATTATATGCACGTAAGTAAACATGTAAAACTTTCATGCATAAGTATAATAAACTTAGATGTGAAACAGTCCCCGTCAGTTTTGCATATGTGGTAATCCACAAAAAATTAAGTTGTAAAACCATGGTATGCGAATGCAAAGCAAGAAGGTAAAAAATCCCTACCTCGACGGAAGTCTATCCTTTTATCGAAAGGAGTAGCAACCTCAAGTATAGGCTCAAAGTCCTAGAGCTCCTTGAACTCGTCTAAGCCTAAAACATGTAAGAGGTCAAACATTCTCGTCAATGATTCTCAATATGCCATCACACTGTAGCATAACATATCCTCATCAATTAACCATCAATACAATGTGTAATACCCTTAATTTTTGTTATGCTAAGCGTAAGACTTAAGTAATAATTTTGGGGTATTCGGATCGATCGATCGACGACCTAGAAAGTCTCCAAAAATGGAAATGCCATCGCTTAGAAGCTTCAAGGTTGGATGTTGGACGCGTCTGGACAATGAGGCTTCTCTCATTTAGCCTTCCATCTTCAGTGGGACACTGTAGAGTCGAGTCTTGTGGTCTATAAATTGCGGGTGCCAAATTGAAGTAGAGAGTTTTGGAAAAACAGTGGCGAAGTTCTGAAGTTTTTGTGAGAGAAATGCTTATGTGTTTTTGAAAGAATGGCAGAGAGGGTGCAAGCATTGAGGTTATGTGATTTTGAGTGAGAAGCAGTTAAGGAAAATGGCTGGGTGCTTCTGGAGTTTATGTTTATGAGAAAACCGTGAGGGTGAGGAGTTGCTAAGAAGTCTGGTGTTTTTGAAGATATTGGTTCGGCCGTGTGATAGTGTTGGATATTTATGTTATAGGTTTAAGGATTTAAACTCTGTTAATCATGCTTATGGAAGTATTTAGAATATGACTTGGAATCTATTTTTCATAATGTTGGTAATCTGTTTATCGCCACTGCATAATTATTACTGATGAAATCTGTATATGTTGAGGAACTTGTTTAGTATCATATGCATGAGTTTAATATTTTTTTATTGAATTATGCTTATCCGTTAACAATTTTGAAGTACATCGTTAGGTTGGTTTGTCGTTGAAGTCTTATTCTGTTGGTATAAGAATCTCTGTTGTGGTTAATTAGATTGTTTAATATGGGGGAAACTATATTTTGTTGAGGATAACACTACGGTGAGATCTATGCCCAGTCTAAGTAGTAATTTTGGGATTATAATAATCCTTGAAGAGTTAGATTTGTAACTGTTGATAGATGATAGTTTTTGGAGAATTATTATTGATAAGTAAACTATTATTAATTGATAAATAGGTATTGAGGATAAAAGACTTGAAGTGTTAACCCTTTAAAGCTAAGGACTCCAGGTAAGTTGTACTGAATGTGTTTTGTCCAAAAAGGCTTATATCACGGGAATTAGGGTTGTTTGATGCCTGCATTTACTAGATGAATAGGTTATGTTATTATTTGGGAGATGTACTACTGATTGATTGTTTAAATTGTAAATTTATTAGATTTAAGTTCAATTCCTTAGTTAGGAATAAATCACGTTTTGAGGATACGGTAGATGAACACGTTAAACGTTAGATAGAATTGTATGCTTGCATTCATGTATCATTGTTCCTAATGTACAAGAAAATGAAATGTAACTAAATTTAAAATGAATAAACGTAATTGAACCTAAAGTATACGTAAATGAATAAACGTAAATAGTTGTTTAGAGATGTGGGTTCTTGAGTTGGGCACTTAGGTGTGTGCCACGAGATGGCCGTCTGGGCAGTGTATTAGGTGTGCCACGAGATTGGTCGCCTTGTGCATAAACCGCTCTACCTTATCAAGTTGACATCTCTAACACTTGTATGGCTAACTAGAACTAAATGAAAATGGAATAGTAATAGAATTAAACGGAATAAACGTAAATAGCTGTTTTTGTGATTTGATTGGTTACGCCAGACACAGAAACCAAAGATAAGAAAATAATTGTTTGTGTGGTCTTGTTGGTTACACCCAACACAAAAATAGAAGAAATCACAGTAAAAGGCGAAAGCAACTAATATGTAAATGAAAATGAAATGAAAAACAGAAAATTTATACGGACTTTAAAAGCTGCGTGTGTATGTCCTATTTTATGTTTATACCGCTTACTGAGCTTTATGCTCATAGTTATCTCCTGTGATGTAGGTTAGGAGCCAATGATTAGATAAAGCTTGTTGAGGACGTAGCTGATAGAGTATTGCTGGTTGGGTGTTTGTGTTGTTGGCGACATTGACCTTGGGGGTTATGGCTCACAGAAATGGAATAAGTGTAATTAAATGTTTTAAGAGTTATCAAGTGATGACTTCAAACTGTTTTAAGTTAATGTTTTACCTGTGCTTATCTAAATAGCTTTTGAATTGCTGGTTTGGGTATTTAAATGTAAAAGACTTATGCATTTCGTTTACTCTAAGTTTTATACGGTTAAGACTTCCGCTGAGTGTTTACTCAGGTTTTCCCTCCCACAAGTGTTTTAAAATATCAAAAATTTTTATACTGTAAAAGTTACGGGATGTTACACAATGCGCTATATTTAAACAAACCACAACAACAAATCCTTGACTGCATTTATCATCCCAACAGCACCATTTAGCAACTATAAAAAATCCTCAATTTTCAACAATTGTTAAACATCAACAATGCGTTAATAGTGAGTAACATTTCCAATAAACATAAAAATATCACCCTAAGCGTAGCATCAAATCCTTAATCAATGATCGAAAACATAAATGCATCGGGCATACCACATAACCTCGAGGGTCATCAGTAAATGCAGTAACAAAATAGGACCATTATCATCCACTAACTATAAACCGAGCCTTATTAAACTACTACTATGGCACTACAACTCAACATCAGTTACTATGTAGCACAAAATAGAACACCAAGTATTCGAGAGATAATAACAGATAGTAAGCAAACTACAATCCTCAAGAACCATCAACAAAAATAGTAACCAATGTACAATCCTTGAGTCTCATCAATAAAACCAAAGCATAAAAATAAACATAGCCAACAAGAACATCCTCGAGAGTTATCATCAAAGGCAGCAAACGAATCAACCCAATGCTAGTACCTTGCATTGTAGGCTGAGAGGTCATAAACATGCAATAATACTTACCTCGAACTCCATAAATTGAAGCAAACAGTCTGACCATGGTAGAAACAGCAAACAGTCGACAAGCTATGTATAATAAACATGCAATAACTCTCATAGCTCGTCTCTCCATTGTGAGTTCTATCTCCATGATGGTGCTTTAGACAACAAGCCATCATTGATACTCGGAGATAAATAGTGTAGTTCAATCCATCCGTGTGCCCTTTTTATACACTTGGTTTAGGGTATGGAGTTTGCCGTTCGCAGAAGCATTTGCTTCCACAGACAGTTATGCTTCTGTGGGACCCAAGTTTTTCTTGCAAATCTAAATCTAAATGATCACGTTTCACTCGATTTATGGTAGTGTTTGCTTCCGTGTTTAGGTACGCTCCCGTGCTACCCATCTCCATTTTAACCTGTAACCAAATGGACATCGTTTGCTTTAAATTCGCAAGCCGAAACAATGATGTTCTGCATAGCCCACACATTTTCCTTAATCGAATGACGTCGTTCGACTTATAGTCTGCATGAGGTTCCCTTCCCACGAGAAATCTTCCGACGCCGCTGGAGCATCTTTCTATGCATCCAATGGCTCACGCTTGATCGTGCTTCCATCCGACGTTCAACATCCAACCCGCTCCTTATAATCATTTTTGCAAATGGATTCCATTCCACGAACTTCAAACAACGGCTAAAGCTTCATCCATTTTTCACTTCGTCGATCCAATGACCAATCATTTTCCTGAAGGAATCTTTCCTTCTGTGTGAGCATCTTCTCTCTTTATCCAACGGTTCGCGTTTGCCACCCTATCGCATCCGATGGTCAAGCTTCCTCCCACCACAAAATTTTTTCGTGCCGCCGAAGCATCTTTTTCCTTCATCCAATGGTCTGTATTTAATCTCACTTTTCCATCCTATTGCCCATATGCCATCCGCCCTCTTATCCGATGGTTGACAACTCATCCGCCTCTTCCCGCCTCTCTTCTTCCTTTTATTATTTTATTATTTCCTTTATTAACTAATTTAATTAAATAAATATATATTTAATATATTTATAAATCAAATAACTCCAATTCAGTTCTCGATTTCAATTGCAACTTCTTGCCAAACACTAACCGACAACGATTCTTTAATCAAATTAATTTACCTATTTCACTTCTTCAATTAATCTAGCACTCGTAATATTTAATTTTACCGATTTTGACTATTTGATAGAGAATTCACATGTAGCTGCTACGTGATAAATCAAGTCAACTTTTCAAAATCTTGACTGATTTTAACGAAAAATATTTACACGTGAAATTTATTACTAAAAATTTCACGGGTTTTATGAATAGTACATATCATGGTTTTATAAAACTTATTTTGAGATGTTATCTCATATTGTATGAAATGTCTTGATTACAACATGTCAATTTTTATTGTATGCTTATATTTTCATTATTTACATTGTTCATGCATCTTTATTTTCGTTGATGATCATACCAATCATGTGCACTAAGATTGATCAACCCAAGTAAGGGTCACTATTTTGATATGCACATTCAATTGTTGAATTATATGTTTGTTTATTCTGTGAACATAGGAATGAAATAACCGATTGTGTTGTGTTCCTAAGTGCAAATCCTTAAACCTAATCAAAGTTATTATTCTGTAATGCGATCACCAAATATTATCATTCTTTATTTGCCTATGGTATAGTGGGCTTGAAGTTTTTGAATAACTTATTTTTCACTAATGTTTTTATTTATGATAGTAAAGCCTATTTTTATTATGGGAAAATGACAAACCAACTATCATCCTTTAATGTTAGTGACAAACCAACCATCATCTTTTTTTTTGCTAACAAATTAACCACTGAACTATGAAAAAATAATGCCGCTAACATTGCTGTCACATTTGCTGATCAACGGAATAATGTCAAGACGCGGCGGCTCATCTACAAACTTCCGCGACTCCATATTTAAATAAAAGAACACTACAAATTCACGGTCCATAGATTGAACCGCAGCAGTGTGACAATAAACTGCCGCAGTTTATTGTCACACTGCTGCAGCTTCATATGAAATCGCCAGGGTTTATTGTCACACCGCTGTAGCTTCATATGAAACCGCTGTGGTTTATTATCACACCACTGCGGCTTCATATGAAACCACTGCAGTTCAACTACAAACCGTAGTGGTTTAATATGTGCTTTGTTCAATGATTTAAGAAATTTGTGCATAAATAGGCTTCACAGATTCAAGCAAATTGAAACGCAGTTGATCAAAAAGTGAAATGTTGGCTCGAGAAAATGTTGCTAATTTTACAGCTTCATAATAATCAATTTTCATTACATCATTAACAATTAAATTATCAATTCCATTTCAAACATATTATATACATATGTATCACAACTGCAAACCAATTTACAAATTCTATTACAACCATATCGTGTATATGTACATGACAAACACAAACCAAATTCCGTTACAACCATATAATATACATGTGCTCTAAGAATCAGTGTGCTGCAATAACATCTAGCATTTGTATTGTTTCTTTAGAAACATCTTGAAACTGTTGTATATGATCATTGCATGTTTGCTCACTCAATCCCATTATCTGATATTCCATATTCGATGGACTTCCCATGATGCAAAATCGAAGCTCTGCTTGCTACCCGTTTGGTAGAGGTATGATGGCTTTCCATCTTTCTCAAGCAAGTGTGAACATCATTGTGGCACTTTATTTGAAACGTCATTTCACCTAGCAGACATCCATCAACCGATGCTTCAACGAGTTCACCATGAACTACAAAGTCATCGGAGAGGCTGGAAGTGGAATCAATGTTGGAGTGGAGCTCAACGGCGATGTTATGAGGGTTAAGTACTAGGGTTTTCCTGGCAAGCAAGACGAAAGGTTTCGTCTTCTATTTTTGGGGAGGTTAGGTTTCGGCCATTGTCGGGATAGTTATAGGACTCCGAGTGCTCTTAGGTGTTCTGTTGTATGTGATCGGCTCAGAGCACTCGTAGTCTTGTGACTGTTCGAGAGTGGCCGAAACCTAGCCCCCCAAAACATCGAAGACGAACACTTTCATCGTTGAGCTCTACTCCAACATTTCTTCCACTTTTAGCATCACCGAGGATTTCGTGGTTCGCGGTGAACTCACCTGACCTTATATGCGATTCTTATATGCTAAGCTTTGGTAATGCAGAATGAGGCACGTTGAACCACTGCGGCGTCATATGAAGCCGCCGCGGTTTATAGTCAAACTGTGGCTGTGTCATATGACACTACAACGGTTTATCGTCACACCGTTGCGATTTAGTATGACACTGTGGCGGGCCATCAAAATTATCGTGTGGTTTTTGTTAAAACTATGGAGCTGTGACGGTTTGTACATGAACTGCCACGGCTCAAAATTATAGCTTTTAATGGCAAACGAGACAACAATGTTGGCGGCGTCATTTTTTCGTACATGAACTGCCACGGCTCAACATTATAGCTTTTAATGGCAAACGAGACAACAATGTTGGCGGCGTCATTTTTTCATAGTTCANTAGCTTTTAATGGCAAACGAGACAACAATGTTGGCGGCGTCATTTTTTCATAGTTCAGCGGTTAATTTATTAGCGAAAAAAGGATGATAGTTGCTTTGTCATTAATAGTAAAGTATGATGGTTGGTTTGTCATTTTCTCTTTTATTATTTATCATATTATAATAAATTGTTTTAAGACTTGCTCTACTGGATTCTTGAAACTTGTTTTGAATAATATTTTTACCCTTGATTTTGAGACATGGTTTTCCGGTGATGCATGCAAACCTTCATTTTATAACACATTGGATATTTTAGCTAAAATTTCTATTGAGTCTAGTCAACTCACCCTGACTCCGTCATTTCATGTCATAGTTAAGGAGAATTAATTAGACGTTGGAGGATAGACATTGACTCTTCTTATATTTTTTTTCATTTCTTCGAGAGTTTTAAGTTGGTGAAAAGTTATTTCCATTTTAGTTTATTTCATTATGTTGGGATTTCTTCATATCACAGTGTTATATTATTGTGCACAAACTATTACATTTGGATTATATTGTTACATAATATGATGTTCACTGTTTCACTTGATTTTAACCCAAGATTTTTGCGTCTTGGCTCTAAATTTATATTTAACTTTTTAGTCTTCTGCTGCAAGTTTATTTAATTATGTCAAGGGTTGGTTCTATCCTCCCATGAGTTAGATCATTCTAGTTTCATTGCGAGCCCCTTTCAAGTTGTGACATAAACAACAGTTATTAGAAATCCAATTATAAGATGATTCCATACATTCAAGTGTATTTTACATTTGGTTCACTTTGATGATTATTACATGACAGTTTGGGAAAATAAAGAATAAGGGATAAAGTTTTAGGATTAATTCAAATGTCACTATCTTTATTTTTATTTACATCAACAACATGTTCACACAAATAGAAACAATATATTTTTGTCAATTGTTTGGTTACACAATGGACTATTTATAAGGGTTTGATTGACTGCTAGCAAGAGTAAAATCAACAAATTAAAAATTCTTTAGCAAAAATGAAATATTTTTGTTGGATGAATAAAAATATGAGGAGGAAATTAAAATCAATTCTAAACTACGAGGATTATGAATATATTTGACTACTATTTGATGAGCCTTATCAAAGAGTTTTTCAAACTGGCAACTGGCAACTGGCAAACTGAAGGCGAAGCAGAATTGTTTGAAAGGTCTCTTTCCAACTCAATTCTAAGTCATTTTCGACGTGGGCGTTGAAAAGCTTTGTTGAAACTTGAGGCCACAACCGACCACTCCCTCTCAGCTTACTCTCTTTGCTTGGGCAGGCTTCATGTTACATTAACTAGGTCGGTACCAACCGACCAGTTTAGGTCCTTAGGCTTTAACATCATTCACTTGCAGCAATGTTTCTTTTCTTGTTTGCAGAATTTAATATCTCTTTTTTATAATTATTTATGATAAATTAACAACTATGGAAGTTTAAGATGTTATACTGAAATTAATTTAATCATACATCTATTTCACCTGTATCTTTATTTAGAGTGTTGTAAATGACAAATGCATAATTAATTATTTATATTAATCAATTGTAAATTCTCTATTGGAGCAATGATAAAAGATAATAAATATATTGATAGACTAAGCTATAATGCCCCGTAATGTAAAATCCTTTTTTCATGGCATTTATTTATTGTTTTAAAATCTATTTAAAAATCTTACATTTAAAACCATAAAGCGAGAGTCTTAAAAAAATCTCATTTAAAATTTAAACGTAATAAAACTTAACATTAAATAGACATAAAAATTCGTAACTTAAATTCAAACATTTAAAAGCATGGTTAAAAATAAAAAAAGTTTTTTTTTTCAAAGCCGTTTTTCCCACACACGAGTCAACTTCACTTCAACAATGCTGTAGTTTTGCTCATGAGAATTCTCCATGAACTGCATTTATCATTCATTCACATCCTTAGATTCCTTAGTAAAATCATTATCATCTACATCACAAAGTTCACCTATAAATCTAATGCTCAGTAAGAGATGCATATAAAACATGAGTATGAGATGTAATTTGTAATAATAGTGTCTTTTTTAATCAACGTTCTTTTCTTTTTCTTTTACTTAATAGTTCATTAATTGTGGGCAATTCAGTTTAAGGGAGAGATTGACACCATTAGCTCCACCTCATATGGGATAACCAACTAGAAGTCTGCCCACAACGACTATTTACATTTATTTAGTCCGTCCTTCAGTATTTCTTATATTTCTTAATAAAAATATTTTTTATGATGCATGAAATATACACGTGACACATAATAATAGTTTGACATGCATTGAACATAGTACATAATAACAATAAACATATTCTTGATCCACGTCTCAATATAAACAATCAACAATAAACAATCAAACAACAAACATATCTTTGATCCACGTCTTAACATAAATAGTAAACAAACAAACACTAATCATATCCTCAATCAACACCTTATAGGCATCACTACATAAATGTTAGCCTATGTGTCGTTAGACTTATTTATTTTAATGATGAATGTATTAATTGTAATTATAAATTGTTTATTGGTAATTATGATTAATTATATTATCTTGATATTTATATTGATATTCATTGGAAATACCTCAAAATAGGTATTAAGTTATGCTAACATGTTTACCTAAATCCATATAGTTAATAGATATGATATTGAGACTTATAGAAATCAAGGATGACAAAAAGGAAGCAAGAGGTCGAGCATTCAGGCGAGGAGGTAGACCAAAAACAGTCTGCACAAAAGAACTGGTCAACTAGTTGATCGACTGCATGAAAGACAGATTGGTCATCTGTTTTATGGTCAAGGAAGTGGTCGAGCAGCAAAGATTTGGTCGACCTATTTTAAAGACAGATTGCTTCTCAAATCTGCGATCAAAGTAGCGGTCGAGCGGGCGATTGAGTGATCGACCGTAAGCTTGGAGAAAGGAAGGAATGGTTGAACAACCGGTTGACCGATTTGACAGACTCACCCAAATATTGAACGACCAAAATTACAACAGTAACATCTAACGGTCAGATGAGGTCGACCAAAAAAGAAATGGTCGATCGCTAATGTAGAGTCTATAAATATAAGACACTCCGAAGCTTAAAGTAACAAAGTGAGAAGTGTAACGAAGCCCTGCCAAATTTTATACTTGACTTCTCCATACACGAATATAGTGTCAAACCTAACTCTACTCATCCCTAAACTTGTGTTTTACATTTGGGAGAGTTAGGATTTTGTTTGTAATTTTCTTTTTAACTGCATTGTGCTTGAATCAAGGGTGATGCCCTGTGAATTAGTCAAGTGAAGGGTAACGCCCTGCGAATTAGTCAATTGAAGGGTGACGCTCTGTGAATAGTCATTTGTAAAAGCTTTGATTGACACCCGTAAAGTCAATTATCACCAATAAGAAAGATTGGGTGATAAAGATCTCCAAGTCGAGAACTTGGATCGCCGACGTAGGCCGGGGTTTTCGAACCGTGTGAACAACAGTGTATGCACTCTCTTTCCCTATCTCCTTTATTATTGATATTAATTGTTTATTTATAGTTGATAAATTTCTTAGGGTTAGAGAACTTAATTATCAAACAAAAAAGTTTAGCACACCTAATTCACCCCCTCTCTATATGTGTGCACAGATCCTAACAAATGGAATCAAAGCGGGGTTAATCAACTTTTTGTGTGATACTATGATTGCTTGGATATATTCACGTTATTGAGAAATGAGAAAGAGGAGCAAAAAGAAAAAGGAATTTTCAAACCAAAAGATATTGCGCTCAAGGCATCCTCAAGCGCTCAAGTCTATTTTGGGAATGATGATGATGATGAAGATTTAAAATTCATAACCTAAAAGTTCAACAAGTTCCTTCATCGAAAAAAGAGGAATGGAAAGAAAGTAATCGTTTGCTTTGGATGCGGGAAACCCAGACATACATCTACCGAATGCCCCAAAGCAAAGAAGAATTCAAAGACATTCAAGAAGAAACCCTTTAAGGCCACATGGGATGATAGTAAGGAGAGCTCTTCTTTCGAGATAGAAGAAGTCTCAAACTTTTGTTTCATGGCCAAGGAGGAAAAGGTGCACAACTCTTCTAGCGATTAAGATAATTGTGATGATGATAATAAATTGCTAGATGCATTTAATGAGTTGTTTGATAAATTTAATTTGCTTAAACGTAAATATAATTTGTTGAATAAAGAGAATGACAATTTAATTGAAAAGCATGTTGAATTGGTTAAATCTCTTGAAAATCAAATTGTTGATTTGAAAAGCATGGTTGAAGATTCTAATGCTACAATTAAATCTTTAGAGTTTGATATTAGTGAATTAAAATTGAGAAATGATGATTTGAATTCTATTGCTTTGAAATTCACAAACGGTAGAAAGAATTTTAACATGCTTTTAGGAAAGCAAAGAATCACTTTTGATAAAGCTGGTACTAGCTATAAACCCTTTGCAAAGATGAAAAACTATAATAATTTGTTTGTTGGTCCTATTACATGTAATGTTTGTAATTGTATAAGACATAAATAATTTGTGTACCCATTAAAATTGAGAGATAAATGGGCAGCTTCCAAATTGGTTTGGGTTCCAAAAGGAATCATTGCTAAGGATAAAGGACCAAAAAAGATTTGGGTGTCTATGAAAAGTACCTAGGTGCTTTTCAATTTTGTGAATCAATAGTATGAATAATTAGTTAATGAAAATGCTTATTGAATTGCATATACTTTTGATTTGACTTGGATTAATTGTTTGCATAAAATATTGATTTGATTTGAATTGATAGTATACATATAGGTTGAAAATTTATTTTCTTTGTGAATAATGATTTTATTGGTTGCATATTTCGATTGGTATCATTTTTTTAAATCCTTCATTTTGTTAATACTTCAATTGGTATTCTTGGATTTGATTTTGGTATTACAATTGGTATAGTTTCTCCCCATTGATATAGAATTGGTTATTGACATAGAGGGAGAAAATAAAATTGTGTGTGTTTAATGCATATTTCCCCAACTCTTATATAAGCTTGATGGCAAAGGGGGAGAATTAATTTGATTGAGTTATTTTGTTTTGATTCTTTGGATATCCCTAATGTTTTGATTTTGTTCATTGATATAGGGGGAGAGAAAAATAGATGTACCTTGATTGTTGAATCTCCAATCTTTATGTGTATAGTAAATATTAAAGGGGGAAATGATAATTGCTTGAAATATTGAGTTGATTAAATTGTTTTAGTTGATGCTTAGTAGCTCCCCATGGATTTTTTTTTTGTGGGAACAAAAATTTTATTTCCATTGGTAATATTACAATTGGCATCATATTCTTAAATTTTTGTTTTCCCTCCAATGATTTACTTGATCTTATATATTGATAAAGGGGGAGATAATGAATGTTTTGAAATGAATTATTTTGATTGACTGATATTCCTTCGGTAATTTTTATGTTGTTTATTTTGACAAAGGACGAGATTATTTTTTATATAGTTTTTGGTAGGCCTCCCCATGATTTCTTTTTGATTATGACAATGGGGGAGAGAGATAAGTTGTGGTAGCATGTTGCATGAATTTAAATGTTAGAAATATTGCATAATCTAAGGGGGGAGAGATCAAAATATGCAATACTATATGCACATGCTTAGACTTAGGAATAAACAACTTATAACATGTTGTCATCATAAAAAATGGGGAGATTGTTAGCCTAAGTGTTGTTAAGCTTATTTGTTTTGTTGACGAATGAATTAATTGTAATTATAAGTTGTTTATTGGTAATTATGATTAATTATATTATCTTGATATTTATATTGATATTCATTGAAAATACCCTCAATACGGGTATTAAGTTGTGCTAACATGTTTACCTAAGTGCATATAGTTAATAGCTATGATATTGGGACTTAGAGAAATCAAGGATGGCGAGGAAGCAAGTGGTCGAGCATTCAGGTGAGAAGGTCGAAGAAAAATAGTCAGCACAAAGCAACTGGTTGACTAGTTGATCGACCGCACAAAAGACAGATTGCTCATCAGTTCTGCAGTTGAGAAAGCGATCGAGTAGTAAAGATTTGGTCAATCACTTTTAAAGACAGATTGCTTCTCAAATATGTGGTCGAAGCAGTAGTGGAGTGGGAGGTTTAGTGATCGACCGAAAGCTTGAAGAAAGGAAGAAATGGTCGAACAACTGGTTGACCGATTTGATAGACTCGCGAATATAGGATGACCAAAATTACAAAGGTAAAATCCAATGGTCGGGTGCGGTCAACCAAAAAGAACATAGGCCAAGACTCACCCAATTCCTTACCTAAGTGAAGAACTAATAGAGACAGTACTCCACAACTCACCACTCAGGTCAAGGTCAGCAGCTCACAGCAGCTTCATGGTGGCACTCCAACACACAGCAGCTCACTTCTCAGCTTTCACCTCAGTTCACTAACGTTCACACTTTGCACACAATTTCTCTCGCTCAAAAGCTCACTCACACACAGGAAGAGCTCTCTCACAGGGAGAGAAGAGCTCACACAGTAAAGGAGCAAATGTTGGACTGAAGGAAGAGAAGTGGTAGTTTATACCTGAAAGAGGGAGACAATTCGTACCCATAGGGGAGGGAGAGGTCGGCTCTAGCTTGGGCTACATGGTGAGGGTCGTGGTCTCCAGGTCGAGGGTGGGGGGAGAGTCACTTCTGTCTAGAAATAATGGCTAAACGACAATTCTTCATCAATTTATCCCTAATTTATTCGTAGGTCTGAGCTATTTTCGACGAGTGCAGACGCACTGGCCTTGTCCGCATTTGTCCGCAAGAGTAAAATCCTAAGGTAGAAATCGTGGCCAAAGACGAGAAATGGAGTCACCATCCTCATTCGTACCATCCACAGATGACTTTTAGATGCGTTTTAGCATCCTCACGTTTGAAAGTGTCCTGAAATCGGACAGAGTAAAATTGGACGCAGCCACCCACGTTTGTATTCGTTTGGACTCGTCTGAAATTATCCAGAATTAGGACAGATTCAATTCGAACGAGGTATCACCACGTTTATACTTGTTTGGAATCGTCCGAAAGTCCACGACACAGTGAAGTCAGGAAGTGAAATCACGTCTTGAGTTGTCCCAAAGCTAAGGGGCGAAGTACAATGCACTTGCGGATGACACGTCTCATCCGAAAGTCGTCCGCATGCGTCCAGAAGTCGACTTCCAGAAATAGCAGGATGCAAATTTCCATCCTTGTGCATCCTAAGCGTTAGGGATGCCACACAATGCACTTATGGACGATATAACTTATCCGCAGGCGCCCACAAATGCCCAGAACAACCTCACCTTTTTCCCTACTCATCTCTTATCCCATAACACCTACCCCATAAATACACATCATATAATGACACATATAAATATGCAACGTAATGTCCTAGTCACTACATCATCTAATTACATCGCGTAAACAGAAAAAACGTTACCTGAAATATTCCCTTGACTTAACGCTCCGACTACGTCCTTGGTAATACCCCAACATAAAAAGTTAGAGTGTTACAAATAAAATTAGCTTCTCTCTATTTATATCAGATTGCTAAAGATTATGAAGTAATGAAGGAAATTAAAGGTAAAGAGTCACTATTTATGTCACGAAATGAATTGAGGAAGACCTTGGCTAGTTGCGGTCCAATTATATTAATCATGTTCTGAAATCGACTAGAAGAGTTGGGGGTGACTCAAGAAGTAGTCAAGGCGCTCTTGGTGAAGTATCAAGATGTCTTTCTTGAAAAACTTCCTCAATGCCTTCCACCTATCTGGGGTATTGATAAGCAAATCGACCTTATACTGGATGTGGGGCTTCCCAATTGACCATCTTATAGAATGAACCCAAAGGAGGTTAAGGAGTTGCTGTAACGACTCTGTTTTTTGTAATTCCTCAAAATGCGTCAAATTTAAAACTTTTTAAAGACTCCTTTTTAAAACGGTATCAGAGTGCCAAACCAGACCGTCAAAACCTGTTTCGTTAAAATATGGCGGAAGCAGTTATAATATCAAAACATAGCAGAAGCGTAAATAATTCGTTTGAGAAATGAAAACTAAACAATTAAATACAACTTGAAAACTGAACAATGAAATACAATTTAATTACAATCATTCTCTCTTTTACTCTGTTCAGCCTAGCCAGCCACGAGTCGCGCACATGCAAATCCTTCATCCCTGCTTTTTGATCTATTAATCGTCTCCTCGTATGAGTACCAACACCTACACCACAAGTAAACTGTAAGCCCAAAGGCTTAGAAAGGAAAAGGGTTATGCAATATGATATGCCTCCCTTTAGTCCCTTTTGGAATGGGGGCCACCCAAACCGATATTTTCATTAAATCATTGGTTCTTTGGTTCTTTACTCGTACATCGAGCTAGAGATTGAAGGTTGTCCTTTGAGATGGCATAGCTTGATAGGCTTCTAACCTCCTGTGTGCACACTAGTCCCTTTCCTGACGAGGTAGGAGTGTATCCTAGCTGCCAGGCTAGATCCGAACTACCCATCTACCCCAACTCCCATTTTCCTCTTGGGTGTATCTCGCCCTCAAGGCATTATTCCAGTTATAGACGTATCCCGCCCATCTTAAACGTTTTCTTAACATTTTTCCTCACTCATGCGTGTGAGTACCAACCCGAGGTGCCACTCCCTACTTGTTTCTATTATCATGATGCATGTAGACATAACATAAAATAATGATAATTTAAAAACACAAATTGCAAACAATGAATGGCAAGAATAACACTAATGGAAATCACCGAATAGAGAGAATATTACTAATTGGAAGCAAACATAGAAATAAATAGAAGCAACATACGACATGCTTGATTCTACCGAACATAACAATGAAGATATGGCAAGATGAATAAACTACTAACATACGAGGTATCTAAACGAATTAACATGTTTCACAATGTTATAAAAGCTTAAATGCATAATTAATAATTTAACGGAAGCATGCTTGATAATTAACTATTGGAAATGTGATTAACAACAATTAACGAGAATATGCTTGATCTATAATCACAAGGTATCAAGCTAAACTAATTATACATGCTCATCTAAACAAAATGAAATATAGACATGCTCAACAACAATAGAAAACAGTGACATGCTTAATACTCGAATAAAATTGAAACGTACTAATAAATTGAGACGAACTAATAACGGAAACATGCCCGATTCCATAACTAAACTACTTACGCATGCTCATCTACATTAACCGAACATAAACATGCTTAATACTTACTGCTGGAAACGTGCTCAATCAATCATGAAACATGCTTAATAAGCAGTAGAAAACAATGATGTCTTAATAATCGAACTCAAACAATAACGGAATCATGCTTTCTAACAATTTATGGAAACATACTTAACAAGCAATTCACGGAAACTAGCTACACAATTGGCTAATGAAAACATCCTTAATAAATAACTAATAGGAACATGCTTGATTTATCATTCCACAATTACAAGCTAAGAATAACTCTACATACTCATCTAACGAAACAAGACATAAATATATTTAACAACATACTTCTATTCTAATTAGTTAAACATACTTATATTGATTTATAAGTTAAATTTTACATACTCAAATTAGTCATAGATTAAACATGCTCGAATTGTTTAAAGGAGTTCAAATGAGAAATTACCATCTACTTGAATAAATATGCTTTTACTAAAATCAATTAAACATGCTACAACTAATGGTCTAGTTAATTAAATATGCAAGGAATTTCATTTAGTTAAACATGCTCGGTTTAGATAATTAGGCTAAACATGCTCATCTGATTATTACTCTAATTAATCTACACATGCTTGATTAACTAAACGAATTAAGCATTAACCACTAGAAAGCTAAGCAAATAATACGATGAATTATATAGGAAACTACAACAATTGAATATAACAAGTTATACAAAACAGAAGGAAAATCTCTGTTCATTAATGGTCATACGAGCCAATCATGTCATCCTTCATTTCATCATTGTATCCTACAATTTAACATCTTTAGTTATTATTCGTTCATCACATATCTATCGAAGTGAGCATTGGCAGTAAAAGAGAAGAATTATATTTCCTAACCAGTACCAAGAAACGATCAACATTATAAACTAGATTTCACAATGCGAAATTAATCTATCTACACATGCTTATTTAAATAAAACAGAACGTAAACATGCTTAATGAATCATATATGAAAATCTACTTAACGAATTACAATTAGAAATATGCCCAACAATTTAATATAACGAGAAACATGCTGAACTAATTCATGTTAGTTAAATCTAGAGCATTTATAGCTCCTAACCAGAACCAAGAAACAACAATAAGCATTACAAGGAATTCACCACAATTAAAATAGTTCACAAAATCAGATCCCTAGCTTATGCAGTTCATAGCTCATTCATGCTTATCACATCATCCAACAATCTTCCATTCATCATTCATTCCATCCTTAGGCATTCCATTTAAACATTCATAATAAGGATATGTACAGAAAATTAAACAACACAGTAGCAAGATATAAATCAAAGAAATTTTGCAAGGAATTGACAGCAATACATCTAGCACAACACATACACACTACTTGTGGGTAGGGCCTCCACTGGCCAAGACTTAACCCAATTCCTTACCTCGAAACTTTATCGCGTATTGCACTTAATCGCTATCCTTCTTCTCTTTCCGATACCTTCACAATTAAAACATCTATCATTAAAATCACAACTTATAAACTTCCCTATCCTTAATTACATAGAAATTCAAGGAATTCATTGACACCTAAAACAGAACCTAACATATCCCAATGTCAGATTAAATTCTCACAATATTCGAAAACATCGTTGGTACGTACAACAACTAATATTGATTACAGAAATTGTTTCTAACCCATCTTATAACATTTCCATCTTCAACAACCATAAAAAACAACTTATCCAATTGTACGGGGCATATGCTTAATAATCCCACAACCAACATTACTATTTGACTTCATAACAGCAAGCAGAAACCATTAAATCAACAACCAACAGAGGGCTAAATCCAACATGTTTGTGCTTTCAGAAGTAACCAACAGAGTATAACTCCAATATTTATTCTATTTCTTCATCATTTATAAACCAAGCAAATACTCTATAATGTTCTACACATAGAGAGATTTCCAGAATACCAATCCAGGTGGCAAAGCCATAATCAAACAAACGTGCACAATCCAATACTAACCAATATAACCGACACAATGGCAGTCAATCGACCACAACCCACAAAGCACACTAACTCAGCATTCCATAACAAACAGCAAAGGAAAATCTCCTTACCTGAAGACCTGCGAGCAGCTTTCATCTAGGGAGCTCCTCTCCTCCTGTAGCTCTCAGCTCAACCTCCCGAGAACTCCTAGCTCTATCTCGTCCGAGCACTCATCTGTCTTTCTCTCCTCTCCACATAGCTAAGATCTCCAGCAACCAAACACTCTGCCATTTCCAGAAGGTAGAGTGTTGCATTCCACATGCTCGACAGTCCTTGCAGCACCTTTATAGGATGTTCCCCATGCTGCGCTGCTGGGTACGAACCAGGGCAAAAGATCGTTTCAAACTGCAAGCTGGACCACAGGCCTTCGGCCGGTCCAGCTTGAACTGCCAACTCCCTTGCCACATCGATCGTCCTTGCCATTTCATCGCCAACTCACATCGCCATTGCCATCCATGGTTATCGCCGACCAAAATCGATAGGGCGTCGACTGTTGACTCTGAATCCGGCGACTCGAGCCCGTGATGAACCAAAATTGCGAAGCCCGACACTTCAATCGGAGCCCTAGCTGGCCCGCGCCATTTCTTATCGCGGTCCACTTACAGTCCATTGCGAAGGAGCAGTCCGAGTCTGCCTTCGCCGCCCGCCATTCGTCGCTAGCTCTGTCTCCCTCATTCTCTCTTCTCTTTTCTTAGGCTTCTCTCCCTCTCTCTCGTTTTCTATCTGCACATCGCGAATAGCTGAAGGCCATCTTGTCTTTGCCCAAACCAAGACTGGCGTGAACCGGTTTAGCTGAACCAGTTGCATAAACAAGTCATCGAGCTACTTTATAATGGGTACATTTGATAATCATTTAGTCTTTATTTCGTGCCCGCTTGGTTAGTTTCCAAAAAGGATGGTTTTATGAGGATGTGTGCAGATAACCATGTCATTAATCAAAGAACTATCAAGTATAGGTTTACCATACTGAGACTTGAAGACATATTGGATGAACTTAGTGGATCAACCATTTTTTTTTTTCTAAAGTAGACCTAAAAAGTGGCTATCATCAAATTCGAATGAAAGAAGGGGATGAGTGGAAGACTGCATTTAAAACCAATTATATTCTCTATAAATAGTTAGTAATGTCATTTGATCTTTCTAATGCTCCTAGTACCTTCATGCGTCTTATGCATCAAGTGTTGAAGGAATTTTTGGGCACGTTCATAGTGGTATATTTCAATGACATGTTGGTGTATAGTGCGGGCCTAGATGCTCACTTGGTTCATCTTCAACAATTGTTTGAAACATTACATTCAACTAAGCTCTATGGCAATCTAATGAAGTGCTCCTTTGTTCAAGAAAAGGTTCACTTCCTTGAATTTTTCCTTTCTCAATGTGGCATGGAGGTGCATGAATCCAAAGTTGTCACTGTCAATGAGTGGCCAATTTCTAGCAACATTCCAAAAGTAAGAAGTTTCTATGGCCTAGCTTGTTTGTATTGAAGATTCATTACCAACTTCGACACTATTATTGTCCCAATCACAGATTGTACTAAAAACGAAAGGGGGTTCCAATAGACCAAAACATACCAAATTAGTTTCAAATTGATCAAGAAGAAACTTTCTAATGCACTTATTCTTGCTCTTCCCAATTTTGAAAAAGTTTTTGAAGTGGAGTGTGATGCTTTGGGATTGGGAATTGGAGCCATTTTGATGCAAGAAGGAAGGCCAATTGCATACTTCAGTGAGAAGTTAAAGGGGCATCTTTAAATTATTCTACTTGTTATAAAGAGTTCTATGTGATGGTAAGAGCTCTAGAGGTGTGGCAACATTAGTTGCTTCCAAAGGAGTTCATCATCCACACTGACCACCAAGCTCTCAAGCACATCAAGAGCAAAAGAAAACTCAATAGAAGGCATGCCAAGTGGGTGGAATTCTTGAACGTTTCCTCTACATGATCAAGTATAAAAAAGGTGAGTCTAATGTTGTGGTCCATGCACTATCAAGAAGGTATATGCTCTTCTTCCTAAATTGAACACTCATATATTTAGAATTTCATGGATAAAAGGGGCGGAGGATATATAGTTTAGTCATTGATATAAATTGTGCATTTTGAAGTCGGAATGTGGTTACCAAAAATTGTCCATTTTTAATAGTGGAAAACTTTGCATACCTTGTGGTAGTCTAAGGGAATCACTTATGAAGGAGGCTTATGGAGGTGGTCTTGCGTGTAATTTTTGGAGAAAAGAAGACTTATAAAGTTGTTGAAAAATTGTTATTTTGGCCTCACATGTTAAGGGATGTGCATAGGGTCTTGGAAAGATGCAGGATTTGCTAAAAAGCTTAAAGCCATTTGCAACCCCTTGGACTTTATTTGCCTTTGGCTGCTCCTAACCACACTTGGGCAGAGTTGAACATAGACTTTTTTTTGGGCTTGCCTTGAACAGTAAAGATGAAGGATTCTATTATAGTAGTGGAGGATAGGTTTTCTAAAATGGCTCACTTATTGCTTACACAAAGGTGGATGACTCTTGCCATATTGTCAATTTTTTTTCAAAGAAGTAGTGAGGAGGCATGAGATTTCATAGTCAATTGTGTTGAATAAGGACACAAAATTCTTAAGCTTTTTTTTGGAAAACCCTTTGGAAGAAATTGGATAGCAAACTCATGTTTAGCACTTTCTTCCATCCTCAAACCGATGGCCAAACCAAGGTTGGAAACATAACCATAGGCACTTTATGGAGGACTATAGTTAGCAAGTGGCTAACTGATTAGGACTTAAAACTCCCCTTTGTAGAATTCACCTACAATCAAAGGATACACAATGCTACTCAAAAATTGTCATTTTAAGTGGTCTATGGGTTCAATCAACTTACTCCAATGGACCTTATTCTACTACCCCTTGATAGTATGGCTAACTATAATATCAAGTTTCTGTTTAAGCTTACAATAAAATTTTTCTTTTTAAAACTTATTCAAAAATGCTTGAAGGAAAATAATAGAGTTAATAAACGCGGAGCAATTAAAACATGTAATCATTTTTGAAAAACAACATTGCCAACCAAACTATTTAAAACACTTAAAAACAAAGGATTAAAAGTCTTTGAATATATTTAAATACTTTTCTTCCATTTGTGAGCCATAACCCCCAAGGCTGTCATGCCCTGGGTAACATAAGTACTCGTCCCTTCATACTTCCTCCATGTATTATTTATTAGGATAACATTCATTACCTACATCACAAGAGAAATTGTAACATCCCATTTCTGTTTACAATTTTTCGTAAAATTTTGAACAATTTAAAATTTTATTTAAAACATATTTTATTGAAATATATTAGAGTACGTTATTCGAAATAAAATATTTAATTGTCTTATAGAAATAACATAACAAAATACTTAAAATCCATAACAATATCTTATGCATTTAAAATAACTTTATTTAATAGAGCCATAATCCCCAAGGTCGTCTTGCGCATGGTAACATAAGCTTGCATCATGTCACTCTCCTTCAACATATACTTGAATCGGCTCACCAATCATACCTACATCATAGGAGGAATAATGAGTCTATTGCCTAGTAAAGAATATAAAATGTAATGCAACCTTAAGCTCAGTGACTATTCTACATGCTTTAGTTTCATACACCATCGTATGCTAAGTGAGAGCAACCTCTTCAGTTTCTGAACTCACTACTTGGATTTGTTTTTTCATGCGAGTGCAAGCTTTTTAGTAAAAACAGACCCACTTACATTTACATTTGTTACCGTTTACCATTTTGCCGTTAGGTGAGAGCAACCTCTTCAGTTTTCGAACTCACCACTCGTTGAGTAAGAGCAACCTCTTCAATATCTGAACTTACTCAAACGAGTTGTTTTCTACGTGTGCACATGTAGAAAACAACATTATTATCTTCATTATTAGGCCATGAAATGCATGACATACATTCTATCAATATGGCTATATGAATGTCACACGAAACAGTTTATATATACTGCAAACAATATTACAAATACATAACATACAATGGTTACAATCATACTTTTTGTCTATTAGAGAATAATATAATCGGATAGAAGAAATGTACACTGAATTTACAACTTTATCACCAAATAAATTCTTCTTGGGTAATATTGAAAACAACATATTATGGGTTCCTGAGAATACACAGTAGTACCATGTTGTCTATATAAATACTATTGTTATTGAAGGCTTTAAATAATAGGTTGATAATCTGTAGAAACATTAACAATAACCTTACTATTGAATCACTATCAGAGAGCATTCGTCAACAATACAGCAGAATGATTCAATAGGACGTGCAACATTTGTTCCTTTACTTCAACAAATCACCAATACTATCAAAAGGCAATACATTGGCATGGAAATTACCACATACTAAACTTACAGAGGACAATTATTTGTAGAAAACCAACACCAATCAACATATTCAATAAACCAAAACTTTACAGAGAACAAACCAACATCACATTCATCAACCAAATCCTACTCTTGCGATGTAGGTCCTTGCGGACAAAAGACAAGCGATATTCCTTCCCTCAAAGAGCATTTACCACCTCTGAAAGGGTTCGTTGAAGTTCTAGTTTGTCATTAGCGTATCCTTGAAAACCATTTTGTCCATGTCTGATAGCATTTTCCTTCCAAGACCAGCTGCAGAATAAGGAGTGTAACGAAAGTCTCTCGTGTTTCTCCTCAGTTTCTCTGAGATAAAAACCTTGCACTATAACAAAATCCCAGTCACAACTACCCTCCCCCAAACTGTTCTCATTATACATATTTATAAAATTCTGCTGATGACTCTTCAACACCAGACGGAGGTAGGGAGTCATCAAAACGTATCATAACTCCTCCATAACCGTTCAAGCGTTGAGACGACAAACCAACACATCGTTTATGCATCTCAGACGATGAACTTTTATGGCGGTCGATCGGTTTCTCTTCATTGTTAATCGACTAATCATCAGCCAAGCATCCGTTAATTCTTTTAGAAAATCTCCATTTTATTCGCCGGTAGATCGACGTCTCATCGATCGACCGCCAAGATTAACAACAGATTCTAATGAATGTACTACGCATTTCTACAGATTATTTAATTTATCACCATACCTATTGTAACCATAATCAAGGTCTTAATTGAAAATTGCAATTTCCCTTCATACCATTTCATCCTTTTCTAAACCATTATACACTAAATATATATATATATATTTGAACATCAATTGTCGTCCAAACCAAGTCATACAATATATACTTCCATCACATTTGTCCAAGAAAAAATCCCAATAATTAATAAGAACCTTATAATTACTCTTAAGCTTCCTGTCCTTGTAGTATCCTATCATTATATAATATTCCATAACTTTAATTGTTCTTCCAATTAATTATGGAAATAAATTGGGCATCATGATTCCTTTATCCAAACATATTTCGTTGACCAACATTCTAAATTGTCCAATTCGGTCATTCACATCTTACAAATTATCGCATAATTCTTGTGTTCAGTTCAACGAAAAATTCAGGATCTTACAAAATAATGAGCCTAATGCCCAGTAAGAGATATAAATGAAATGCAAGAATGCTTATGTTGACTCTATGCACATGTCTGTCATGTCAGGAGAGAACCTATCCCTTTTGCCCTTTAATTAAAGTCTCACTATCAACCAAAACATTGGAGATATTTCCCACAGAGAGAATAGATACATCCTCGGGATCTAACTTGAGTAGAACCACCACACCATCCCTATGTGGGAGGAGAAAATTCTCTCAAGCAGATTCATTACTAAACTCCCCAACCTCCAACGTCTATTTACATATATTAGATTCATTATTATCCCATCCAATGTTTGACATGCTACCCTAACTAACTTCTATACATGATGCATGATATGAATGAATGTCACACGGAAGTTCATATAATACTATAAAACAATACAATTTAATCAACAAACCATTGAAGCATGAATCACGAAACAACTGTAAATCAATTCTATACATGTGGTAACTAACATGTTAATAAAGCAAAAACCAACATGTTTAACGTTATTTCTTATCCAACTACTAAATTGTATAACAATTTTACTCTACTATGTTGTAGGTACACTAATCACCACAAAGGAAACAGAAAACCATGCTAATATACACAGAATAATCATACCACGGAATAGTATATTTAACATGATGTTTACTAACAATTTATCATTCTCCTTTATGTACTATGTGATGAAGCAGTATTTTACAAAGTATGTAGTAACCCAACACTAGTAGAATAGTAGATCTCATAGCCCTATCTAGCAAACCAAGTGAACAGGGGATGAAACTAAAAATTTTTATCAAAAAATTCTCAACGTTACTTATTTAGAACATGCTAACCTTTTCTCATATTTTCTTCTTAGTGTTTTGTTGAGACAGTATACAATAGAACAAAGTTCATCAACACATGAGAAGATTACAGAATAGAGAACTATTTAATTCCTCAAGACTATATCATCAACAAGTTTTTGCAATAGTAGAAAGCAAACACAAAACCAACAACAACACAATCAATCCTACTATTGTGATGTAGGCCTTTTCAGGCAAAATGCATGCAAATCATCTTATCTATCTCCTTTCTAAACTATCACTGAAGAAATTGTTCATGTCGAATCTCTTCTCCTTGAGCACTGAACTCCAGGAACAGATGAAGAAAATATTGTGAGAAAACTCCAAAACAAAGATGCAGAGTATGAGAGAATACAGAAGACTGTTTTCCTTCCTTCTACAAAATCCCTCCCTTATATATGTACTATAACCTTCAGAGGAAGTCGAGGAGGCATGACCACTCAGTTTTCAGGTGATTTCTCAAACTTCCAAACGACAGATATGCATTATTTTGGTCGACGATCTGCATTCAGATCGATCACTTCCTTCCTGTGATCGACTGTGAATCCTTCAGACTTCTATTTTATAGCCATGATCAATCGCCGCTCTATTATGATCAACCGCAAATCCTACGTTTAAGAATTATCAGTTGATCACCTTCTTATTAGATGATCAACCACTGCCAATTTTGACACAATCTGTAATATTTATCCTTTGGAACCGGTCGATCAATCTCCTTAACTCGATCGACTGCCTCAAAATTTGCAACTCTCTATAATATTTTGACCATGAAGGAGATCGACCTCTCCTTCAATGATCTATCGCCCACTCCATAATTCATCCATGTAAATTATAAATAATTATCACCATACTCCAATATCACCAATTTATCCATAATTCCACCATCTTTAAAAATATAACAACCTAAAAATAACAATACTCCATGTCCAAATATCGCATTTCACTTAATCGAGGTATTACATGTAGATGAATTCTCTAGGTATTACATACCCCGCCTCCCCTTCCCCAATAAAATTTTTTCCTCAAAATTTTAGCTTGTGAAATAATTCTAGATACCTTGTCTCCATATCTTCATTTCCCACCCAAGTAGCCTCCTCAGTTAAATGATTCTACCATAACACTTTAAGTAGTGGAATCCTTTTGTGTTGTAATTCTTTAATCCTTGAATCTAGAATTCGAAACGGTCTTTCTTCATAACTTAAGTTTGGTTGAACTTCAATATTTTCTTGAGGATCCAATTGAACTGTATTCCCTAGGCATTTCTTTAACATAGACACATGAAATACATGATGAACTCCATCCATAGAGGCTGACAATAGTAACTAATATGTCATTTTTCCTATTCTCTTCGTAATTGGAAATAGACCATTGTTCCTCGAACTTAACTTTCCTTTCCTATTGAACAACATAACTCCTTAAACGGTGATATTTTAAGAAACACTCCAATTCCATTCGACAAAGATTTGCATAACTTTCTGGCAACTTTGAGCTACCAACATCCTTCGACGAATAATCACAACTGATTCAGTGGTTTGCTGTATCATATTTGGCCCGTAAAATTCTACTTCTCTAACCTCATTCCAATGCAATAGAGATCGACACTTTCTACCATACAAAGCCTCGTAAGGTGCCATTCTGATCGTAGCTTGGAAGCTATTGTTGTAGGAAAATTCCACTAAAGGTAGTATCTTTCCCCATCCAATTTGAAATTCTAATATGCAAGCTCTCAACATATCTTCTAATATCTTAATTGTTCACTCGCTTTGACCATCAGTTTATCGGTAAAAGGTAGTGCTAAACTTTAATTCTGTGCCCATGGCCTTGTTTAAACTTTTCAAAAACACAGAGGCAAACCTCAAACCCCAATCTGATACAATTGAAACATGTACACAATGTAAGCTTACAATCTCTTTAACGTACAATTTTTTGAATTGGGTCATCTTATAAGTCATCGACAACAGGCAAGAATGGGCAATCTTTGTCAATCTGTTGATAATTACTTAAATCGCATCATGCTTTTCCATTGTCTTAGGCAATCCCATGACGAAGTCCATAGTGATATGCTCACATTTCCATTCAGATATAGGCATCGGTTGCAGTATTCCTCCTGGCCTTTGATGTTCTACCTTCACTTGTTGGCATATGATAAGATCCAAAGATCACCAAGATTACAATTTTAGAATTTGACCAGAAACTGTGAAATAACCGAGCAAGCAAGAATAAAACAGATCAAACTTCCAAACCCCACGTGAACTTGAGCTGTAACTTGGAAGGCTTAAACTAAACACATTAACATAAGTCGTGTTAAAATCCCATTTAAAAATCCACTTTGGTTTAGCAGATATGGTCGAAACAATAGAACCCCAAAATTAGGGTTTAGAGTAGATCAGAATTACCTTTCAATCTTCCAACCTGTATATCTCGAACTGCATACAACCAAATAATCCCAAATTTGGAAGGTAATCAAATAACTCAAAATAGAACAACTTTCCAGAAGAAACCAAATTGTAAAAAATAGGGCAAGAGTCTCAAAACAGGACCAGAATCGGAAATCCAGCAACAGAGAAATCAATTACATTCAGCGGCCATAAAATATTCCAGCACAAAACTCATTCCAACTTGCACTCCATGAACGAGCACCCAAAACAGATTATCAGCATCCAAATAAGAAGGTGTTAGAGTGTCAAAGAATCAGATAAATCATATAAAACCTTCAAGAATCGAGTAGAAAAATCAAGGAGTCCGTGAACCTCCTACTAAGAGGGACGACTTGTGGTTTGCTTTGAAGCAAACTCTCTCCAAGGATGGAAACCTACTTTTATATCCACACCACAATCCTCACTTGAAAGCTGAGGCATTGAAAGAGATAATAACCCATAGTAGCAAGGACAAGAGGCTTCAAGAACTCCTTGCAAGGGGGATGGATGATCGGCGCTAGGGAGGGAGGAAGGCTGCGGGTTGCTCTTCAAAAAGAAACAAATTTCTATTCAATCAAAACTGATTCTTTCTTTCAAAAAAAGAGAGTATATAAAACCCTAATGTTTACAAATTAGGACAAAAGACCAAATTACCCTAGTAGCAAATGACTAAAATAACCCTTAATAATAAAACATAAATATTAAGTCCGAGTTTGGAAATTGGTCTCTGAAAAAGGTACATTTGATGTACCAAACCAAACCACAATAACACGCCCAATATGTCTTTGGAAAGCCCTAACTATTGGCTACATTTGATGTGAAGGACCAAAATTGAGAAGAAATGATCCCGATTGACAAAAGCGCACTTGAAGGCCCAGAGGTCAGATTCCATGCGGCAAAAATTTAAGTCCACAATTTCTTCTTTGATAAGCATGATATCCTTTAGTCTAAAAGCACCAAATCCTTTTTGATTAAAACTTTCCTCCAAATTGGCTAGAAAAGAAACACCTACAAAACAAATAAAAGTTAGAATATAAAGGTGTCCCTGGGCTCGGATCAGGAGATGGGACCTTGGGGTACATCAGCATACTTGACACAATGCCACATATTGAGCAATATCAAATTTCATTACCGACCAATAATAATATAATTTGAGGTCCTTATACATTTTGTTGCATCCAAGATGAATATAAAAGCTTGAAGAATGAGCCTCTCTAAGGATTGTCAAACACAATTCTAACCTGTCCGATACATACCATCTATTCTTAAATTTTACAATGCCATCACTAGACATGGAATAATACTAATATTTCTCCAGAGTTGGATTCAACTTAAAATCTTTCCATCGCTTATCTTCCTGTTGACCCTTTTTAATTCTCTCTAGTATTTTAGGCTTCAGTGTCAGTGTTGATAAAATAGTTGTTAGTTGCATAGGAACCATTTGCACATCCAATTCTTGAACATCTTTATGAAGTCCTATGGGTATTTCCTCGCAGAGCTACTAATAACCGCAACTTACTACTACATTTGCTTTTCCAGGGTGATATTTAATTTCATAATCGTAATCTTTCACAAATTCTAACCACCACCGCTGTCTCATGTTCAACTCCTTCTAAGTGAAAATGTACTTCAAACTTTTGTGATCTGTAAAGATTTCGCACCGCTGCTCATACAAATAGTGTCTCCATATCTTAAGTGCAAACACTATAGTGCAAAGTTCCAAATCATGAGTGGGAGAATTTGCCTCATACAATTTTAGTTGCCTTGAAGCATAAGCGATTACTTTCCTGTTCTGCATAAGCACTCCATCTAACCCGCTCTTGGAGGCATCACAATAGATACAATAATTACCTTCTTCTACTGGAAGGGTTAAAATAGGAGCTATAGTCAATTGGCGTTTCAATTCTTGAAAACTTTTCTTGTAGTCACTTGTCCACTAAAACCACACATTCTTCTTCGTTAAGCTAGTTAGAGGCAATGTAATCTTCGAAAATCCACTTATAAAGCATCGGTAATAACATGCAAACCCAAGAACTTCTCACTTCGCCCACATTCTTTAGTTGCGACCAATCAATTACCACTTAGATCTTTGCTGGGTGCACTTCAATACTTTTCTTAGAAATTAAATGGCCGAGAAAACTTACTTTATTCAGCCAAAACTCACATTTTGAGAACTTTGCATACAATTTATGCTTCGCCAATACAGAAAGAGAAATTCTCAAATGTTCCTGGTGTTTCTCTTCTAAACGCAAATAGATTAGAATATCATCGATGAAAATGATGATGAACTTATCCAGATACTCTTTAAAAATTCGATTCATTAGGTCCATAAATGCCACTGGAGCATTGGTTAACCTAAACGACATCACTAGGAACTCATAGTGTCCGTACCGCATTCTGAATGTTGTCTTAGAAATATCATCAAATTTAACTTTCAATTGATAATACCTAGATCAGAGATCAATCTTTGAGAAGACGCAAGCATTCTGTAACTGATCGAACAAATCATCTATTCTAGCTAGAGGATATTTGTTCTTGATTGTTACTTTATTCAACTCATGATAGTCGATACACATCCTCATCGATCCATCTTTCTTCATATAAAATAGAACCAGCGCTCCCCAAGGTGAAAAACTGGGACAAATGAACCCCTTGCTCATTAACTTTTTGAGGTGGACTTTCAATTCTCTTAACTCTGCTGGTGGCATCCTATAAAGGTTTTTGGAAATAGGCTCAGGCTACGATGTCAATTGATCACGAACTCGATTTCCCTATCTGGTGGCAACTCTAGAAGATCGTCTAGAAAAACTCTTAGAAAATCTTGAATGATGGGAATATCTTCTAGCTTTGCTTTGATACCACCATTGTGTCCATCACATTAACAAGGAATCCTTCACATCTATTTCTCATTAATTGGTCTGCCCTAAGTGTAGAGACTACCACCAGTCAGCCTCTTTCCTTGACTCCACGAAATGTGTGTTGTTCACCATCAGGGGAGAGAAAATATATTTCTCTGTTTCTACAATTTATCATTCCATGATGTTGGGATAACTAATTAATACCTAGAATAATGTCGTACTCCTCCATGTCCATGACAATCAGGTCAACATGAAAAATATAATTGTTTATTGTAACGACCCAGATTTTCATAAATCCTTTAAAACGCGTAAAATTTTGAAATTTCTTTCTTTTTAAAACAAAACGTATCAGAGTACGTCTAACTAAATCGCTACTGACTATTTTTTTAAACTCATTATGAAAAAACAAATGATAAAATGTGCGGAAACATCATCAAATAGATCATCGTAAAACATTGCAGAAGCGTATTTAAATAGTTTAAAAGGAAATCTAAATAATGGAGTATAATACAATAACTTAACATGATTACAACTCTTTCTCATTTTACCCTTATCTTGGCCAGCCTCGAGTCTCGTACATGCGAAATCATCAATCCCTGCTTTATTATGTGTTTATCATCTACTTATTATCTGTTTGTCGTATGTACTTACACCACAAGCAATACATGAGCCTAATGGCTCAATAAGGAAAAAAAGGGAAATGCAATTATGAAATGTCTCTCTTTAGTCTTTTTTGTTAAGTCATTCACTTCGTTATTACTATTTCCTATTAGTCATTCATTCTTTCGTTGGGGTAGCCTTCTGTGGGCACCTTTATGCTAGACTACAACTAACCTCCTTTGGGCATACTGCTGCCAGGCTAGTCACTAGTCTCCTGTGAGCACTTTACTGCCAGACTACAACTAACCTCCTTTGGGCATACTGCTGCTAGGCTAGTCACTAGTCTCCTGTGGGCAAACTAGCTGCCAGGCTAAACTAGCCTCTAGGGGGCAACTAGCTGCCAGGCTAGACTCATCGTCCTATTATCCTACCATTCATTCTTACATTTTCCTCACTCATGCGTGCGTCCTATTCTTTCTATTAACATGGTGCATGAACATACATTCATAGTCTATCATGATGCATGATGCTTCTAACATAACATTAACAGAAATGGAAGTGTGCATATAAAGGAAGTAACTGAATAGCAGGAATTGAAATGCAATACAATGAAGACTACCAATAATGGAACAAAGCACAACAGAAAACATTCATAATATTAATTACAGGAATTAAGATGCTAATTATCCTAGTTAACTTCCTAGTTCATTTACATGCTCCCTACATTTATCATTCCCAGTGATTATCCTACTTAATTATCCTAGGCGATTGAGATGCTCCTGAGTTGATTTCATACTTTTATTCTACTTAACTAGTCATGCTTTGGTTTAACTAATCATGCTTTGGGTAATCGGGAAATAACATGCTAAAGATACAACGTTGTAATGGAGATCGTAAGTAATACCAAGAAGACAATATCAAAACAATTACAAAACATTCATTCACTTTGTCATTGAACCCTTAACTCATACACATTTACTTCGTTCTCTTTTCGCCCTCTTTATCATTCTAAAACATCGATTATGTATTTGAAGTGCACATTGAATGAAAGTGAAAGCGCATATGAAGAAAGGTAAATAATACTTGCATTGAAAGTAAAGCAGCATTGAATCGAAACAGTGAATGCATACAAGTACGTTAAACATGCAAGGAATTCGTTAAATCTAACCTGCTTAGTAATTAAACATACTCACTAATTAATCCTTGATAATTCACATACTTGCTAATTATGATTAACATGCTCGCTAGTATTCACGTTCAGTTAATTAGCCTAGTTAATTAACATGTTAATATTATTAATTATCATTAAGTTATTAGCCGGCTGGCATGCTTAGACTACAGGATTAGTTAATCCTAAACGTGTTTGCTAGATTAATTAACATACTCAGTTAATTATTTTTAACATGCTGCTTAATTTAATTAATTAACGTGCTACTGCTAACATATTCAAGGGTTGAGTATTACTTACAACTAGTTAATTAATCATACATGCAAACTAGTAAATGAGGCATGGCATGCCCTAGTCGATTTAACATGCTAACTAAAGTAAACAATTAACTATAATTTACATACTAATTATTTAACATGCTTAACTAGTAATCACGTTTAGTTAAATTAACCTAGTTAACTAACATGCTACCAATAAAACATGAAATTCAATATGCTAATTACACACTACGATTCACTAGTCAATTTACATGCTCAACAAGTAATTATCAGAATTAACATGCTTATCGAAGTAATTAACAACTATGAATCGAACCTCTAACAAACATGCTTACGTAAGCTAATTACTCTAGTTAAATAAATTGTTGGCTAGTTCAATATGCTAATTAACACACTACGATTCACTAGTCAATTTACATGCTCAACAAGTAATTATCAGAATTAACATGCTTATCGAAGTAATTAACAACTATGAATCGAACCTCTAACAAACATGCTTACGTAAGCTAATTACTCTAGTTAAATAAATTGTTGGCTAGGTTGAACATGCTTGGCTTCTTTATTTAATAACTAATTAAGTGCTTAAACTAATTAATCGATGTACTCACACCAAACAACATGTAAGAAAATAAACAATAGTTGTAAAAGAAATTTCGGTTCGTTCATGCTAATCTCATCTTCACCCATTTCTCTGTTCACTTTCTCATTCTCTATTTCTCATCATAACTAACAATACCCATCATTACTAACAATACCACTTAGCAGTAAAGGAAATCACACAATTAACAAGGAATCGCAAAACATTCTAACTCTACAGAGCATTAGCAACATTATCAAGGCAACAACATTACTAACAAAACATACAACTAGCAATAAACTTCACTAACATTTAGCGAACATGCATTTAACTAATATTAAGCTAACATCAACACTAACTCACCCACCCATACTTGTGGTGTACGGCCTCAATGGCCAAAGCACCCCTATTTCCTTACCTAAATCGATGAAGTCACTTGCGGTTGGCACTCCACAGTGGCAATTCCAGCAGCTCTTAGACATCAGCAGTTTCAGCAGCTCACCCACTTCCAGCTCCTTAGCTCACTCTTGTTACACACTCAACCTTCAATGGCTAACCCACCATCTCACTTAACTCACCTCCACCCTCACAGATCTCTCTCTCTCTCTCTCTCTCTCTCTCTCTCTCTCTCTCTCTCTCTCTCTCTCTTTCTCTCGTTCTCTAGAATTTCTCCAACAGAAGTAAGGCACAAATGGGAAAGGGAGAATGGTTTCAACCATAAGAAGGGGGCCATTTGTACTTGGAGGAGACAACTCGTACCTGGAGGGGCAGGGAGAGGCAGGGGACAGCTCCTGCTGGTCGTCGCGCGTGCTCTGAGGCGATTTATTGTCGGGGAGTCGGGTTATTATTAGTTGAGGGTTGTTTTTGTTCTGATTTTAAACCAGTTTTGTCGCTGTACAAGGGGGATTCGGACGAGTGGATGCGTTTGAATTCTACTCGTACCTCTGAATTTGGAATTCGGACACAGAAATGGCGTCCGAGATGTCGTATGCGTTGTCCGAATTCGTCTAGAATTACAAATCACCAATTGGTGACCTTCAAGCTTGTAGCCCGCTTACTCCCTTTTTGAAGAGCCAAACTCTTCCTTTTCTAGAGATTTCGAGGCAATGGAAAAACCCAGTGAATCATCCCCTTGATCAATAATAATCGTCTACCAAATCCTATATTTGAGAGCTGCTCCCTTCGACAAATTACCATCAGCCACAATCACCCACCTCAGCTAAATTCTACTCGTAATCATTATTACAGTAATCTGCTTAATCCATAATAAATCGCGAAGGCAGATTCTTTAATAAACCTTCACTGCAGATTTTTAATCATTTGTGGACACCTAGGTGTCCTCTGCAAACATATTCACTTCCGCTGAGTATCAATCCAGCTAATATTTGCTCCTTTAGCTAGTCATTTAACGCCACGTCACACCGTAGTTACTTGCTCTGTAACGACCCGGTTTTTATTTACTTTAAAATCGTGTGAAATTTAAAACTTTTCTTTATAAAATATGAGTGTTAAAACTCTTTTCTTAAAACTCTTTTATAAATTGCAGTATAAATAATAAAATCCTTTTATAAAACATAGCGGAAGTAAAACAAAGCATTAAAGAATGTTAAATAATTTACAAACTCTCTTTAAAGATAAATTCCTTTTAAAACACTTTAGCCCAGCCAGCCACAAGATCCACCCGTGCAAATGCTTCATCAACTGTCTTTGACTTGTTCTTCTGTTTTCTCATACAATACCTACATCACAAAACCTAACTAATGAGCCTAACGCTCAGTAAGTGATATAAGAAAATGAAATACACATATGATGCATGCTCACACAATGCATTACAGAGGAGATCCGTATCTCATCTGTTAGTTTTGGGAGATGGATAAGTCAATTGCTCTCGTGGCTTAACCTATGGTTCTGACGACGAACCACGCCAATAGGGGTGTCACCATGAGCCATACCCAGTCGCTTTGTTGAAGACATTGGAGATTTCAGTACAAGAGAATTAAGAATCTTACGATTCCCGTGGCTTAACCTGTGCCTCCGTGCCCCCTAAGTGGGGGTGGACACTCCAATAGGGGTGTCACTATGACAACCATTCTTAATCCTCCCGAACCCCCACATGCTTATTTACATGTATTAGGTATGTCATGCAATATGCCTATAAATACCTACAGTCCTATATGATTGTATAAATTTCTAATAAACATATCATTAAAAGAACATACAACATGCAAATCCTAACTCTTGCGATGTAGGGTCGGAAGACCAAAACACAGTAAGTATCAACTTACCTGGATGCGCTGCGTTCACACATAATTGCTATCTTCTTTCCTTTTTCGTACCTTCACATTTCAACAACATTTAATTATTACTCTAATCATTTAACTATTAATCTTTTTCTACCCTTAATCCATATACGTCGTTCACTAGATTTTCTTAAATGAACACGCTTCATTAATTATAACTCAGACTAATTAATTAATCACAATTGATAATGTTTAGAAATTAAGCTTAACATATATCGGAAACCAACATAATCTCATCCATGAATTATAGGCCCATAAATCAAAGCTCAATAACAATATCCGAATTGAGACGTAAAACTATACTTATCCAAATTTCTATACTATTCATTAATCCAATCAATGATTCGAATCCAAAATCGTAGAGCATATTATTCCAAACGCACATAACACCTTTACTTCACGGAACCACAATCATTTCCGGAACATATGTATTTCTTTTCCTTCAATGTCAATATCCCAACCACTAACCCATAATGGAGTATTCACTAAACTAAATCAACAATCCATGCATGTAATCAAGTCCAACAGGTTATCACCCAAACAAAATCATCCTACATACACTAAAAGGGCACACAAAATAACCCTTGAATACAGCACAACTCCCCTTTTTAGACCACAAAAATCAATCCCAACAGTTATGCATCACTAGAGTTAACATTCTGAATCCAAACAGCATAATACTCATTTCTTAATATCAAAACCAATCCTAATCTGTTAACATTTCCAAGAATTACATAACATAAAAGTAATTCACTGAATCCAGCCAATTGCAGCTTGTCATCCAACAATAGAAAATATGTACAGAACCGAAAATCAAATATTACAGGCAATAATCCAAGTGCAGAACAAGACACTATTCCTATTCTCGGCAGAAACCAATCATCCATCACAGCAATATCATCCTTAAACAAAGACAACAGAACCAACAATAATTTCCATTTTAACAGACAGAACATAAAACTCAACCTAGAACATCTCCCTTACCAGAAGACAGGAGCAGACCCGAGAGGAAACCCAGTTGCTTCACAATTCCAGGGAAACACCCAGCTACTTCATCCTTCAGCACACCTCACTGTCACTTTTGCTTCTCTTCATCTCCAACAATCCTTCTACACCAAACGACTTCTATCCGAGAGAGACTGCCACTGCCAATACATATAGGCAGAGAAGACTGGAGAATTACACAACTCAAGGAAAGTGGTCCAATACCCAACGGCCATGTGGAAGCCCCAATCTTTTCGGGACAAGAATAACCGGTTCAATTTGGAAACCACAGAACCGGACACGTGCCGAAGCCCTGCATCCAGCCTTCACCGACCACGCTCCTGCCATCGCCAAAAATGCCGCTACGCATTCCTCCTGTCGAACAACAATTGCCAAGGGGAGAAGAAAATCGTCCAAACTTACCTCCACCGGCGAATCGCAGCTCCAATTCCAACTCCGAATGCCGAGGAACACCGAGCCCTAGTTCGCCGTCGTCGCGTCGCCCTAGCCCTTCGTCGCCGCCATGCGCCAGACAACGCACACCTGAACCACAACGACGTCTCCTTTCGCCGTCGCCTTCCCGATCGCTCCTCTTCTCCCTCGCCGTTTCTCTCGGGTCGCCAACGAAGCCCTCCCCTTTCTCTTCTCCTCTAATTTCTTTAATTAAATTAAATCATTTCTTAATCATAAATAATCCCTTAATTTCTCTCTCTTTTTTTTTCAAATTAAATTAGCCCTTAATCATAAATCATCTTTAAATTAAATCACCACTTAATCGAACTAAAACTCAATTTAATAATTAATTCTCACTTTCTATTTATCCCCAAATTATTCTCTAATTTATTCTTTTTAAATTTTGATATAAAAATTCGGGATATTACATGCTCCCCACTCTTGTACTGTATACCACGGACCCATTTCCATCCACAAACGCTTATGCTCCCACAAGTCCCTTGATCATCGTACGCCACTTATCCAAAATGACACTGTTCACTTTCTATCGTGGATGCCTTTCTATCTATGAATGCCTATGCTCCTACGGGTCCACTGTTCAGCGTGCGTTGTTTATCCAAAATGGTGACATTTCCTTTTAATAAAACATTGTCATGGCCACGTTCAGTACCATAGACCCTTAAATGTATCCACTTTCCTCCTGCAAGAAATCTTCCCGATCCGCAAAAGCATCTTTCTTCTAATCTAATGGTCCTTATTTAATCATATAACTTGACCCGATGACCCTTCTTTATTCCGCACAAGCATCTTTCCACGGAGCATCTTCCTTCTCCGCTCTCTTAATCCAATGGATACAATTATCTTCTTTATTTAATCCAACGACTATCCTTCCTCCCCCAAAGCATCTTTCTGCATGGCATCTTCCCAATCCAACAGCTTCTCTTTAATATGCTCTTATACCCAATCGAGCTACGTCGTTCCTCCTAAGATTTTCTTTCCATGGATAATTTTTCTTCTGAGGATATTTAACAAAACGACAACATTACTTCACTTGATTCTCTCCCATTAGCAATTCTACTGTTCAAAGCAAACACTCACACTTCCACATACTATACAGTTTGGATATCCTCACTTTGCCTCCATCCTTCAACAATGTTGTTTTCTTTTTGAATGGTCATTCTTCCTTCTTACATTACCTTGGTAATTATAAATTTGCTTCTAATATTCCAATTTTCTCCAAATTAATTATTATCAAAATCTCACTTATTTTCCTTGTATATTATTAAAATATTCTTTATCTTCTTGGGATGTTACAATTAATTATCTTTACTCACTCTTAACTTAAACTAATTAATCAAAATTAGTTCTAAGCTGATCACCATGATTACTCTAATTAACCTTAATCATCCCTTAATTACATCTTAATCACATATATAGTCACAAATCTGTAGGTGATACATGACATAACCCCATTGGTTGTCCAATTTTATCGATGGCCACATAATTCAATGTATTAAGAACAATTCTTCTTTTATAAGCTTCTCTAAATTCCAACTCTAAAGTACAATGTAAAGATGTTTTCTAAAACAGTGCATTTTTGGGCTCATCTAATTCAAACTTGCATAAGTTTTATTACATGTATCCAAAACTGTTTAATCCAAAGTCATAGACTTTATTTATGTGTTTACTAAATGACATTATAATGCTTTGAATTACCAATCACAATATCTTAATCTTATGAGCATTATCAAAACCTTGCACCTCATTAAATTCATCTCTATTGAGTGCACAATGCAATGATTTCTTTGTATTAGCATTCATACTTAATTTCCGTTAAGCATTCTCATCAAATTCAAATGGCAATTTTGTAACATTTGTTCCATTTTTAAATTTAACGTGAGTTTAGGATCCATTTTCAAAAATATACCACAAGTAATAATCCATAGATTGAAAAAAAATTCTCATTCTAAAATTTCAATATGTATAATTATTACCATCAAAGAAAAGAGATGTAGAGATAGATTGTCCATCCACTTGCATGTTGTTCATATTAAAAGCCATTGAAATTTATTGATAAAAAAACTTCCAATTTTGATCACAAGATAAGTTAGTAATCCAACTCTAATACCAATTGTAGGATGAAAATTATCCTAAGAGGGCAGGTGAATTAGGAATACTAGCTTTTCCGTTATTAATTAAGTAACTTAATTACTATGCTTATAGGATTATTGTATTTTAGTGGACTTTCGAAAGCCAAGATTATCGGTCGAGCACCCAAAACTATCAGTTGACTGCTTCATGACTGTTACAAGTTTTTCGGTGAGCATCCGGTTGATCAAGTCACATTCTGGTCTACCACACCCATCAACCCTGTCTCATTCTGGTCAACCGTGTTCTGCACTTCAAAAAAATGTTTGCTCTCTGTAATTTTTTTGGTCAACCGCAACTTTTCCTAGTTGACCGCATTCTACACTTCAGAAATTTCAAAGCACTCTGTAATATTTCAGGTAGACTGCATTTCTACCCTGATTGACCACCTTTCTTAATCTCCAAAATTTCATGCTCTCTGGAATAATTTTGGTCGACCGTGACTTTTCTTGGTCAATGTTTTTTGCATTTGGGAAAAAAACTCAAGCTATGTAATCTTCTTAGTCTACCGTCATTCTACCTTTATCAACCACCACTTTATATTTTTCTTTAATTAAACCTTGTGAGCCTCAGGAATTTAAGCATTGACTATAAAGATTTCAACAAATATTTTGGCACACTTAAATACTCATTTGCACTAGTATTTTCAATGAAGATCAATAATATACTCATTAAGAATCATATTTCCAATTTTTAAAAAACTTAGAGATAATTAAATCACACATCATCAAAAAACTAAGTTTAATTCTTATTCAACAAACATATACTGTGACTATGCATAAATCAACCAACGACTATAGTCATCATACATGGTAACTACATACCTTTAGGTAGATTCTAGTGTACATCTACTTGTGTGCATATGCTAATGACAATGCAAAGAACATTTGATGCAATCATCTCAACCCTAACTATATTATCTCAGGTGGATTCTAATGTTTTTCTACCTATATGCATGTAATATGAATATACATACACATCCAATGAATATGTTAGTTTAATATTCATTTTTTTCATTCATATCAGCATATGGTCATATTTATGCTGATATGAATATCTTTCATATCAACATGTTCTAATGTTTATATTAATATGAACAAACGCCTACGCGACAGCCCCCACACAAACTAAATTAATAGCGATTATGTGGCACAACTTTAGAAGCCAATTACCTTGCAAGGATTTACAAAGAACATATCATTGTAAGGCTTCATCATAATGCAATTGTCTACAACGACACAAGGAAAGATATCAACATTGGGTTCTTATGTATACCATTGAGTACCCTCTATTGTAACCAACATGAGTAGTGATTCAAGTTGATATATATCACCCAAATACAAAGGTTACATACACATTTGGCACTAGGACCAATGTGTGCCTACTTAGCATAAGAAGTAAATATATTTGGCCACATGTTAGCCAAATTGTAATCCATGTGCTTACCATGCAATTATGATGTATGAACATACAATACTATTTCAAGTGAGTACAATGCATCAATGTTAGGTCAATACACAAAAATATCATTTTATTATTTTTCTTTAAGTCTCATGGTGCGTAACCATCACATTACACATGTGACGTAGACACACACATCTAAATGTACAAATAATGCCATGCCATAAGCCTCTGTCACGTCATGGTGTAATTCATCATCACCGCCTAGGAGTTACAAGCCTAAATGCTAAGGCATTCATCACATTTTAAGTCAAGGTGTAACATATTCAAACACCGAGGCTCAAATCTCAATCATGTTAGCAGTTACAAATCCAATGTGGCTTTTAGAATGTAACTGTCCACAATATGTAGCGGTCTAATTTTCCAAACAGTTTCCTTTTTGGAAACTACCCTTATGTTGCACCTCTTGACATGTAACTTCTTGATGGGACAAGTTAATAAATGAAGGGGTATTGCCATTGAAGGTTCCCTAGTCCTATTATCTCACTTCAGAAATGAAATACACCATTATCACGAGATAAAAAGGTTTAGAAGAAATTCTTCAAAGGAGGGAAAGCAGTTGTCCCTGAATTAAACGTCAATAGCCAGAGGTATTTAGAATTTATTTCGCATTGATCTATATGCTATAATTTTGATTAGTGCAGCATGTATAGATCGTTTAAGTTGTTTAACACTTGGTATCAAGCCATTAATCGCCTCTGTCTTAATGTGTTCGAAATCAACATTCTGAAAAAATTTTGAAATTTTAAAGATTACTTTTAGACAATTTCAAAGTTTTCTATTGTGAAAAATCATTCAGAAATTCTCTTATGAATGTTTTGAAACAAAAATGGTTGAATTTGGGATTTAAAATCGAGAGAAACAGTCAAGTTTTGCGGCGAGTTTCGCGTCAGGTGGTACCGGGTCAAGCTGACCCGGTTAGAGGTAGAAGACGACCTGGACAACATGTAGTTTCTGGTTGCAGAAAACTACATGTCGTTTTCGCCATTTGGAATACACATTAAGTGAAACTACATGTAGTTTAAAAATTGTGGAAAACTATATAACCTAGGATTAGGACCCTAGACCCCTGGCATGGTAGGTTAAACATGAAACCACTATGCCAATGATAATTTCTGTATAGAACCAATTTTTTCAGTATTTGTTTATGATAACACAAATACAATATTACATTATAATATGTTTGTTGTGTTTAATTCTTGCTTCCATATGTAAAAATATTTGCATAAATTATTCTGTTGGAATTAAGTAGTTTGTCAATTAAATAGCATGTTAATTAATTATATATTTTTTTACATGCTTATTTAGTTGCACATAGTTGGTAGTTTATATTTTGTATGCATAATTTAATTTATAATGTATACAAAATTAAGAACATGTTATTTGATAGCATTGAAATTAAGTGAATTTAATGTCGAGTGATTTAATATAATTTTATTTAATTGAAGAGTAGCCACAACATCTTTAATTAAACAAAATTATATATTAAGTATTAAAAATCAAATTATGACATTTATTATAATTAATTTTATAATTATGATAAAATTTATCCCACAGGAAATTTTATTGTATTTATTTAATTAATTAGAATAAAATATCAAGTTATTTTTCATAATTACCAACAAGAATTAAGAAAAAGGATATAACTTGATAGTTTTATTAATTCGGTGAAAATGAATCTTATTAAATTAGAACTTTAGCCCACATGCAAGTTTTATGTTTTTAGATTCATTATTATTGAATGATTTACATTAGTAAAGCATGATATTCAACTTTTGCCTCAATTAAGCATGTTATTTACTTTTTGCAGCTATAAATTCATTCAGTTTCTCTAATATTAAATGCGATAATGTGATATACCGGAGTGAAAGGGTGATAATTATAAAGTATGGAAGGAGAGAATTCTTCTTCATTTGGGATGTGTCGACATTGATTATGCTATACGGAAAGCCTATTATAACTCCGTCCAGCACTCCAGGAGATCTAGCTCTTTATGAATGTTGGGAACGTTCCAATTTCCTTAATATGATGTTCATAAAGACTAAGATCATTGTTGGTATCCGTGGTTCTGTCGAGCAACATAATGATGTTGTGCCATTGTTGAAGGCTATTGAAGAGCAATTTGTGACTTCAGATAAGGCACTTGCGAGTAGAATCATCATGAAATTTTCATCTTTAAGGCTCACTTCAGTTATGGGTGTGCGTGAGCACATCATGCAGATGAGAGACATTGCGGCTCAACTAAAGATAGTTGAGGTTGATATGTCAGATTCTTTCCTAGTGCACTACATTCTAAATACTCTTCCACAACCATACGGTCCTTTTAAAATCTCTTACAATACACATAAGGATAAATGGTATATTAATGAGTTAATGACTATGTGTGTTCAAGAGGAAGGGAGGCTGGTAATGGAAAGAGGAAATAGTGCATTCATGATGACCCAAGGAAAGAAAAAGACACAAGCCAAAAAGAAAGATAAAGGGAAAGGTAAAATATCGATCCAATCTGGTGAAATCAAGAAGGAAATAAAGTGTTTTTTCTGTGACAAGAAAGGGAACATTAAGAAAGATTGCACCAAATTTAAGGCACGACTTGAAAGAAAAGGTACACCAATCTCATTTGTTTGTTTTGAATCTAATATGACTCATATTATTTATAACACTTGGTGGATTGATTCTGGTTCTACAATCTATATTTCGAATACCTTGCAAGGTATGCGAAACCTTCGGAAACCAGTGAGAAGTGAACAGAGCATCTATTCAGGGAGCAAGATGTGTTCACATGTGGAAGCTATTGGACATACAGTTTAGTTCTCAGCAGTGATTTCATTTTGATTTTAGAAAAGACTTTGCATGTTCCTAGTTTTTCTAGGAACTTAATTTCAGTTTCAAGTCTTGTACCTTTGGGATTTTCCTTTACGTTTTCATATGTAAACTTCAGTTTAAATTTGATCTTGTTGGAAATGGTACAATGTCTGATGGTCTTTTCTCTATTTATTTACAAAATGATACAACTCATAATGTTATGCATGTTCACACTGGTAATAAAAGATGTGTTATAAATGAGGATTCCTCCATGTTGTGGCATCGGAGATTAGGACATATCTCCATACAGAGAATTAAGTGATTAGTAAATGATAAAGTACTTAGTACTTTAGACTTTACTGATTTTGCTACATGTTTGGATTGCATAAAGAGAAAGCAAACCAACGTATCTAAGAAAGGTGCTAAGAGAAGTTCAGAGATATTAGAGATCATACATTAAGACATTTGTAGTCTAGTTATGGATTCAAATGGTCCGAGATACTTCATCTCTTTTGTTGATGATTACTCACGATACATGTATCTCTACTTGCTTTAGAAAAAAAAATGAAGCATTAGATGCCTTTAAGGTTTTTAAGGCAGAAGTAGAGAAAAAATGTGGTAAGTAAATTAAGATCGTAAGGACTGATAGAGGTGGATAATATTACGGTAGATATACTGAGGATGGATAAGCACCTTGTTTGTTTGCTAGATTTCTTAAGGAGCATGGAATAGTTGCTCAATACACCATGCCTGGTTCTCTGGATCAGAATGTTGTGGCAGAAAGAAGAAATCGAACATTATTGGACATGGTGAGAAGTATGCGTATCAACTTCAAACTTCCATATTTCTTGTGGCCTGATGCACTAAAGACGGCAATGTATATACTAAATCGAGTTCCAACCAAGGCTGTCGAAAAGATGCCATTTGAGTTATGGAAAGGTTGGAAACCGAGTTTATGACATATATGCATTTGGGGATGCCCGTTTGAGGTTAGAGTTTATAATCCACAAGAAAAGAAGCTAGACCCAAGGACCATTAGTGGCTATTTCATTGGATATGTCGAAAGGTCCAAGGGGTATAGATTATATTGTCCATCTCACAGCACTAGGATTGTGGAATCAAGACATGCCAAATTTCTTGAGAGTGACTTAATGTGTGAGAGTGATCGATTTTAGGATATCATTTCTAAAAAAGATCACATTGATGTTCCACCCTCTAACTCAAGTGAAAGATTGATTATTGTTCATAACACTCCTCAAGTCCAAACGAGTGTTGAACAATCAATAAATGTGATTCCACAAATTTCTGATAATAATCCAGTAGATCGAGTTCTTTAGGAAGTTCCAGAAATTGTTGATCAACAAGTTGAACAACAAATTTCTCAAGAAAATGTTGGAACAATACTACAGAGATCTACTAGAGAAAGAAAATCAGCTATTCCTAGTGATTATGTCACATATCTACAAGAGTCGGACTAAAATGTTAGAGCCAAAAATCATCCTCAGACGTTTTCACAAGCCATAAGTTGTGGTGAATCAAGTTTATGGTATGATGCCATGAAAGACGCAATGATTTCTATGAATTCAAATGGAATCTGGGATCTTGTCGAGTTGTCTGATGGTGTAAAAGCAATAGGTTGCAAATGGGTCTTTAAGACTAAGAAAGACTCATTAGGCAACATCGAAAGATATAAAGCAAAACTCGTTGCTAAAGGATTCACACAAAGGGAAGGAATCGACTACACGAAGACTTTTTCTCCTATATCTAAGAAAGATTCTCTTCGCATTATTTTGGCATTGGTTGCACATTTTGATTTTGAGTTGCAATAAATGGATGTGAAAATAGCTTTTCTCAATGGAGAGCTAGAGGAAGAGGTTTATATGAAACAACTTGAAGGATTCTCCTCTAGTGATGGTGAGCATTTAGTGTGCAAGCTTAAGAAATCCATATATGGATTAATACAAGCCTCCCGTTAGTGGTATTTAAAGTTTCATGATGTTATCTCTTCATTCGGTTTCGTAGAGAACATTATGGATCAATGTATATATCAGAAGGTTAGTGGGAGCAAAATTTGTTTCTTACTCCTATACGTGGATGATATTTTATTTCAACTAATGATAAAGGTATAGTGCATGAGGTGAAACAATTTCTCTCTGAAAAATTTGATATGAAGGACATGGGTGATGCTTCATATGTCATTGGTATAAAGATTCATCGAGAAAGATTCCAAGGTTGCTTAGGATTTTGCTAGGAAACTTATATGCTATAAAGTTTTGGAGAGATATCGGATGAAAGATTGTTCACCTAGTGTTGCTCCCATAGTGAATTGTGACAGGATCCATGACAACTACTGCCCGAAGAACGATCTTGAGAGGGAGCCAATGAGGAACATTCTCTATGCTTCGGTTGTTGGAAGCCTGATGTATGCTCAAGTCTGCACAAGACCTGACATTGCATTTGTTCTTGGGATTTTAGGTCGATATCAGAGTAACTTTGGTAAAAACCACTAAACAGCTGCAAAGAAAATGTTACAGTACCTTCAAAGGACCAAAGATTACATGCTTATCTACAGACAGACGGATAGTTTGGATGTGATTGGATACTCCGATTCAGTTTTTGTTGGCTGCGTTGATTCTCGTAAATCAACATCAGGATACATTTTCATGTTGGCTGGTGGAGCGGTATCTTGGAGGAGTGCTAAACAGAGTTTGACTGCCACATCCACTATGGAGACTGAGTTCGTATCGTGTTTTGAGGCTACTTTGCATGGTGTATGGATGAAGAGTTTTATTTCTAGGCTTAGAATCGTTGATTCGATTTCTAGACCACTGAAGATATATTGCGATAATTCAGTTGCAGTTTTTATGGCTAAAAATAACAAAAGTGGTAATCGAAGCAAGCATATCGACATTAAGTACTTAGCCATAAGAGAACGTGTTAAAAATAGTTCAGTGGTCATCGAACACATAAGCATTGAATTGATGGTCACCGATCCTTTGACTACGGGCATGTCACCGTTAAGATTTAAGAATTATGTAGTTAAAATGGGACTTGGGTCCAATATGTAATTTTTTGTTGTAAGAACGAACGTTTATAACTCTTCTTATAATATTTCTCATTATAAAATTTCTTGTGTACACATTCAGTTTGAGAAATATACTTAAATTTATCAACCTCGAATAAAGATAAGGTTTATTCATTAAGTTTATGGAAATGAAGAAGGAATATAAAGCATTGTTATATATGGAAGATAATTCTTGATTACATAAAGAGAATTTATTATTATGATTCATGTATTATGTTTTCTTACTACAGAAATAATGTAAAATTTAGACCAAGTGAGAGAATATTGGGAGTTACAAATACAATATGGCTTGTAGAATGTAACTATCCACAATATGTTGTGGTTTAATTTTCCAAACAGTTTCCTTTCTGGAAACTACCTTTATGTTGCCACCTCTTAACATGTAACTTCTTAATGGGAGAAGTTAATAAATGAACAGGTATTGCCATTGAAGGTTCCCTAATCCTATTATCTCACTTCAGAAACGAAATACACCATCATCACGAGATAAAAAGGTTTAAAAGAAATTCATCAAAGGAGGGAAATCAGTTGTCCCTGAATTAAACGTCAATGGCCGGAGGTATTTAGAATTTATTCCGCAATGATCTATACGCTGTAATTTTGATTAGTGAAGCATGTATCGATCGTTTAAGTTGTTTAAGGAATGAACCCCAAGGCTCAAATCTCAATGAACACCAAAATGTTACATTTTCTGATCGTCGAGGCTTCCTATCATCATATAGTTGTGGTGTTTATTAATTAAACATTGAGTTTTTCTCTCAAATAATTTTTATTATTTCATACATTTTAAAACATGTTTTATTTCCTAAAATACATAATAATGACGTGACATAAAGTCATAAAGTCATTGACATGCCTCCAAAAGAGGGGTAAAAAATCAGACCAATGAAAATGGAGTACTTCAAGCAAATAGGTTACTTGCAAGTAGGAGGTCGCAGCTGCTACTTTCCAACAGCTGCTTCAAATTAGTGATGGTTGAACTTCCTCTCCAGAGCTCCTATGAAGCTGATTTTTGGAAACCTCACTCTCACATATATTTTGTTTACTCCCTCCAAATTTCAGTTCAAAAGCTTGTATGTAACTCGAGATCTCGTACGAAAGCTACTCGGAGGTCGGTGGGAATCGACAGATTGAGTCTTCAGCAAAGAAAGGTGTGTAACTTCTGAACCCAAACTTCTTTTCTGATGATTCTTCTTTCCTTGGAACCCTGATGTATTTGGGGTCATTTTGGCAGTGGTTTTGTTAACTTTGTTGCTGGGAAAGTTGGAGTAAAAATGGAAAATAGAATCGGAAGGAGCCTAAGGTGAACCGATCTGCACCTTAGGTTTGATTGAACTCCACAAGGAGTGTCTCCAACTGGGCTGGGATGTGCGTTTGACCTCACTTACACTCTGGATCTACTACCTTAGAGGCAGCAGGGCAAGGAGGGACAATAAGATCTTCAATCAAAACGAACGAGGATTGAAGAAATGGTGGCTAACTCCCTCGAATCAACTCCTAGAAGCTTGGCCGATTTTTTCCTCACAAAGAGGTGAAGAGTCGCTCTTCAAAGCTAGGGTTTTTGTCAAAAGTTCACTACCTTCTCAGTAGCTAACATGTAATATATATAGTGCTTCCATTAGGGTTACAAAAATAAGGAAAAGAAAAGAAACAAATAATAAAATAAAATGGCAATGTTGAAAAATGGGTAACCAATTGGCTAGGTGGATGGCCGAGTAGACTTTGCTTGTGTGATCCATGGACTCTAGCATCGCCACTCCATTTCTCATGCAAAAGTTCCTTTTCTAAAACCATGCAAATCTCCAAAAAACACCAGCATGATAATCTCCAAAAAGCATTAGCATAAAATGTACAAAAAAGGAATGAAACACACGGCCTTAGTGGGAGTGCTTTTCTTGAGGATCAAGAGGAGCATCACTTGAGTTGTCTCCTCCATGTGCCCAAACCAATAAATTGAAGGGTTTCTCCATGTCTTCAATTATTGGTTCTCCTTCAAGATTAGCATAGAATTTATCCATTGCAAAATGAGCAAACAAATTAGAAATCTCCCGGGCTCTCGATCTAGTCAAGGGACCTTGCGGCATATCATCCTCCCGAGGTAGTTCAAGATTTGTCCTCAAATCAAGTTCTTCCTCTGATTTCTCTTGGACATTTTCATCTTCTATAGAGGGTGACAAGTCTTGTACATTGAAAGTGGCCGACACTCCATAGTCTCCGGGGAGGTCAATTTAGTAGGCATGGTTGTTCACCCTTTATAGCACTCGAAAGGGTCCATCAGCTCTAGGCATGAGCTTGTATTTCCTTTTGTGTGGAAACCTGTCCTTGCGTAGGTGAAGCCATACAAGATTCCCTTCATTGAAGATCACTTCTTTCTTGCCCTTATAGGCTTGCTTAGCATAGGATTCATTCTTCTTTTCAATTGACTTCCTCACCGATTCATGCAAAGACTTGATATGCTTGGCCTTGGCTTATCCCTCGGTATTTGTCATCTCCTTTGATCGAATAGGAATGAGATCCAGGGGAGTTAAGGGGTTGAAGCCATACACAACTTCAAAGGGTGTTTTTTTGAGTGGAAGTGTGCATGCTTCAATTATATGCAAACTCCACATAAGGGAGTTGCAAATCCCAATCCTTGAGCTTCCCTCTAAGGATGCTCCTTAATAGTGTTTCGAGAGTCTTATTAACAACTTCCGTCTGGCCATCCGTTTGGGGATGGAAGGAGGTACTAAAAAGGAGCTTAGTGCCAATCTTTCTCCACAAACTTCCCCAAAAAGAACTAAGGAATTTAGTATCCTGATCCGACACAATGGACTTGGGAACACCATGAAGTCTCACCACTTCTCAGAAGAACAACTCGGCAATATGGTTTGAATCATCAATTTTGGAACAAGGTATGAAATGTGCCATCTTTGAAAATCTATCCACAACCACAAAAATTGAATTTTTGGGTCTACTAGTGCGAGGCAACCCCAAAATAAAATCCATGCTCACCTCAACCCACGGATAGCTTGGAACCGGTAATGGCATATAAAGTCCTTGGGGGTAGTGATCGGCTCTTGGTCTTTTTGCAAGTAATACATTTCTCCACCACTTTGTGAACATCCCTTTGAAGGTGTGGCCAAAAGAAATGCTCCTTCACAGCCTGTAATGTCTTCTTTTCACAAAAATGACATGGCAAACCTCCCTCATGAGCTTCCTTTATCAAAGATTACCGAAGGCTCCCCCTTGGCACACAAATCCGGCCACTTTTACAAAGATATCCATCCATGAGATGGTAAGTGCCCTTGGCTTTGCCTTGAGATAATTGTTGGTAGATCTCCTTGAATTCTTAATCTTCCAAATATGAACCTTTGATCCATTCAAATCCCATTATCCTTATATTGCACCTCCTAGAAAGTGCATTGGCAACAACATTGGTCTCTCCTTTCTTGTACTTAATGATGTAGGGAAACCGTTCAAGAAACTCAAGCCACTTTGCATGTCTTCTATTTAACTTGTTTTGACTTTTGAGGTGCCTCAAAGCTTGCTGGTCAGAGTGAATAACAAACTCTTTAGGAAACAACTAGTGTTGCCATACCTCCAATGCTCGGATAACCACATAGAACTCCTTGTCATAGGTTGAGTAGTTGAGTGTGACACCCATCAACTTTTCACTAAAAAATGCAATTGGCTTGTCTTCTTGCTTTAGGACAGCACCAATTCCCAAACCCGAAGCATCATATTCTAATTCAAACACCTTATTGAAATTGGGTAGTCGAAGGATGGGAGCTCGGCACAATTTTAGCTTGATGTCTTCAAAACTTCTTTGACATGCTTCACTCCATTGGAATTCTCTCCCTTTATTTATACAATCAGTCATGAGAGCCATGAGGTTGCTAAAGTTTTGAATGAACCTCCTATAGAAAGAGGCTAATCCATGAAAACTCCTCACATCCGAAATACTCCTTGGAATCGGCCAATCCTATATGGCCACCACCTTGGCTTCATCCACCTCCATGCCATCTTTTGAAAGTATGAATCCCAAGAAATGCACTATTTCTTGAGCAAAAGAGCACTTTTTAAGATTCCAAAGTAACTTCTCCTTTCTCAAAGTTTCAAATAGGAATCGTAGATGCTTCACATGCAAAGCAAAATCCAAGTTATACACAAGATTGTCATCAAAGTACACCACAATAAATTTTCACAAAAACTCTTTCAACACATGGTTCATTAGCCGCATGAAAGTACTGGGAGCATTTGTTAAAGCAAAAGGCATCACTAACCATTCAAAAAGACTATGCCTAGTCTTGAAAGCCGTTTTCCATTCATCACCTTCTTCCATCCGGATTTGGTGATAACCACTCTTCAAATCCACTTTGGAGAAAATAGCTGCCCCACTAAGTTCATCAAGCATGTCTTCTAGTCTCGGTATGGGAAACTGGTACTTAATAGTAATCTGATTTATGGCCCTACTATCAATGCACATTCTCATAGTGCCATCTTTATTGGGTACCAACAAACAACGAATAGCACAAGGGCTCATTGATTCTCTAATGTACCCTTTCTCTAGAAGTTCTTGAACCTATTTTTGTAGTTCTTTGGCCTCCTCCGGGTTTAGTCTGTAGTGGGACAGTTTGGAAGAACTACTCCGGGCTCAAGATCAACTTTATGCTCAATCCCTCGAAAGGGTGGAAGTCCTTGCGGTAACTCCTCAGGGAAAACATCTTGAAATTCTTTAAGGAGTTGTGCCACTTACATAGGAACTACTCCTACCTCCTCCATTCTTTCTTTGAACAAGATGAGGACAATCGGCCCTCCTCCATAAATGCTCTTCCTCAACTCATTTTTTGAAAAAAATAAGTTAGCCTTGGACTTTTGCTCCCTCTTAGCTTCCTCATCTTTGGCTAATTGCTTCGGACTAAGAGGCATTAAAATGAAATTCTTGCCTTGGTGCTTGAGTGAGTACTCATTGGTGTAACACCCAATCGGATTGCCATGGTCTTCCCAATAAGATATGGCTTGCATCCATTGGTACCACATCAAAGAGGGCTTGACCTTCATAGCCCCCAATAGAAAAATCAATCTTCACTTGCTTGGACACCTTCAACACTCCACGGTCATTCAACCAACTCAATTGGTATGGATTCGGGTGCATGGTGGTCTCCAATTTCAACTTGTCCACAAGCTCTTGAGATGCCACATTTGTGCAACTCCCTCCATCAATGATGAGTGAGCACACTTTATCTCTGATTTGGCATCTACTAAAGAAAATATTCTCCCTTTGCTTATTGTCTCCACGGGTGTGAGCAACTCGACATTTCTGAATCACCATCAACAAAGGTCCTTTTTATGCCAAGCATCTCTCGGCCTAATCAATTTCTTCTTCTCCCTCTTCAAGGGTGGTGGATGCTTCATCGTCATCCTCACTAATTAACTCATTTGTGGCCTCCATAAAAATCATAACTCGTTTATTGGGGCATTGAGAGGCAATGTGACCATGTCCGAGACATTTGAAGCATTGGATGTCCCTTGCTCTCTCCTTTGGAGCTCCATCTACCACCTTCTTGTCCTCCACGATTTTGATGGTAACTCCCTTGTTATTTGCCCCCTTGAAGTTTGTTATCTTCTCATTCTCCTTGGTTTGGGGGTTGGGATAGGTAAACTTTCTTTGAGCGGTGAATTTGGTAGCCACCTCCTTTCCTTTTCTCAATTTTTGCCGCTCCACCTTCACGACCATTTGGATAACACCCTCCATGGTGTCAAGTGGTTGCAACTCCACAATGTCTCCTATATCACGGTGTATGCCTTTAATGAACCTTGCTAGGACTTGATCCTCTGGTTCTTCAAGTCCACATCGAGTCTTCAAAGTTTCAAACTCGGCCAAATACTCATCAACCGTCGATGACCCTTGTCTCAAACTTTGCACTTGATAATGCAACTCTTGTCGGTAATTGTAGTGGCACAAATTTCATCAAATTTTTCATTTCCCTCCATGTATCAACTTCTTCCATGTCATCTCTCCTCCACTTAGCTTTAAGGTTCTCCCACCACAAGTGAGCATAACCATTAAGCTCAAGTGCCACAAGCTGAATTTTTGCTCCATCGGAATAATCATAACACCCAAAAATCTTCTCCACCTTTTCAATCCATTCCATGAATTCATCACCTTGGCTGGACCCTTTGAAAGGAGAAATGGATACTTTGACACTCTTCAACTCATCTTTGGTGGAAATTCTTGGATTAAAATCGGATTCATTATCATCATAATCATCATCATAAAAATGGGGTCTCCGAACACCCACATTTCTTATGTTTGCGATTTGAGGGTTTTGTTGTGGTCGGTCAGTATTTGGTAAGGGCCTTTGTGCCAATGTAAATTTTTGTAACATCAGCCTTATCTCTTCCTTAAAAGATTCCATTTGCTACTACAAAGATGGTTCAACAATGAGAGGTGGTTGAGGAGAAACCGGTTCACTAGTTGAGGCTTCTCGGTTTTGATTTTGTTAAGCACCACTTCTTGTCATCATAATACCACGTAAATTATCACAAAAATGTAACCAAACACAGATCAATCAAGCTCTGATACCACGTTGCGGCGTCTCCAAAAGAAGGGTAAAAAATCGGACCACTGAAAATGGAGTACTTCAAGCAAGTAGCTTACTTGCAAGTAGGAGGTGGCAGCTGCTACTTTCCAGCAGCTGCTTCAGATTAGCGATGGTTGAACTTCCTCTCCAAAGCTCCTATGAAGCTTATTTTTGGACAACTCACTCTCACATATATCTAGTTTACTCCCTCCAAATTTCAACTCAAAAGCCCGCATGCAACTTGAGATCTCATACGAAAGCTGCTCGGAGGTCAGTGGGAATTGACAGATTGAGTCTTCAGAAAGAAAGGTGTGTAACTTCTGAACCTGAACTCATTTTCTAATGATTCTTCTTTCCTTGGAACCCAGATGAATGTGGGGTGATTTTGGCAATGATTTTGTTAACTTTGGTACTGGGAAAGTTGGAGTAAAAATGGAAAACAGAATTAGGACGAGCCTAAGGTGAACCGATCTGCACATTAGGTTTGATTGACCTCCACAAAGAGTGTCTCCAACCGGGCTGGGATGTGCGTTTTACCTCACTTACACTCTGGATCTACTACCTTAGAGGCAGTAGGGCAAGGGGGGACAATAAGCTCTTCAACCAAAACGAACGAGGATTGAAGAAATTGTGGCTCACTCCCTCGGATCAACTCCTAGAAGCTTCGCCGATTTGTTCCTCACAAAGAGGTGAAGAGTCTCTCTTCAAAGCTAGGGTTTTTGTTAAAAGTTCACTACATTCTCAGTAGCTAATATGTAATATATACAGTGCTCCCATTAGGGTTACAAAAATAAGGAAAAGAAAAGAAACAAATAATAAGATAAAATGGCAATGTTGAAAAAAGGGTAACCAATTGGCTAGGTGGATGGCCGAGTAGACTTGGCTTGTGTGATCCATGGACTCTAGCATCGCCACTCCATTTCTCATGAAAAAGTTCCTTTTCTAAAACCATGCAAATCTCCAAAAAAACACCAACATGATAATCTCCAACAAGCATTAGCATAAAATGTACAAAAAATGATTGAAACACTTGGCCTTAGTGGGAGTGTTTTCTTGAGGACCGAGAGGAGCATCACTTGAGTTTTCTCCTCCATGTGTCCAAACCAATAAATTGAAGGGTTTCTCCATGTCTTCAATTGTTGGTTCTCCTTCAAGATTAGCTATTGATCTCCTGCAAAATGAGCAAACAAATTAGAAATCTCGCGGGCTCTCAATCTGGTCAAGGGACCTTGTGGCATATTTTTCGTGGCTTTAAATGGTTAAAAAAATGTGCAAAAACACTCTTCCACAGCCTTGGCATAAATCTAATAATGTCATTATCATTATGTCGTGGCATAATTAAATATCAACCGAGGCATTAATAGCAAATTCAATCTTTCTCTAATTTTCACTCAGATTTCAATCCAATGCTAGTTTTAATTAATAAAAACATAATAACATGTCATTCTAACATTAAAACATTGTCATATACAATTTGTTTCCTAAATAATACCAATTTCAACGAGTTTTATGCATATATTTGTAAACGAAGAGAGTACAAAGCAATTTACTTGACTTTGACATTTGTATATCCACATGTTCCTCGCAGTGTTAGGAAGGCTCTCCATGTTGAAAGTTTTGGTCAGAGCGCAACGGTTTCTCCGATTCATCAAAATTTCTTCTCGGCTCCCACTTTTCTCTCTCCCCTCCCTCCTTTCTCTTCTTTTCTCTCTCTAGATGTTTCTAGCTTCAGCCATAAAAATATGATTTTTATTTGTTTTTAATTACTTATGTTCAATTAGTAAATGTTAATTTACTGTTACGGCCTTTTTGTCTTGTTAAATTTATAACTTTGCCCCTCAGTTTGCACGTAATTATAGTAAAATTGAAGTTAATGTGGTTGACATCTCATTGGCTGATAATTTTTCACCACACCAAAAGCAAAACCCCGTCATAATGCGTCCATGTGACCTGCTTCACGACCCTTAATTCTGAGCACATCACCTTTTTTCATTCTACCAAAGTCGAAAGTCAATCTTTTACTAATATATAGTTAGGTGTTAAATTCTAATTTGGATAACAATTTGTTTTAATTGTAATTGACTTGAAGTTATAGTCAATTCGTTCCTTAGGGTTTCTAATTCAACACCGTAAATGGGTATTTCATATGATCATGTTTAGTTAGACAATTTCCAAACCCAAGTCATCTCACTCAAAAGACTTCCAATACAATAGCCAAATCTCCAACATTTGGTTACTTTTAAACTTGTTATCATTTCTAATCAAAATTGATTATAATATTGTGGGTAACTTTGTTAATCAAGATCCTAGCCATTACACTAGCAATATGTTTATTGGTTATGCTCTAAACCCATTTAATGTGTTTTTTCCTTCCATATTAGTGAAAAAGGATTTTGAATTGTCGCGTAGCATTGGAGTGAAAGGTAGGTCTTGGTAAGATCATCCAAAAACTTGGTATTTATGTGGAATCTTTTTACTAAAAATGCAATCTTTGCAGCAGTAAAAATATTCCAATTATTTAATTTAAGATCATAAATAAATAACTAAATAACTACGTTCAATTACCTCCTCTTTAATCATATTGTTTCACATTGACTATAATAGGGATCTGAGCTTTAACCAATTGATCGAGGAGATTCTGTAATGCCCTGGTAATTTAAAACTATTTTTCTCGCTTTTGAAATACATCATAAAAATTTTTCGTTTAATTTATTCATCGTTTGAAATTCGTTTTAAAAGAAAACGAAATCAGAGTGAATAGTGCAAAATAATAACAGAAATTTAAAACATAGTTTTCGAGTGTTCTTAACAAAAGTACCAAAGTCCCTAATACAACGTTCATAACATTCAAAACACTTATAATAGCGAATTACCAAAATACCCCTCCCTCAAAATACTGCATAGTCCCAAACACGAGCCACACCCGACATGTCAACTTAGTTGATAACACGAAGGGTCATCCTGGAATGCCTCCTTCGCAACTTGAATGTCATCATCAAAATAATCACCTACATTACGGGGAAAACAATGAGCCTAACGCCCAGCAAAAATCAAAATTAATGCAATGCAAATGATGTGTGATCACACAATGCATTACAGAAGAGAACCATTTCTCTTCTGGAAGTTAAGGTACAATACTCCCTAGAGTCATGTGGCCTAACCAGTCACTCCGACGAGGAGATATATCTGTCGGGGGTGTTTCCACAAGTAGGTATCCTCACTTTTTGTTCGAGACGTTGGGGGTTTTAGAACAGGGTAATTGTGAACCCTAGAATCCATGTAGCTAACTTCTAAACCTACCACTCCCTACGTGGGAGGAATCTACTGTATGGAAAGTCACAATTCACCCGAACCCCTATACGTCTATTTACATATTTTAGGTATGACACACAAAATGCAAACAATTCATAAGCCCTAAGATGATGCATGAATGCCACAACCAAATCACAGAATTAACGTACAAGGTGATAACCATAAATCTTTACAGGTAATTTCAGTATAATTTGTTATTATCACTACTACTAGTCAAACAATCAAAAACTAAGGAACTTACATGCTTATGCAAAATAAGGACATTGTAATTTCTTATTTATTCCATTGGCAGTTATGAGCAAGAATTTAACTTAAATTCCCTTCACAAGGGTCAACTATAATCCAACCAATTCTATGCACATAAACTTTGAATTGATGAACATGGTTTACAGACTTTCAACATTGTGCATGCATCATAATTTTGTTCCAAATAGAAGTTCATAGCAAACAGGATTTTCAATAACATTGATGCTAATTATGAAACAAGAGAACAGTTCATATTATTCCTATTTCATCTTAGCATGCTTCACAGTAACCAGATTTGGCAGCAACTAATCATACTAGTTGATAATTTCCACTAAAATGTTTAAGGACAGTTTGCATCACTAAAGCTCCTAGACTATCCTGCTTCATTTCAACTCATTTCTTAACATAGTCAAAATATTGAGAGCCAACAAATCTTAAGCCTACAGCCAAACATTTAGAGCATAACAAATCTTAAAAACCAAACTCAATATTAAGAGCATGACAGATCCAATTTCAGCAACATAACAGAACTTATCATTTGCAGTCATCAATCCACAGCAGTTTAATAACATTCAAAAACAACTCGTAATGTAGGGTCATCCTTTGCCAACGAAATTCCAGATTCTTACCTTAAGCTTTTCAGCAGTTTAACACAAGCAATATGGTAGCAAAACGCCAAAACAGCAGCCAATTGGTCCTATACAAGGCAACACAAATGATGAATTCCACTTTCATGTCCAACTTGACTTAAACCAAAGATCTCAAACCAACAAACTTCTTAACAACAATTTCTTACCTTGCTTCACTTCACGGTTGGACAAACAGAGCAACACTTCACCAAAATCTATTCACACCCAAAGCACACTCCCTCACAATCAATCAGATAGAGTAAATAGTAGGGACACAGAGAGCTTACCATTTATAGACGACAGAGAGAGAAGGAGCTGAGTACTTGCAGGGGAGCTGCAGGGATAAGCTGAAGAGAAAGGAAGACTACATTACCCATTTCAAGGAGAGGAGGTCCAACTATGAGGGACCACGTGGAAAGCTTCCATGTTGGCAGGGAAGGAGTAAGCGTCCTGCAGGAAGGCTGGAGAAGACGATTTCGTCGTGGCAAACACAAAATCGGAAGAAAGAGAGATTTTATAAATGGGTGGGTTTCTCAGAAATTCTCGAGAATTCAGACGAGCTGAGGCATCCACAGTATCGTCCGCATCAATTCGAAAGTCCAATTAGGACGAGAAAACACGTCCTACAACCTCGTCCGTACCATTCGTAGGCGACATTCGGACGAGATGTCTCATCTGAATCTTCATCCGTGATTCGTCTGAATGTGTCATAAAATTGTCCAGAGTTAAATTGGACGCAAGCCATCTTCATCTGCGCTCGTCCATAAGTCGTTCGAAATGAGTTCTGAATTGTACAAATTCAAATCGGACGCGAACCATCCTCGTCTGCAAGTCGTCCGAAACTCCACTATTATACATTTTTCCTTAAATTTCCACACTTAACTTATTTTCAAATATTAACCTTGTACTTTTTGAGCATGATTGACGCGTTCCATCACATAACATGATATACTATTTATATATTCAATTTCTCAGGTTTAATACATCAAAAAGGGAAAAATATTTTTGAGATATTACATCCTACCTCTGACTTTTGTTTTATTGATTCTGAAGCTATATGTGATCGTCATTGTTTAGATTAGAAACATTATCTTGTTGTCCATATTGCCGTATTGTTTTTGATAGGGATTGCAATGGACAAATTTTCCATTGAATCTAATACAATTATGGAAGAAAGTTTGTGATAGGTAAGACTATACAGTATGTTAGAAGGCAGAAGAAAGTTATTGATAATTGTATATCAATGAAATGATGAGATTCGAGATCAATGATATGTTGCAAGAGATTAGAGTGAGTGAGTGGAAGAAACAACATTATTGTGAGCCACAATTTGGCCTAGTGGAAGACCTAAAGAGGTAAAAATAAGAAAAGATGTGCAATTGATATGGTTCAAAGTTTGCATTTGAAGAGATATGCAAAAGCTTATATGGAGCATGCAGACACAAACACAAGCACAAACCAAGTTAGCGAAGGAAGTAGTGATAGTTGTTGAAGTGTTAGCTATGATGAGTCTGATTCCAAGCATGATGCTCCTAATGTTGGGATGGGGTTGCTTCTGAAGAAGGAATCAAGCTACAACAACTATGGATAATATACCTGATGCGTTAGTAATATTTAATCTTACAATTCTAACAATTCTTATGTCCCATATTTAACATTGTTGATTCAACCATTTCATTTGCACTAAACTCGGATAAATAAAGCATTTAAATACCAACCTTGATCCATGATAAAAGCTTGGCTTGTTGATGATGATATCGAACGTTTCGTCGCCTTAATACCTTTCACTTTAAGTGTCTCTTTGATGATATAGAAACCAAGTCTAGTTAATGTAATTTCTTGTTGTTGTGTATTGGAGATTACTGTAATTTTCTCTAATTGATAAAGAAAACAATTTTCCAAAGGTATCTCTCCATACATACCCTTTCATTCATGTCCATTCATTCACACCTCTTCAACTATCTTTATACACTTTAATAAGGTTAAGGAGAGGGAATCAAAACTCAATTAACTTAATGTCCTTGAAGCTTAACAACTATCACATTTAAGCACATTAATATTAAGTCAATGTCACTTCATTAACATGGACCACTTTAATAGATTATTAAAAAAAACTAACAATCTCTCACTTGGACCATGTTATGAATTTTATTGCAAAATTATCATAACTTGAATTCACAACCCAATACTATAGCGAACCATAATCTGAATTTATCAAGTTCTCTTTCCATAATGAATTGTATAATCGGGTCATGGCAAACACAAGTCTTTAATGACGACATGATTCTTTCCATGTATCATATATTAACACAATTCGTCACTTCTTTAATTGAAGAACATTATATACCTTTCAACTTTAATTTTCTTAAAGTTTCACATATTGTTCATAAACAACAATAATTGTATACACCATTATATGAATAATAAACAAACATATAAAAATATTTCCTTAATGAATTCACAGGTGTCATAAGATACAAGTTATACAATTACAATCACATCAACAAGGACTTGCCACCTAAAGCCTTTAAGGAACATGTTGAAAGGATGAGTTTAGGTGGCAATCCTTTAGTTAAAGAATCCACTATCATTAAACTTGTACTTATGTGCTCAATGCACACCTTTTTTTTTATATTTCTTCTTTAACTGACAAGTACTTTAAATCCATATGTTTTGCATCTTTCGAGTACTTGTCATTCTTTTAGAAGAATACAGCTGTGAAATTATGACAATAAAGTTTTAGCGATCTATCTATACTGTCGACCATACCTAGATCCAAAACAAAGTTCTGCAACCACAATGCTTGAATAGTGGCCTCAAAACATGTCACAAAATCTGCCTCCATAGTGGAAGTAGCAATCGCAGATTGTTTTCCACTTTTCTATGATGCAGCTCCTTCGGCTAATAGGAACATGTAACTGAATGTAGATTTCCTCAAGTCTACACATCAGGCATAATCTGAATATGAATATCTCATTACTTCAAGATGACTTGATTTTCTGTATGTGAGCATATAGTCCTTTGTTCCTTGCAAGTACCTAAGAACTTTCTTTTCAACTTTCCAATGATTCATTCTTGGGTTACTTTGATATCGGCCCAACATCACTTCTGCAAAACTGATGTCTGGCTGTAACACCCTGACTTTTTCTGTTCGACAATTGTCGGGGTATTACCAAAGACGTTCTAGAGCATTAAGTCGAGGGGTATTTTCGTTACATTTTTTCCTATGTACGCGATGTAATTAAGGGATGGGGTAGTTAGGATATTACATTGCATATTGATACGTGTTATTTTATGACATGTATTTAAGGGAAAAGTGTTATGGGGTAGGAACTAAGTGAGAAAATGTGAGAAAATGCTGTCCAGGGCGTTTCTGGACACTTGCGGACGAGTTGTCACGTCCGCATATGCATTGTACACAAGATGAATGGGTTGGGACGACTCAGGATGTGATTATGCATCCTGACTGCACTGTGTCGTGGACTTTCAGATGAGTCCAGACGAGTGCGGATGTGGACTAGCCGCATTCGATTTGAATCTATCCAAACCCTGGACAGTTTCGAACGACTGTGGACATGGAGTAGCCTCGTCCGATTTGCCTCTGTCTGATTTTGGGACACTTTCAGACGCCTGCAGACACTACGTGAGGATGCCATAACGCGTCCGAATATTGACTGCGGATGGTAAGGACAAGATGGGGACGCCTTTTCCCGTTCGAAGCCACGATTTAGCCTGTGAGATTTTACTCTTGCGGATGAGACCAATGCGTCTGCACTCATCCGAAATAGCCCAAACTAGCAATAATATATAGATTTAAAATCTGGTTTCTTGTCGTCTAGTCATTAATTTACTATAAGCATCGACCACTCCCCCTCCCTGGATGACGAAGTCACCCTCCCTATGTCGTAGCCACCCCCCTTCCCCCCACCCCCATGCTTGGAGGCCATCCCCTCCCCTTCCCCTAGGCATGGGGTTGTCCCCTCCCTCTCCAGGTATAGCCTTCAATCCCTACCATCTCTCTCTCATTTGGTCCTTCTGTTCTTGCGAGAGAAATGGTTTGGCCTGGTGAGTTGTGTGAGCATCCTCCGTGAATGAGAGTTCCATTGAGTGAAGAGAGTTGTGAGTTATAGAGTGGAGCTATGAGCTAGAGCAGTAGTTGTGGAGTGTTTTCCATGAAGCTTGGAGTTGGAACGTGAAGGCTCCGATCCTTTGCTGTCTCTATTAGTGTTCATCAGCTTAGGTAAGGAATTAGGGGAGTTTTGGCTATTTGGAGGCCCTGCACCACAAGTAGGTATGTGTGAGTTGTGTAGATTTGTTGATGCTCTGTAGATATTCCATTGTTGTTATAGTTTCCTTGCTGTCTGTTAGTTCCCTTGTGATAGTGTAGCTTCCTTGTTGATACTACGTAGATATTGTGTAGATATTGCTTTATTGACCTGCTCTATGATTTGCTTGATTGATAAATTGCTGTGATAAATGCTTAAGGTTTGAAGGTGAAGGGTAGAATGGCGAGTGTGTAAATGATGAGTAGCATGACGAGCTAAGGATTTCTGTATTGTTAAATGCTTGTTGTCTTTAATTCTCTATACTAATTCAACTGTCATGTATAGCATGTTAAATTTACCCAATTAGTATAATCAATTAACTAGCATGTTTAGAATGATTAACTAGCATGTTTAATTAGCAGCTTGTTAATTAACTAGGACAACAATTCGATTAACTAGGTCGTATGTTTAATTAACCAATTAGAATAACTAGTAGACTGTTTGTTAATTAACTAGAGTAATTAGCATGTTAATCGATTAGTTAAACATGTTTATTATTCTTTGAGCATGTTAATCCAATTAGTGTAATTATTCCTTGTGCATGCTAATTAACTAAAGTAAATTAATTAGCATAATTAATTAGGCATGTTAATTATATGCATGTTGATTAACCAACTAGTTAGCGACAAATAAAAAAATGCTAAGGTAATTAACTAGGATAATAATCATAACATGTAATTAGCACATTAACTAACTAGCGTGTTTAATTAATTACCTAAAATAACATTAGCATGTTAATTAACAATAAGGTTAGCATGTTAACCAACTAAGTTACGCCATGTTTAATTAATTAACTATAACCAACCCGAGCATGATTAATTGATTTAATTGAATTGATCGTTTCTTGGTGCATGTCAATTTATTAGAGCAATTAACTAACTAGAATAATTAACTAGATTCAAGCATATTTGTTAGCTTAACTAGAGTTAACTAGAATGATTAACCGTGAATATGTAATTAATTAGAGTAATCAACTTGTAGTTAAACTAAACTTGAGTGTGTAAATAATTAGAATAATATTAGCTTGTTAATTAACTTAGTCATGTCATGCCTAACTATTAATTAAAGTAATTAAGTAGACTTGAACATGTTCAACAGAATAATCAACTAGAATAATAATTGTAGCAAGCATGTAAATGGACTAGGAAATTAACTAAGATATCTAATTAGAATAATAAACGTACTTAATCCTTAAGTATGTAAATTATCTAGGATAATAATGGTATCTTCCGAGTATGCTAACTAATTGGGATAACTAATTAGGGAAAATAAATATAATCTTTCTGGAGCATGTAAATTGATTAGAATAACCAACTATAATCTTGAGTATGTAAATTTAGTAGGATAACCAACTAGAATTATAATTGTGATTCTACTTAAGCATGTTAACTTGAGCATATAAATTGGCTAGGGAATTAATTAGGATAACCGTCAATTGTATGTTCGATTTCCATTTCGTTTATTGTTGTAATCTATATGATTATGTCGTGTTTCCAATTCAATATCATAATTGTTCTCCAATGTGCGCTTTCAATTTATGCTATTAATTACTTTCATTATATGCGCAATTTCAATTACGGTTACTTTCATTTCAATGCGCAATTATAATTCCAGTTACTTTCTTTTATATGTGCACTTCAATTACTGTTAAAGTTACGCATCATACATCATGTTAGGATGAAAATGTATGATAATGCATCATGTTAATGAAAAACCAATAGGAAGTGTAACCTTGGTGGTGGTACTCACATGCATTATGTGAGGTAAAATGTTAAGAAAATGAATGAAGCAAATGGAAAGTTGGGGGGCGGTACATGGGTAGTGGGTCTTGTCTACACTAGACCAAGGCCCCCAACCATGACGGGAAAGGGGACCTAGTGCAAGTAAAAGGCTAGATTCGACCGACTATCCATTCCGAAGGAAAATCCTCCAATCTTCCGCTCAATGTACGAGTAACGAATGAATGAATGAATGTAAAGTAATAAAACAAACGAATGACGTAATGAAAGAATTGGTTGGGGGCATATCATGTGGCATAAACCCTTTTCCTTACTGAGTCATTAGGCTCACGTATTACTTGTGGTGTAGGTACAATGATGAACAGATAATCTAAAGCAGGGATGAATGATTTGCACGTACGAGACTCATGGCTGGCTAGACTAAAGAGAGTGAGTAGAGAGCACAGTTGTAATTAAATGTTTAGTTTTTTTCATTAAATCATTTATGCTTCCGCAATGCTTTAAACAAATGATTTTATAATGCTTCCGCATTTTATTCATTGGATTTTCAATACGAGTTTAACGAAAGGTTAGTAGCATGCCGGTTTAGCGTCGCACTCTGATCTGTTTTAAAAGATATTTCAATGGTTTTATCAAATTTTCAAATTTTCACGTATTTTAAAGGATTTACAAAAAATCAGGTCGTTACACTCGCCGAGTACATGTCATACATTAAGCTTCCTACAGCTGATGCATATGGAATAGATTCAATTGCCTTAAGTTCCAAATCATTTTTGGGACATTGCATTTCACTAAATTTGTCCACTTTCTGAATTGGAGGTACATCAGCAGAACTGATGTGAGCACGGAATACTGACACACGTGATGGATGAACGCAACGCTTCTCACCTCCTTGGATAAGGACGCTGCTGTAAGTTTCTTTCATGATATAACTCACACGAAAGGGACTTTAGAAATAACTCACCAAAGGGTTCTTTGGATATCACTCACCAAATGAAGAAAAATGATCTCTCCAATTCCCGAAAAGCAAAAGCTTTATTTCTTAAAATTCAACAACTAACTAAACATAAAATTTGGTGCCTTTATATAGCCTTTTAAGAATATAAATTAAAAAACTAAATAAAAGATAACCTAGATAAGTGAATCTAGATCTCCTAGATAAGTGGATCTAGATATTCTAGATAAGTGAATCTTTTTTGTTGCGATTCTCGGCCGATTTAAAAAGTTTCATTGATCTTCAGCTTGATATCTTTTGATGAATTCAAATTTGCATCATCCTCTCCAGGTTTTTGAGGATTTGACCCCAAATCTTCTTTATTTGATCTTTTGATGGATTCAAATCAGCATCATCAATTATTCTCTTGATCTTCCACTTATGCTTGATCTTCATAATATTCTTTGAGCTTTGATAAATAATTGAATAGTCTCGTTTCACATCAAGAACACTTATTCATTCTAAATCTCTATAGAATTTTATCGATATATCTTTTCTAAGATAATCCTAGTAAACGTTGTTGTCTATCACGGAATATTTCTATTCCAATCACATAGGATGCCTCGCCCATATCTTTCATTTCAAAATTCTTAGAGAGAAAAATTTTCACACCATGTAACATTCCTTTATTATTGGCAACAAGAAGAATATCATCAACAAATATTAGCAGAATAATAAACTTACTCCTAGTGACCTTCATATAGACACACCGATCAATGGTGTTATCTACAAAACCGTACTAAGTAATGGTATTTTTAATCTCAATATACCATTGTCTAGAAGCTTGTTTCAATCCATATATTGACTTCTTCAATTTACACACTAACTTTTCATTTCCAGGAAATGAAAATCATTCTGGTTGATCAATATACACTTCTTTCTCTGAGTCACCATTAAGAAATGCGGTCTTTACGTCCATTTGGTGAACCTCTAAATCATAATGAGCTACCTAAGCCATAACTATTCTTAAAGAGTCCTTTGAAACTAGAGAGAACATCTCTTTATAGTCAATGCCGTCTTTTTTAGTATAACCTTTGGCAACAAGTCTGGCCTTATACCTTTCGATGTTACCTTTCGAGTCACATTTGATTTTGAAAACCCACTTAAAACCGACTCACTTCAAACCTTCAGGTAACTCTACAAGTTCCCAGACTTTATTGTCATCCATCAATTTTAACTCTTCTTTCATAGCATTCAACCACTTTTCAGAATTAGAACATTTCATGAATTGTTTGAATGAGACTGGATCTTTGTCGTTACTGAATTCACATTCTTCTTCAAGTGAATAGATCACATAATCATCAGAAATTGCTGGTCTTTTTTGCCTTACAGACCTTCACAATTCTGTTTCTTGTGATTGTTCACTTATGGCTTGAACATCATTAATGGGCTCATCATTGACACATTCTTCTTGAGTGGTTTGAATATTCATATGTCGTTCTGACATGTTGTGAGACTGTAACGACCTAACTATTCATTCACCTTTTATTTTAAAATGCGTGAAATTTAAAACTCTTGTAAAACGACTGTAAATCTTTGTTAAAATCTTTTAAATTGAAATCAAAGTTCTCTTCTTATAAATGAAACATTAAAACCCTTTTACTATGGCTCTTTATCATAATCGTTATAAACCGTAGAAAACCATAGTTATAAAATCTTTTCTCACAACGTAGCGGAAGCTAAATAACTCAGTTAAGAAATACTAAACAGCATAAGACTCATTTGATAAAATCTTTTTTCTTTAAAAACGTAGCAGAAGCATAAAGAGTTCATTTAAAGACAATTAATTAAAATGTTACTTTATATTTCATAAATTTTCTTTACATTCATTAACCTGACCAGCCACAAGTCTCGTGCGTGCAAATCCTTCATTAGCTGCTTCTAAATCTGTTCGTCATTTTCTCTTGTACTTGTACCTATATCGCAAGTAGTAACTATGAGCATAAGGCTCAGTAAGTGATAATACCTATCATACTACATGTTCATGTTGTGTTCTTTAAAAATCATTATGCCGTTTCTGTTCTCATCTTTTTCTTATCTTCATATCTTTTACGTTTTAATCATCATTATATTTCTGTTTTCCGTTATGACCTCCTGGGACGCCCCGCGTCAAATTTCGTTCCTTAAATATCTTCTTTAATTAAATTACGAGAAAAATAAAATTTTCACATGTTGAAATATCATAAAGTTTGAAAATGACAATGAAATTAGAATAAGCGGAAAGACGCTTTTAAAAAAAAAAACTTTAAATAAGTTTAAATTTATGCAAATAACAATTCAAATCATGTTTAGGCAATTTTTCCCTTTATTAAATTCCCCCAATTAAAAAAAACAAAACATAACATTCGCTTTCATCTTTTGCCATTCTACTCGGGTCGTGATTCTTCCGGATACACTTCAGGCTCCATGCGAAATACATCCTCTTTTACTCCAGGCGTTATCATTTCATTACTTACACCACAAGTAATACGTAAGTCTAAAAGACTTAGTAAGAAAAGAGATAATGCATATGACATGCCTCTTTTTAGTTCACTTGCAATGGGTCCGCCCCAAATCAATTTTTTCATTATATTTCATTCATTCATTTATTACTCGTATATCGAGTTGGAAATTGAAGGAACACGTATGTGATGGAATAGTTTGATCGGTTTCTAACCCTATGTGGGCTAGATCTGAACTACCCATCCGCCCTTCAACCCCCCATTGCATCATTCATCATCATCATCATTATCATTCGTTCATTCATTCATTTTCCTCACTCATGCATGTGAGTCTCACCCCATAATTGCACTCCCTACTTGTTTCTATTATCATGATGCATGAGAGATACTATTATAATGAAATAAAAACAACGGTAATGAACAACTAATAGAATTAAAAGAAATGACATTAAAACAATGAACTACATTAGAAGTATTTATAATGAACGACTGTAATTAAACATGCGAGAAAAATAATACTAGTGACAATTTAAATTAACAAGAACATGCTGGATTTGTATAACTTACATCAAAGAGATGACCTATAGAAAATTAAACCCTAGTATTCAAAATATAGAATTATCTAACTCATTAACAATAGTTAAACATGTGAGATAATAATAATTCAATGAAACATGTATTTGACAATAAGTTAAAACATGATGGGCAATTAACTACTTAACGGCTTATTCAAAATTGAGAATTTATTAGACGAACCCCAACTTAATGGTCAAATTGCATGGTATACACATAACAAATTTATACAACAGTAAGTGTAGACAACATTATTTATTATGTAAAGTGAAGAATGACGAATTACTAGTGAATTTCATAACAAATCTTAATTCAACATGCTGGAAGTATATTTAGAATTTAACTACCTTAAACACATTGAACAAATCATTTATGGAACTCTATTTAACGAACGACGGTTGAAAACATATTTACTAAGTGATATAGCGAGAAACGTGCTAGATAATTTGATGTTACGAAAATAAGATATCTAAATCTCCTAACCAGAATCCAGGGTAAATCAGCATAAAAAATCTAAGTTTACCATCCAACGAGTAATATAAAGGAAAAAGAGAACACAATTGGAATTATTACTGCAAAATCAACAACTATTCATGCGTATCATCCTTTTCTAAATAGCCTTAACTCATCCATTTTTAGTCAGTGAAACAGTTCAGCGTCAGTCCATCATACCAAAACATTAACATGTAAAAGAGTACAATTAAAGAAATCACAACAATTGGACAATAGAATTATACAGAACAGAATCAATATAAAGAAATTCCTAGGTCTTTTCATGCTCATTCATTCATCATGCTATCAAACTTCATCTAAATAAATACTTACAGAAGACAAAATTATTAGAAGCTAAGAACAATAATTTACACACGCAGCAGGGAACTTCTACAGAAATCAGCCAATGAATTCGAAATTTAACATCTAAATTATCACACACACACTTGTGGTGTAGGGCCTCCACATCGCCAAGACACACCCAATTCTTACCTCTATTGAAGACAATAACAAGGACAGCAAATGATAGACTCTAGCAAAATCCCACTGCTCACAGCTCCAAGCTCTTCACGGTCCCTTCCTCTCACTCTGGAAGAATTAACTCGAGGAATTGTAGTCTCCAATAGCGTTTAAAAAGGATGAGGGGTTACCAGTGAAATTTGGTGGACACCAATCAGAGCAGAGTAAGGACCGAAAAATGGTGGACGTGAATCCCTGAAAAGAGGATCATATCAGCCGGTTGGATTCGTGGCTGTCCAACTGGAATTCAATCCCCCAAATTCGCAGTGTCGAACTGCAACCCGGACCTAGTTGCCTGAGCCGACCTGTCGGCTTCAACCCGCGACTCGACCCGCCAGCTTCAAACGACGACCCGAAATCGACCCTGCTCGTCGACGCATCAGCCTCAGCCGTAGCCGCAAACTGTTGCCGCCGAACCACGCCGTCTCTGTGCGCCACCGAACACCCAACACGGTAGCAGCTCATTGTCGCCTAAACTATCCAGAACAGAGCCGCGAATCCGACGCCAAGTCGTTGCTCCAACCCGCGAATCCGCCGACGCAACCCGACCGAAAATCGCCAGCACCGTCGCCGTCCTCTTCGTCGTCCCTCATCGTTTCCGTCGCAGCTCCCTTCTCCAATTTCTCTCTCGCCGGAGTCCCTCTCTCTCTTCCCGATTTTGCTGCAGAAAACAAAGGATAAAAATCCTTTCTTTATCCATTCACAAAATGCCCAGACCGGACCGGAAATTACTGAACTGGTTTGCCTCTCAACCGGTTTTTGCTTCCAATAATCCAAATTTAACCTAATTTCAAATTCTTGATTTATCCTAAATGTCGTTCGATGATGATTATCAGTCCAATTCAATTTCTTTTATTTGGTTTTTCCCAAATTAATTAATCTTTTACAAATAATTCCCTAATTATCATCCGGTAAATTTTAAAATAATAATCTAGCGAATATATTCTTGGTAATACCTCAATAAATATCCAACTAAAAAAAATTGAGATATTACACCTCCGATATAGCAGCAATGGCAAAATCTAAAAGCTAGCTAACCATAGCCCATTCTTTTTGTCTTTTACCTCAGATATAGCAGTAATGGCATAATTCGAAATGTAGCTAATTATTGGCCGTTATGTCCCAGCATAATCCAGGGACTGTCCCGGCATAATCTAGGGACATTGCAAAAGATACGAGCAGCAATAGCATAATTCGAAAGATAGCTAGAGACGATGGCATAATCCAAAAGCTAGCTAGCAACCGTGCCCACGAAGGGTTTAAACGAACTCACATCATATCGTTACCTTTTTCTTTTCTTTACTTTACTTTTCGTTATTTATAAATTATTTTTCTTTACTTTTATAACTTATTATTCGTTCATTATCTGTTTCTAAAATCGTGCATAAAACTCATTTTCGTATGCTTTTAAAAATCGTGATGGATGATGATGCTCGTGAATGCATACAAGTTATGAAAGAATAAATAAACATTCAACGTGCGATTCACAGAACATGTTATAAAACTGTAGATATGCTATAAAAGCAGTAAACAATGAAGCATGCGATTAATAATTGTAGACATTCTTTTAAAACAGTAAACAATGAAACATGCTATTAAAAACTGTAGACATGCTTGGAAAGCGGTAAGCAACGAAACATGCATATCCTATTCTTACGATGTAGGGCACAAAGACCAAAACACATGCATATCACTTTCCTCAATTACTTAAGGCGTTCACACTTAATTTCTATCTTTCTTCTTTTTAGTACCTTCATAATTAGAAACATTCATTCATTAATAAAATCAATTAATCTACTTATTAGTCTCAACGTCTTTTGTATCCTAAATCCTTATATGTTACTTACTAAATCTCCTAAATGAAACTGTTTCATTAGTTACTACTTAGCTGAATAATTAATCCTGATTGATAGCATTTAGAAACTAAGCTTAACATATCTCGGAGACCAACGTAATTTCATCTATGAATTATCGACCCATAAATCAATGCCCAATATTCATATCTGAATCAAGACATAAAACTACATCACTCCAATTTATATAATATATTAACTCGATTAATGGCTCAAATCCGAATCAATAGAGCATAATCCATCACACATAAATATCTTGTTTTTAATCCTATAATTTCCATAATCTTCATCACAGAGAGTTCACATAACACAATTCCAAACAACAGAGCAATGCCATATATATTCCATCACCCAACAGGTAACCAAAGGAGATACAAAACAACTCTTCAACAGTGCACAATTTCACCCCACTGACCGAAATACAATACCCAACAACATGATACATCACAACAATTCAAGCCTTGACAGAAACAATATGCTTTACAGAACATATAATCCATTATCCAACCAAAATTTTACTCACAGAATGTAGACTTCAATTAACAGGAAACATATTTATCAAACTTAAGACCACAAAGAAAAATCACCAATCATCTCCCACATTCAACAACAGCAATAAGAGAGATTTATAAACCCATGACACATTTCTATCTTCTTACCAATCATAGATGATTCACAGACAAAACAAACTTAATAGCTCATTCCATTTAACAATAACCAACAAATTATTCCATTCAATAAACTCATATAAAAATCCAAAACGATAGACTATTCCATCCAACCAGATTGCAAATACTTATTCCAAGTTGCCAGAGTTATACACAATCTTAAAACTGGAACTGAATGGCCAACACAGAAGAGAAGAGACCTCACCTTCTCGGCCAACACCCCAACTCCAGTTCCAGAGAGCTCTCCACATAAATCCTCACACTCTGTCCTTCTTAGCTTCCCATCTGTTTTTCCCCAGAAGCTCACTCCTTTCTCAGTCCCTATTTTCTCTCTCGGACATCACTCACCCGAGAGCATTCTGCTCTTTAACTCCCCCATCTTGGCATTTCAATTCCTCTAGAGAAGCACCCGCATCCTGAAATTCCATGGATGTGTGTGGGTGTCCAAGCCATGCCCTGCCATAGCCATCCCTTTCGCACACCGAGTTGTTGGTTTCTAGAGCAAGGGCAACTAGTTGGAACCACAAGCTGGACCGCAGGCCTTCGACTAGTCTAGCCCGAACTGCAGTACCAAGCCCCTCGACTCGAAGCGTCAATCACATCCTACCAACGCCAATCCCTCTATGCCGATCACCATGATGGTAATTCCATCGCCAATGCCATCCATCGCCGCCGAGCATCGCCAAAGACCCGACGCAGCAGCGACGACCCGATGCTCGCACGGAATCAACCTGCAAAGCCGTACCTCTCGAGCCCTAACCGTGTCCCACAATACCACTAGTAACCCATACGTCGGCCAAATAGTGTCGTCCGATGCAAAGGAACTGTCCCGAGCTCACCATCTTCTCCCTCATCTCCAGGCTCTCTCCCTCTTTCGTCTCCCTCTCTCTGCTCTTTCTCTTCTATCGCGAAATGGCCAAAGGCCAGAACAAAAACCCCCCTTTTTTCTTTTATTTCCAGACTGCAACAATCATGAACCAGTTCTCTTGCTGAACCGGTTCTCCCAATTCTCCATTTTAATTTTCTTTTATTTTATAACTAATCCCCTTTTATTTAATTTCATTTTATTATCCAATATCATACTTCCCTTAATTAATACTAATTATCATCCAATAAATTCCTTAATTTATAATCTTACGAATACATCATTGGTAATACCCCGATAATTATCCAATTAATCTAAATACTCTTAATTACTTTCCAATTATTCTTATTAAATTCTTATATAAAAAATCGGGGTATTACATTCCTCCCTCCTTATATAAATTTCGTCCTTGAAATTTGCCTAGCGTAAACATCTCTTTCACTTATTATCCAAAGGATTTCTTTCCCTCAATCCAATAATATTACTAATCAACATAACTTATCCATCTTAATCACACCAAAAATCTATTTACGCATCAAAATACTAATTCAACACACCAAAAACCCATCATAATTGCGTCATCCTCATAGGAAAACACCTTTGCTGTAATTAATTTCATATTCCTTAAGCTAGATTCATATCATCCAATGGTTAACTCCTTACCCAAATCATCACTTATCTCATAAAGATCCAGCATTTTCACTTTTTCTCCAAGAATGTCACTTTAGTAGATTTTCCTAATTCCTTGTGAAAAATTCTTTATAGAGAAAACTCATCTATTTTCTTTTCTCTTGTTTAGTTATCCAGCAGCTAAGGATATCTAAATTTCTAAACTCTATACCTTATCATTCAACCTTAATTTTAAAACTTGATGCTCGCCAATCATAACTTCCTCATAGCATTACCTTATTCAATTACATCCTTCAAAGCTTGTTAATCCTAAATGTTTTCTTCAAAATACGACGGTTTGAGTTGTTGTTGAACCTTTAAATCCTTAGGAACCATTATTCATTAGTTTCCCAAACCAAAACCAGATAGTTCTCAACTGCTTCATCACATAAATATCTGACATCCTCCTACCCCATACATGTCTTCCATCTTCCAATGATTTCAAGGTTTCTACATCCGCTAACTTCCTTGACTTAACAAAACACTATACTACTCATCCAATTCCTAACTTAGTTTTTCTTGTTCCTCAAAGATCATTCGAACATTCCTGAAGGCAAGCCGCAGCATCACTCATTAGATCCTCATTTCTGTTTCTGTTTTCGTTTCTATTTATGTATCGGTTTTCCATCTTAGTTTCTGTTTCTGTATCTGTATCTGTATCTGTATCCATTTCCATTTCTAGAAACTTGTTTCTATTTCTGTTTCTATTTTAGCTTCGATTTCTGTGCTCGTACCGTCTCCGTATCCGTTTTCGTTTCTGTTTCTGTTCCTGTATCTGCATCAATTTATGGTTCAATATCTGAGTGAGTTTAGCCAAACTTTCAGGTCCTTCCAAACAATCCCAGAATGATCCATCCATTTATCACACCCATTAAACAACATATTTAAAGGAACACCATGCTCATATCAACTATGGTCATTCAAATACAATACTAGCTAATTTGCATTACACTCTGCCATACATTTCGGTCGAGTTCCTCGATCAAAACATGTGACTGCTATTCAGCCGCAAATTTGATGAAAAGTCCAAAGTGTAATCTATAATATGTTTCAATCAAATTCCTCGACCAAAACATGCAACCGCCCTGCATCCACAAATTTGACAAAAATGACAGAGTCTAATTTGTATGTAATTCGGTCGAGTTTCTCGATAGCGGATGCGACCGTAAAATTTTCAAAAATTACATATTCGAATCGTCATGTAAGTCGGTCAACTTTCTCAATCGCAGAGGGGACCATAAATCGGTCAAAATTGATAGGTTGTAATCTGTCTTGTAATGCGGTCGAGTTTCTCAGCCGCAAATCGACTAACATTCGACCAAAATGCTTATGCACCAGATTTTCTCTGATTGCCAGAATTTTGCCAGAATATTTCGAGTAACCAATTGACACATTAAGCAATCAATTCTCGTCATGTATACACTATTCAAGAAGCCTAACTTTCTTGTCATGCATAAAACTTTTCATTTCAAATGAATTTTCAACATACAAGGAAAATCAATATGTTTAAAATTGTGCTATGATACCAATTGTTAGTAATATTTAATCTTATAATTCTAACCATCCTTATGTCCCATATTTAATTTTGTTGATTCAACCATTTCGTTTGCATTAAACTCGGATAAATAAAGCATTTAAATACCAACCTTGATCCATGATAAAAGCTTGGCTTGTTGATGATGATATCGAACGTTTTGTCTCCTTTATACCTTTCACATTAAGTGTCTCTTTGATGATATAGAAACCAAGTCTATTTGCTGTAATTTCTTGTTGTTGTATATTAGAGATTGCTGTAATTTTCTCTAATTGATGTAGAAGATAACTTTCCAAAGTTATTTCTCCATACATACCCTTTCATTCATGTTCATTCATTTATACCTCTTCAACTATACTATATATCCTTTAATAAGGTTAAGGAGAGAGAATTAAAACCTAATTAACTTAATGTCCTTGAAGCTTAATAACCATCACATTAAGCACATTAATATTAAGTCAATATCACTTCATTAACATAGACCACTTTAATAGATTATTAAAATAATCTAACATGAGATATACCCATTGGTCAATTTTAGTATTTGGTTGGATTGTATTCTTTAAAGAAGGGTTATTGACATGCAGTAAGTGCAAAGGTCATATAGACAGTGCCCGTTCGTGTCCAGAGGTGGTGCTTCTATAGGTAATGAGAACCTATCTTTTAGAGGAAGATGAAGACAAAGAAAAAGCATGAGTGAGAACTCATGAAACTTTTACAGGCTGAGTAGGATTGGAACACAAGTCAGCTTTAAATTTATGATTCTTCAATTTTAATAATCATATTTCAGTTTTAGTGGGTTTGTTGTCGTTAATTGCTGTTTTGTTCTTAGGTTGCTATTGGAATTGTTTATGTTCACCGCTCTAGAATAGTTCACAAATTAAATTTAGGTAACATATTTGGAATTTTAGTTATTTCATGACGTGAGCAATTTCAATAAATAGATTTTAGTCTAACCAATACTTTTGTTATATTTTCAAGAGCCTACGAATGTTGGTACTTGAAGAAGGAAGACTATTTGAAGTTTTTTTTTTTATATGGGAATAAAATGAAGATTTCAAGCGTCTTTTGGCTATATTTCAATTTGAACTGATTTCAGATATAGTAATAGTTTAACCTAAAAGATAGAGCTGCACAAAAGTCAGTTCGATTCAATTTTAGGATCGAACTAGAACTGAACTGACTTCTTTTGGTTTGTACAAAATGGAACTAAAACTGAACTATTTGAGGAGAGAAACTAAACCAAAATTCTTAGTTCGGTTCCGATTCAGTTTCTGTTATACTCATTATATAAAATACTATTTTATATTTTTATATATAAATATAAATTTAATTTTTACTAATGTAAATTTAACAAAAATACTTGAAATGGAAGTGGATGAACATTGGATGAGAGAGCAGATTAATGGATGGCCATTAAATGAAAGAGTGGACAAATTGATGGCTGTTGGATGAGAGTCATGAGAGAGCAGATGAATTATTGGATATTGGATGAGCGGGGTTGGACGTCCTTCAGTAATGGGGGACGTCTGACGCTAGGTGATGGATGCATTGATGGTGGACATCTGACGCTAGGTGATTGACATACTTTAAGAGCTAGGGGACGTCTGACGCTAGGCGAGAACGTCCTTCAAGAGCTCGGTGATGTCCATTGAACATACAAGGAATATAAACTTTAATTCGTCATTAAAATTTAAACATAGTAACCTACAAGTTCTAATTCATCATTAAACATACAAGTTTCAAGTCAGTTCCAATTTGTCATTAAATAATAAACATACAAGTTCTAAGTCATCACTACTCACTGTCACTGAGTTTGACTGTTCCACTATCTTCATTAGTTGATATAAGCTCTGCAAAATATAAATTATAAACAAATTATGTCAAAGATAGTAATCAATAAAAGGAATAGAAATGAATAGAAAAGATAAATACAAAACACATCTTGATCAAAATTTTCAACATTATTCACGACATCTTTCAGGTTGATTGATTAATGTTTTGATCATCGAATCCAGCTTTGAGTGCAAATAAGCGCCTCGACCGTCATTGCTGACAAAAAACTATGAAATGAATCAAGTACACATCTTCCAGTGCTTCTGAAACAACTATTGAAATAGGAAAACCCAATATATCTCTCGCTATTTTACTTAATATTAGAAATTTCAATGAATTCACTTCAATTTGACTGAAAAAAACTTCTAACCTTTTAGATAAATATTAATAAACTTCAGTTTTATTATTTGAAACATCATGTTCATTATGACGATTACAGAACATCTCATATATCTTATTGTGGGTCAAACTACTACTTTGTCCCTTCCCTGTAGATGATGATGATGCTCTAACACTTGTACTACAATTATCTTCTAAATTTTCAAAATCTAAATCACATTTATACTGAAGGTATAATCTTTAAATCACAATTTCTACTTAAATCATCAAATCATTTTTTTTTCATTATCAACTAACATGGTAAGACAATATTTCAAAAACTTTGTTTTACGTCTAGGATCTAATACAACAACTACATACATGAAGAAAATAATTTCATCACAACTTTCCTAATACTTATCAAACTTCCCTTGCATTGCAATAGTCATTTCCCTTAATAATGTATTATCACACTAAGCAAACTCCTAGATAATCATTTTCAAATTACATACTTCACTGAAATAAATATTCGAAGTAATATGCGAGGAAGCTAAAACAAATACAGTTGTATCATAAAAAGTTTGTAAGAACTTGATAAGTTCTCTAACATTCGCCCAATCTTCTATTTTGAGAGGTCTTTCCCCATATAAATCTGCAATATAATGACTATCTATTTCTCTTAATATTTCAAAAGGTTTTCAAAACTTTCAGCACTTTTTAGCATTAAATATGTAGACTTCTATCTGGTAGGCATATCAAGAGAAATATTACTTTTGCATATGTTTTAATATTTTCTACACAATTTCTAAAATGTTGTAGCCTTGCAGGTGTAGAGCAAACATATTTCGCAGCTTTACGTACTCTCGTTATAGACTTTTGATGATATTTTAACACATCACAAACAATAAAATTCAAAATATGTTCAAAACATCGCATATGCATGTGTTCCCCATTCAAAACTAACTCATTCTAACTTCAAACACTTTTGATTAAATATGAAATTTTAACATCATTTGAAGAAGTATTAGCAATTGTAATAGTCAAAACATTTTCAATTTCTCATTTAAATAATCATCTTTCTACTTCTCTATCAATCGTTTCGCCTTTATGGTTTGAAATTAAGCAAAAATTAATAATCTTCTTATGCATTATATAATTACTATCAATATAATGAGCAGTTAATATCATGCAACTGTAACAACCCAGTTTTTCTTATGTTTACAAATGCTTGAAATTTAAAACTTTTATTTCTATAAAAACGTTGGAAAGTTTTTCTTTCATAAAACTCGATCATTACATTCTTTACTTAAAATCTTTTTACAAATTTCAGCGAAAGTAATAAATTTTTTTTGTCTATAATTAAACACTTTGCATTATTAAATAAAATTTTTTTTGTTTATAATTAAACACTTTGCATTATTAAAACAATAATTACTTTTTAGAAAATACAGTGGAAGACTTATAAGTCAAACAAAACATTTAAGAATATATTACAAAACCTTTTACAATTTGTTTCCATTTAACTTCTTTTAACCCAGCTATCCACAAGACTCGCGCATGCAAATCTTTCATCAACTGCTCCAAATCTGTTCTCGTACATATACCTACATCACAGGGAAAACAATAAGTCTAACGTTCAACAAGAATTAGAATGAAATGCAATGCAGATGCTATGCGTGATCATTCGATGCATTACATAAAAGAACCGTATCTTTTCTGTCAAGCCGAGAGTCGAATACGTCCTATGGTCATGCGGCTATCCATCACTCTGGCAAGGAGATATATCCTATAGCATCACCATCATGACCGTCACCGCAATCTTTTGTTGAAGACGTTGGGGATTTGAGTACAAGAGAAGAGGATACATCCTATGGTCCACGTGGTTAACTGTCACTTCGATGGGGAGATACATCCTATGGTGTCCCCATCGATGGACCATCACCAAACCTCCTGAACCCCCACACGCCTATTTACATATATTAAATATGTCATGCAATATGTTGACAATTTCATAAGCCCTAGGTATGATGCATGAATGTCACATATAGCTCACAAAATATATATAAAGAGGAAACACAACATTTTGCAATAAGTCATGGAGAGCAATTTAAAAGTCAAAGAGGGACTATCAATTTAAATTAACTTTATTAACAAAGAATAATTGATTTAACAGGGGACAATTTATATTAAATAACAAGGGAATACCAATGCAGAAATTCAACAGTAAATTACTTTAACCAACTTCTTCACTATCCATTTCTTCCAAGGGTAACAACCGATTACTGATCCTCTTTCCATTTCCACCAAGTTATGTTTACAAAATTAAACCAACCGAAATATTGTACTTCACAAGGAGGCAGTAAAGGGAAATGCTTCAAATAAAATCCATGGCAGTCTTTGACTAACTAAATGTAGTAGTTAGTTTCCTAGTAAAATGATAATGGCGAATAACAACTTCCTAATTCCTTTATTTGTAGCAGGTTATCGATGGTAACAATTAACCCAAGCAAAACTCAACTTAGCAACCCATCAATATTTGACACCAAGAATTCAAGCAATAATCACATCTAGTTAATTATTGACGTTCAGAGCAAATATTGACACTAAACAGAGATATATTTCACACCAACAGAGTAGAAAGTTTGTAATCAACTATGTTTCACCACTAGTAAGGTAATACAATTCATGGCTCAATCTGAATTAGTAATCCAAAGGAGCAGGGTATACTTTTCCAAGCGACCAACATTCTCATCTCACAAGCAAATTTTAGTTTCACTTCACAGTAGGACAATGGTAGTATTTAATAGGAAACTGAAGCAACAATTCCCAGTTCACAATGAGCAGCCAAACCAGAAAACTAACACCAAATAAATGTTCAACAACCAAACAACAAACAACCCGTGATGTAGGGCCTCCACTGGCCAACATACATCTGAATCCTTACCTCAAGATTTTGCTGCAGCCGGGATGGAAAATTTTAATATGTTGATCACTCAACATTTCCTAGACAAGAGAAGAATCAGTGGGTAAATCAGCCCACAAGACTTAACGTAAGTTAGAGATTCATTAACCAGTCCATAAATCCCAAAACCAACACTTACCCAAAGCTAGATGTTGCTCCAAGAAAAATCCCTTAAAGCAGTAGAATCTCACCAGAGCGGCACACCAACCAGAAAATTCTCACAACAGCAACTCACAACTCTTCGAATGATCCCTACACAAAATAAAAAGGAAACACTCACACCCTCTCTCTATCGCAGCTCACCCCAATCAAAATGCAAAGTTCCAAAACCTCATTTATGTTATTAGTTATAGATAAGGGAGAGAGGGTGAGGGTGAGGGAGAGGGAGATGGACGAACTCGGGTGAAGGAGACTATCTTCCATTGCAAAGGAGGGGGACCCAACTAGTCATTATCGTGTGCAAGGTTCACCACCGAAAGGGGAGAGGAGAAGATTTTGTCAAGAGAAAAATGAAGATAGGGAGTGAGATTAAGTCTGGTAGAAGTGGGAATTCTTGCCCAAAATTGGGTTTTCACAAAACAGGTGGTTATATTATTCCATCTCTAACGTTTGTCAACCTCTTTGCTGCAATGGACGTTCGTTCTATAGCAAGGGGTGTCTGTTGCCTTCGTTATTTAGACATCTCTCATTTCAAAAGAGATGTCTATCAACTTCTTTGCCATGACGGACGTCCGTCTCCCTCCGTCTATAAGTTAGGCATGTGAGCATTGCCTCTAGAGGCATCCCTGTATTCAGTGACTAAGTGTAGAGAAAGGGTTGAGATACATCATCTTCTGTGAGTGGAGAGTGTTCTGTGCTCTCTAGGGAGTTTAGTGAGCTGGTGTGTTCTGTGTGAAGAGACAGAAGAAAAAGAGGTGGAGTGAAATACTCCGATAAAAACCGAAGGCCGAGCTTCTGTGTGAGCAAGGAGAAAGGAAAGTATTGAGATGGAAAGGAAGAAAAGTGATAGTGCAGCTTCTGTCTTCAGGTAAATGTTTGAAGTGCTCTTTGTTCTTTGGATTACATCATGTAATGGATTTTGTTGTGTTGAAAGGAAAAGAATAAGAAGGGAAGGAAGGAATAAAATGAGAAATTCTTTTGGACATCCTCGGTTGAGTATCTAGTAACGCCTCTCTACTCTATTAAGATTAAAGCCCTATTATTTACAATGCTCTTTGTGAAGAAGTATACTCTGTTGTTGGATTTTGGTTATACATGTCTGATACGTCCCCTGTAACTAAAGTATGTTTGCTCTTCTTTGTGCTCTGTGTACTATTGTAACGACCCAATTTTTCTTTTCCTTTAAAAAGACGATAAATTTAAAACTTTTAAAAACAACAATTTAAAACATCATTAATTGAAATCAGAGTCTTCTTATTCTAAAAACCGAACCGTTAAATTCTTTTTCTTATACTCGTTTTTTAAACCATGAACATGTGAGTATAAGTACCTTTTCTTAAAAACGTAGCGGAAGCTTAAATAACTATTTACGGAATAAAAATAACTAATTACATTTATATGTACAAAACTAATTGCTCTTTAGCCTTTTAATCTTTACCATTAAATCTTTAACCTTTAGCCTTGAACTTTGCCAACCACAATGCTCGTCGTGCAAATCCCTCATCAACCGCTCCTCTTTAAATAAATCATATCATTATGAGCACCTACACCACAAGTAAACTATAAGCCCAAAAAGGCTTAGTAAGGAATTGAAAACACAACAAGAATGCCTCTAACTCATTATGTCGGAATGGGATTTGCTCAACCGTTCTTTACTCATTGTTACATATATCATACTCGAGTCTCGAGTTAGGAGACTAGGGCACCCTATAGGCAATGGGGGGAAACTCGGCATCTAACACCCTATAGTAGACAAGCTTATCTATCCCACGGATGGGAAGATCTCATTTGGTTTACCGAGTCTACCGGTTAGATCCGATCCATTAACTCGGCCACTATCGAGTTGGGAGATTAGGACACCCTATAGTAGACAAGCTTATCTATCCCATGGACGAGAAGATCTTAATTTAGTTTGCCGAGTCTACCGTTTAGATCCGAACCACTTACCCGGCCACTAATTCCCTTACGTACATTATTACTCATTTTAGCTCACATCATGAATACCAACCTGGACGTGGTATCTCTTAAGGATTTCTAAGACCATGAACGTTTAACTTAGCGACTCTAGCAATCAAATCTATACTAGCAAACATTCGATAATTCAACGGATTATCCTATACAAACAATCACTTCAAACAATCATTAAGATTTGAACTACAATCCAATTCATCAAGGAATGCACTATAGCAACAATCACGGAAATACACTCACTTCATTTAAAACATTCAACAACCACAACAACGAATATCAAAACCTATGGAAGCTAACAATGAAAGAACAACAATTCAACTAGCACCTCCAGAACACTGAAACACTTCACACACCAATAGAAATCTCATCTACAACAAGGAATTAATAATATCTTAAAACAATTATCATGCTTTGAAGGGAAACTACAAATATTAACAAACACAATGAATAAGGCTTATTTACGTACTTTGAAACCAACAATGAGATACGAAGTCTAACAGTGAATTATAACGACATTCATGCTTATTAATTTAACCACTAATACAAAATGTAATAGTAAGATTGAACATGCATACGTGCTTCACGAGTTGACAAAAAATATGAAACATAGCAACGAAATAAAACATTCGTGCATGCTTGACAGGTTGACAATAAATCACAAACTATATAGCAACAAAATAAATGAATATACATATGTCGGAATTTGCTACATATAACTACGAAACAACAGTGAAATAACAACGCATTCTCATTAATTGAAACGTGCTAAACATGCTTCGGATTTGACAGAAAAGAACTACGAAACAGCAGCGATTCGTCAGTGAATTTAATCAATAAAAATGTGCTAAACATGCTTCGGAATTGACGAAAATTGAATACGAAACAGCAACGAATTCATATTAATTAAAACGTACTAATCATGCTTTGAAATTGACGGAAAATAGCTACGAAACAACAGCTAATTCTACAGTGATTTTGACGATTAAAACGTGCTAACATGCTTTGCTATATTAACAATGATTTTAACTACTCAACAAAATAATGAACATGGTTAATAAGAATCATATTCTATAATTTCAATAAAGATCTAAATGACTAAAGGATATAACATGTTTAGAGGAGAGACAATATTTTACATAATTAAAGCAAAGATATAAGCAAAGAACTTAAGACTTGATATTAACAAGATTATTGAACAACCATGATATGACAATCATAGAATCAATATCTAATCCTAACCAGTCCCAAACTCCAAATGGAGTTACATGAAATAAGATAAAGACAATCAACAAAACTACTATCTAATAAACATTCACATTTCATTAAAGAAAATCATCATAGAATGAAATCAAGAAAACAACATCTTAATACTTGTGGGTAGGGCTTTTGAATGCCAAGACTCACAATTCCTTACCATTTGACGAACCTAAAACTTGGACGGAGAACACCAGCTCTGACAGTTTCACAGCAGTAGCTCCATCTTCAGCCTCCAGCACAGATAGCTCCCCCACCCGAGAGCTCACCTTTCTCTTCCTCTCTCTCGAACCTTGAAATCTGCCATTTATCAAAACAAACACCCGACAGCTTTTTCAATTGTCAACCACCTACAGTCTCCTCATTAATTCCTTACTGTCGGCAGGGGACAACCAGCTAAAAAATTCATGCCACTCTTTTTAACCCGAACCTGAAGTTGAACCCAATCAAATTTGGGGTCGCGTTTCACCGTTCGAACTCGTCGGCAAACTCGCTGCCCATAGCGAGTTCGCCACTGCCAAATCAAGTTGCATCCCGTCGAACGCCAAGTTCCGAGCACCCTAGCCAACGCCGGATCATTAGAACAGAAAAAGGAAGAAAACACGACCAACATACCTCCAATTCGTCACCGGAAAACACCACGGCAGGAGCTCCGAAGCTGGAAGACATCGCCGGCTGAAATGGATCCCAAACCCTAGAATCCCGCAACCCGCATTGAACTGTCTCGTCTGAATGTCGAACGGCGAGCTTGTCTCCTCTAATCCCGATCTACTCGCTCGTCGTCTTGCCAGAATCCGAGAGCTCTCTCTCTCCTTCGATCGCCCATCTCTCTTTCTCCCCTATCTCCTTCTCTTTTTTCATTTTCGTTGCTGCAAAAGAAATGGCCATTTGGCCATTTCTATTATTATTATTATTATTTAAATCTTTTAATAATTAAATTTAATCTAATATATTTGATTAACTTTAAAATACATTTTCATTACTTTAAATCCCTCATAATTTAACCCCTCTTATTTTTTTTCATTCAATAAGTCTTTAATCTAAAAGGATTATAAATAATTCCCACATCATAATTTAATTCTCCATATTACCATAAACATATATATATATATATATATATATATATATATATATATAGTAAATTCTATTTAATTTCAATAAATGAAATTTTTATAAAAGCGTCATTCGTAATATAATTTCGATAAATGTTGTCTTGTATTATAATGTATTTATTTTTCACGGAATTTATAGTATTCATAGGGATGGTAAAATAACGAGATTTGTCGTTAGTAATATCCCGATGAATATCCAATTAATTTGATTACTCTTCATTATTATTATTATTATTTTTAAGTGGACTTATTATATTATAGAAATTCGGGATATTACAACTATTGAACATGGAATATTTGTTAGTCATGAAAGGGATATGCATATGTATATATTGCTGGATGCAGGTTCTGGAATTACCCTCTGGTGAACGGGTTTGGTCCCTGTTATTGGATTATGTGTTGCTTTTCCTTGTTGCTTGATATGGTTGTCTATTCTCTGTTGGATGGTTGAGGTGAAAGTGATATTCTGTTGGGTTCAGTCTTGAGTGATCTAGATTAAGGTTCTATGATTTGTTTGGTTAATGGTCTATTTAGCATTTTGTTTGTTGAATATTATTCTGTGTTTACTGCTTTGTTAGAATTTTCCTTTGGAAATGAATGTTGTTTTGATTAAGTAAAGTCTGTACTTTGATTTTGTTACTACCGAATGAATTAGTGATTAAGAATTGGAATAAGCCATTAAATTGGATTAGATTGAAGAGTTGTTTATAATCTCCCTGTGATTAGTATGAAGTTGAGAAAATTCTCTTTGTTGTTTTATTAGCCATTGTTCTGTCACCTGCATAAATGGTCAGATAAGGGAAAGTGTTGAATTGTGGATTATTCTCTAGTTAATGGAAGTTTGGTTCTCTGTGGTGTTTACAGCTTACTGGCTTTTGCAGGGTATTAAATTCAACTGCAGTTAGTAAACATTAATTATGAAAAAGAAGTAAGTGATTCGGGTATTGATTTGGATTAAGCAATTCTATTATATAATGATTGAGGATTAATGGTATCGAGTTATTGAAGATAATGGGTTGTGAAAATGAGATTGATAATTAGTATATATTAATGAATAAATATTATTAATTGTGAAGGTACTATGAAAGGAAGAAAAGGATAACGATTAAGCATTGAGCGCTTTAAGGAAACGAGGTAAGTGATACACATGTGCTTCGGTTCTTAGGGCCCTACATCGCAAGAATAGGATATGCACGTTTGCTTGTTTACTGCTTTAATAGATATTGAGCATGTCTATTGTTTTAATAGCACATCTACAGCTTTACGAGCATGTCTACAGTATTAAAAGTATGTCTACAGTTTTATAGCATGTCTACAGTTTTTACGAGCACGTTCTGTGAATTGTCTGTTTATTTATATTTTCTTAATTATATATTAGAAATTGTATGCATTCACGAGCATCATGCATCACAGTTTTCAAAAGATACGAAAATGAGTTTTCATGCATGGTTCTGAAAAGGAAATAAAGAAGAAATGAAATGGTTATGAAATGTAAAGAAATGAACATAAATGGGTGTGACGAGATGTGAGGTTGGGTAGATAAAGATAAAGGGTGAGGTTGAGTTGGCTACTCCTCCTTATCAAGTTTAGACATCTCCAACGCCTTTCAAGATAAAATAAAGATAAAGATAAAGATAAAACGGGATCGTCTGGGAATGTGAGATTGAGTTGGCTACTCCTCCTAGTCAAGTTTAAACATCTCCAACGCCTTTCAAGATTAAGACAACAATAAACATAAAACGGGTTGTCTGGGGATGTGAGATTGAATTGGCTACTCCTCCTCGTCAAGTTTAGACATCTCCAATGCCTTTCATGATTAAGACAACAATAAACATAAAAGGGGTCTTTTGGGTATGTGAGGTTAATTTGGCTACTCCTCCTCGTCAAGTTTAGACATCTCCAACGCCTTTCAAAATTAAGACAACAATAAATATAAAACGGGGTCGTCTGGGGATGGGAGGTTGAGTTGGCTGCTCCTCCTCGTCAAGTTTAGGCATCTCCAATGCCTTTCAAGATAAGTAAAGAAAAGAACAGAAAAGTAAAGTGAAGATCCAGAAAATGGTAAAGCTGTGTAGCATATGCATTGTACATTTTACTTTAAAGCTGTGTAGCATATGCATTGTACATTTTACTTTAAAGTTGGCAGAAACAGAAACAGAAAACGAAAAGAGATTTTTAAAGCTGTGTAGCATATGCATTGTACATTTTACTTTATATCACTTACTGAGCTTTAAGCTCATTAGTTAAGTCTTGCGATGTAGGTACACGCACATGAAAACAGGTTAAGTAGTAGTGGATGAAGGATTTGCAAGCGCGGATCTTGTGGCTAGTCAGGCTAAAGAGATTTAAAGAAAGATGGTTTGCAAGAGAGTTTTGTAAAGAACTTTGTAAAGTAATTAAACTATATATTTGTTTTATTTTAGGGAAAATGACAAATCAACCTTCATCCTTTATTGTTGGTGACAAACCAACCATCATCCTTTTTTTTTCTAACAAATAAACCACTGAACTATGAGAAATTGATGCCACTACCATCGCTGTCACGTTTGCCGTTAATGCTTTAATGATGAACCACGGCTGTGTCTTGAGACGCCATGGCAGTGTCCTGAGACGCCGCCGCAAACTCATGACTAGCGGTTTGTTAAAAAAATTTTATCACAAATTTGAGGGCTTAAACGCGTGATTTTGAGGCCGAGAAAGGGGGGTCATGGGGTAAACATATAAGAAGTGCTAGATTTCTTAGAGGACTTCGATTTGATACCTTTTGGAGCCGATTCTAACACCTGTAGCCAAAGTTATGGTCTTTTGAAGTTGAAGAGGTCAAAAATCTAATAAAATGATTGGATTCGTAAAACATATACATGGAGACTTTGAAGTAGCCATGAAACTCTATATTTTTCATGGCTACTTCAACGTCTGCAGTGGTTCTCGATTTTTAGTGAAGCCCTCAAATTTGCGATAAAATTTTTTTAACAAACCGCCAGTCATGAGACCGTTGCTGCGTCGCAAGACACCGCCATTGTTTGGCCTACTTTTCTTGGAAAACCACGGAGCCACAGTGATTTGTATATGAACTGCCGCGGCTCCACATCAGCTTGTTAACGGCAAACGTGACAACGATGTTGGCTTTGTCATTTTCCCATACGTCAGTGTTAATTTGTTAGAAAATAAAGGATAGTGGTTGACTTGTCATTGATCGCAAACGATGATGGTTAATTTGTCATTTTCCCTTTATTTAAAAAGGTCTTCCACTGTATTTAACAAAATGTTTTACGAAAAGAATTTTATTACTGTCTTTTAAATGGTTTTAATAATAAAATAATCTTCCACTACTCAACTGAAAAGAAAATGATTTAAGTAAAAGAAAAATTTTAAATTTTACGCGATTTTAAAAAGGCAATAAAAAACTAGGTCATTACAGTAACTTTGAATAGAAGTTCGTGTATCAATAGTCAAACATACTTATTGAGATGTATCTATAAAGTATTCTTTTAACTTTATTTTTTCTTTCTCATAAATACTAATAATATGTCGTGCAATAGTAGTTAGAAAGTACAACAAATTTTGATTGCACATATTGAGAATATAATCTAAAACTCTCTCCTTTAACAAATTTCAGAGGCAATTCATCAATAATAATCATCTTTGCAAGTAGTTCTTGACAAGTCGCAACACTAAAACATGACAAATTGGGTCTCATAATAACCATATTTTGAAAGTTTAAAGTCTTTTGTTTTGTATCGACATTTGCCAATATTTTTTTCCAACTACAAATGTGTTTTTTCAAGTTCGATGTCCCATTCTTTGATGTATAACATGCATATGACTATGAACAATTATTACATATTGCTCTAGAGTTGCTAAGATCAGTACTTTCAATCATAGTAACATGATCTCGAACATCTTATTTTTTTCTCTTCGTTTGACCAAAAGTATAGTCAGGAGTAGGATCCTCTACAGTTTCATTAATGCTTTACATCCTAAAATCAGTAAAACAAGTAAATAAGTGGCTAACTTTCTTGTAGAATCATAGATAGAAGAGATTTTTCTAGTCTTATGTTGTTGTTATTGCTGCCTGTGGATTTGAGAGAGTCGACTATTGAGGGCTCGAGGTGAGGGCGTAAGACACACGATATTTTAAACGGGGCTAGATGAAGGATGGTCGTTGTATGTGTTGGGAGTAATGTGCCCAACAAGCAAATGTAATAGAACAATTTTAAAATATATGAATAAATTTATATTGATTAATATTATGTTAACATTTTATATCATGTTTTATAAAATTCATAGAAAATTCCTTGATTATTTATGATAACTTTACATTGACATATATGTTGTATATATGTGGGATAAAATATAAAGAGTAATAACTAGAATATGTCCATGACTTATATTTGAAGGATGGAATCTTCAAATAGTTCATAGTCATAAACATAGTTTATCTCATTAAGAATGTATAGTCATATCCCGACTAAATATGTAGTGACATAACATAAATATGTTTTATATAATATGATTATATAGAACTGAACCAGATAAAATTATATTGCTCTGATAATTTTCGTCAAATATAGAACAATTAATTTTATCATAATGATGGTCATATATGCATGATATTGATTCATTATATTTAATAAACTCCTATTTTATTTTAATTTATTCTTTGATTTACTCAGTAAAGTTTTGTACGAGTTACGATTTGTATACCTTGTATATTGGGAGTAAATTAAAATGAATAGCTATGAATGTTAATATCGATACAATGAAATCCATTTCTATAGACTCTCTTGTTTGTTAGTTCAAAGATCGAATAATTAGAGCGCAAATTCATAATCGTTATGAATTAATTATTCAATTAAGAACTAATGGTAGTCAATGATAAAGAAGCAATATGAGAGGTTAACAGATTATAAACCTAGCTTTATTGCGAATCTAAATGGAGGGTTAATATATATGTAATGACTATATCAATGGACATTACTTTAACTAAATATACTCTATAGTTTTGAGAGTGCAACTCTAAGTATTTAATGGAATTACTTTAGAGTTAATAATTATGTTAATTAATATAAAGAGTTTATATTAATTAACGAAATATTATCGGAGCTTAAAACTATAGGTCCATCGGTCCCGTCGTCACCTTCTATCATTATTCGAATAATAGAAAAATGAACACAAAAGATTAAATAATTAATTATGAATTAATTATTTAATACACTAAATAATAAGTTTATCATTATTTTTTCATTAGATGAAATAATTGAATTATTGATTATTCAATTAATTAAGACAAAATGACAAAAAATGTTATAGTTAATATATTTGTTATATTTCATTAAATGTAATAATTGAATTATTGATTATTCAATTAATTAACAAATATAAAGTAACTTTTAAAAATAGTTTTTAAAATGGATTTTGTCAAATTTGAATTAATGTCGAATTTGGTTTAATGTCATTACCTTTTGTTTTTTATAACATTTTTGTTATAAATGTGTTATAACTTAAATGTGCCAAGTGTTGAGCTATGGTGACAAGACTTTTGATTTCCATAACATTTTTATAAATGTATGAAATCAATTATAACTTTAATGAGGAATTTGTAATGTTTTTCTCTAAATGTCATAATGGAGCAATACCACTATAAATAGAGGCTCAACCTCATTAGAAAAGGTTAGAGAAAAAGTTGAAGTTGAGGTTGAAATCTTTGTGATTAATAAATCCATTTTGAGAGCAAAATTTGTGTCTTCCGTGTTGGCTTTAGAGAAGTGTTTTCTAAACTCAAATAGATTGTCTCATGTGTTGAGAATACGATCTATCATAAATTGAGTGTGATCTTGTTTCGTTCATCACGTCCACATGTGCTTATTCGAGGTGAGGAGGATTTGGCGGAGAAGATCGAAGGCTAATTTTATACCCGTAAGAAGTAATCTACAAAGGTAATATTCTTTATCTTTTATATTAGATCTAAATAGAGATTTTAAATACATATTATTATTAATATATTATAATAACGATCCGTTTTATTTTCATGTTAAAATTGTTTTCAAGATACATAGGTTACACACGTTACAATTGTTTGGAACATCGGTAATTCCGCTGTACGAGGGAACCTAAACACCAACAATTGATATCAGAGCTTCGTTGTAGTTACGATATATTTAATAATGTGATTTTATAAAAATCATGATATGTGATGATAAGCAGGCTTATGTATTTTATTTTAATTTATATATATTTTGGAATGTTGAATGTATGGATATATGCATAATTGAAATAATGATCGTAATTTCGTGTGACTGATTTGGGTTAGGAATATTTTTTAAAATTTCGTATTTTTAATTTTGATGTAAACCCAATTTGTCTTGGGTAAATACTTTTTATGTAATATTAATGGAGATCAAAGAAAGAAGGAAGACAAGACAAATTTTGGAGCGGGACTATGGTGTGCAATTGTTGTCATCGCGACGTATGACGCAAAATAAATGTGGAGGCTACCAAAACTTTATATAATTTTTTTTTGGGTTTATATGTAATTTTAGAAATACCCAAATCGACCTGGGCATTATTTCATTTACTTTTATGCTTGATATAAGTTGTTTTATCACTATCATGCATTCACATGTCATATAGTACTTGCATATAGGGCCTACTTATCACGTAGTTTTCTCACATTGACATGCATTCTTAACATATATTTTATTTATTTAATTTTAATAAATTAGTTTGTTAAAAATTAAATTGTTTTAATTAGATTAAAACTATTAATTCATATTTATGAATTATGTGAGAAAATAAAATAATGCAAAATTTTAATTGTCAAAATTTTATATTATTTTATAAGTGCTAAATAAATTGCTTATTTAGTATAATTAATTTTATAATATGATTATAAAAATTAATAATCTATATATAAAATAAATGTGTTATTTTCATCCAATACCTCCAATTATTGGCACCTTTTCATATGATACCTTGGTGTTTCAAAATTTTTATTCAACACCTTAGACTACCCTCCGTTTTTAACCTACACCTTCCGTTTGCCTACTGTTAAACACTTCTCACAAAGACCTTCTCTTCTGCACTGCGAAATCGAAATCGAAATCGAAATCAGCTCCTCTCCGAAGAGCGAAAGCGAAGGCGAAGGTGAAGACGAAGGTGCTGACGAAGGCAGTCCGACTTTGCAAGACGATCTCCAGCCGAGCGAATACAAACCCTACAAAGGTCGATCTCCGGCTGAGCGCAGACAAACCCTAGCTCGGTGAAAGGGAGCCCAGTTTGCGAACACAAACCGTGCTCTGCGAAGGCAATGAGGTCTGTTCAATTTGTCCGTCATTTACTTTTATTGTCTTTGTTAATATATTTCTCTGTTTGATAATTTTAATTTTTTGTTTAGATTGATGAGGTAATTGATGGTTGCATCCCATTTCAGATGTGTTCTTCAAGTGATGGCACACTTAATGCTGATTATCTGATCTATGAGTATTTAGATAATGAAAATCTAACATGGAGCTATCTGGTCCTCGTTTGGAAACATTTCCTACTGAGCATATGAGAGACTTTTTCTTATTATGAAGTTTCGCTTTGAATTTGGTTTGTACTGTGATAGACAAATCTTCGTGGCTGACAACACTGCCAACTCCGTGTAACAATAGCCTGACTAGGTTTAGAGGCTTTCGACCCAATGAGGCATCATCACCCTTCCATCCTATTTTCGACTTTCAGGGCTCTTGACCTGATGACACATCACTAATGTCTCATTCTCTTTTCTTTCACTTCCAAGACTTGTAACTTGAGAACATGTCATGAATACCCCATCGTATTTCGTATGTAACGACCAATCTTCACGTAGCAAAAGATTGCACGGGGATAGCCTCATGATGCTTTAGTGCTAGAGTGCCTAAAGCATCAAGAGGATTCATCCTCCCAATGTACATAACCAATGTCAAACCTTCTTGCAGACGAAGGTTGACCGAATAGCCGCGTGATGCTTTAGCGCATGAATGCCTAAAGCATCAAGAGGATTCATTCCAACCGCCCAACACAAGTCACATCATCAATGTATATGCAAATATCAGCAGTAAACCACATACTGAATCTAAACACGAGAAAACATATTCATAATAAAAACCGATGTGCTGTCGAACAGTCTCTGTCGAGTTTCCAGGTGTGATAATCCACAAAATAGTAGTTTTGAAAACCATGATGCAATGCAGTGCAGAAAGTATAAAGATCCCTACGTCGATGGCGACCACAACATACTTACCGAGAACTAGCTCCACGCACTATCGTAAGCGAAAGGTCGAATCACCTGATACCTCCAGAACCTACAACAAGGTTGGTGTCAACATCTCATCGATCATACAAGGGATAACAGACAAGTCTCAATCAAGACCAAAATCCAAAACAGTTTCTAAGGCCAACCACGAGTCCCAACCCGAAATCCGAAACTAGAAATCCCAACAAAATTTTCAATCTTAACACTCAACAACAATCCATCGGACTGTCTAGCGTCGACAAGACACATTGACGGTCAACTGCACACTCACAACCACCTAGACTCAACAGCCAACAAAAATAGGAATCCAATATGGCCATTACAACTCCCAAACCCAATTTAAATAGAATTTAAACATAATTCCATCTTCGAGTTACCAAGTAACTCAGAGAATAAAATGAATATTCCCTACCGAGCATAAGTCCTCACTACTACAGTTCAACCCTTTCAAATTTAGCTCACTCAATAAGACCAACAAAGCACCCACTAACAGTTTTCTATAGTGACTAAGATTTAAACCAACAGATTTCAAACTAATTTAAAGACAGAAAATGATCCTTCCTAGTTCATAAGTCTTCAACATTTACAAATGGTTTACAGGTCACTCAACTAAAACAGTCTCTTAAATCCATCAATTTTCATATAATCAGACTTCTCATTTACCAGCAAAGTGATTTTCTAGCTCATCAAGATAAACATATGGGCAGTAAACCACTTAAAAGAAATAAATATAAAACAGATTCCTAAACTTACAACAATTCTTCTAACAAGTATTCACAGAGTTCCCATCTCTAACAAATAAAAATTTCACAGAAATAACGGCATATGGACATAGGCAGTAACATCATCAGTCCACATATAGATTCCTGAAAATTGATCTTAGCTAGTAATCACTCCTTTACAGTAGTAAATCTACAACTTAATAACTTCAAAACAGGGACCCAAAACATATTGTGCCTGGCATAACTCCTCGGGAGTTTTAACCAACAACAGCAAACATTTTCCCTCAGCAGAAATCAAATTACAGGACCTAAACCAACAGTTCAAAATTGCATGTCAGGCTTTAATCGCAATAAAGGGCAGAAGAATTCAACGAATCCATTAGTCCTCAACCATCATCTGCCAACGCAGAAGACCAAAGCCGAAATAAAAAAATCAAGGAGGACAATCAGTAACAAAGCCAAATTCACCAGCAGAGACCGAGAGCAAAGAAAATCAGCACTCAATCGGTCTCCACCCAAACAGAATCACATAGCATGCTTTTTACACTACAACCCTATCATTGTTCCAAACCAAGCAAAACAGAAACGAGTAACATCAAATTGACCGAAGCCCTTGCAGTAATCAGAACAGACTAGAAGCAAAATAAATCGGAGACCCATCACAATGCAGAGTCCATTCATCAAAATAGGGTTAAAAAATTAACTCTGGTTCACGCATTACTCACCAGAATAGACGAAAGAATGGTGGAAGAAAGTGAAAGCAGAGAATGCCCTAGCTCCCTGCCTCGACCGACTCCACGCGAAATCACCTCAGACGGACCACACAACCGCCCGCAATGGATGGACCCAACCGAATGAAGCTTCCATCGGCGCTGAATCGCCAGCTCACGAAGCTGCTCTCCCTCAAAAATACGAAGGACTTGAGGAATACAGTGAAAAAAACATAAAAATTTTCTTTTAAATAAATAGAAATTGAAATATATATATAAAATCTATATATTTTATAAACCCAACTAAAATGCCGTTTTAAATCCAATTCGTTTAAAACATCGAACCGAAAATTATTTCTCATTCAAAATAATTTGATAAAAACATTTCTGAATAAATTTTCCGCTAGGAAAAACCCAATTTGATCATTTTTTTAAAAACGTACAGGTCGCTGCTACGAAACAAAACAGGTCAACTTTGTCACATTTGACTGAAAATTCACGAAAAATTTACACGTGAAATTTTTAAAATCATTTAAAAATTTCAGATTTTACAATACTTATAACTATTACCAGTGAAAATTGATTGGAATCTTGTGTGTGCAAACAATCATGTGTATGACTTTGATGAAGAGATCATATGAGCAATTTGTGCATGACGTTACCACTGAGAAACATACATGAGGATATACTCACATTTTATCCAACCGGTCAGTGGACAACACATGTGTCTTGTAACAAACCAGGATCCAATTATGCCACCTCCAATTAAGAGACGTCTAGAAAGGCCTAAAAAATAAAGAGTCAATGATGTTGACGAGCCACATAGCTAGATAGTTATGATCAAGAGAAATATCAACATGACATATAGTCGGTGTTGGGGTGTGGGCCACAATACCAGCACTTGTCAACGTGGAGGCCCAGACACTAGCAAGGAAAGTGGCAGTGGTAGATCCAAAGGTATAAATGAAAGAGGCAGGAGAGGAATACAAACATTCTGAGGGTTCAGCGGTTACAGAGGCTGCTGGGGAGAATGTTGGAGCCACTGCTCGAGACACCACTAGAGAAGATGATGGAGGGGCTACTCAATCATGCGCACGCCTCCTCATCCCCCATAGCACGTCCACGAGTGTCTCTTGATTAGCATTGAGTTCTTCAATTTGCTTTCTCATTGCCTCCATTCGCACCTCCATTCACGCCTCAATTTTTTACAATCGAACCATCATTCTTTGCTGACACTCCTCCGCTCAGTCCTCCATTATTCGCAGGCGGTCCTCCACTTGCTCAACCATACATTCCATTCAACTGCCATATGATGTAACCATGGAAGTTAGGCTCTCTAAGCAGTCAACGATTCTATTGAACCTCTCTTCAGTCATCGACGTAAAGTGAGATAACTAAGGAAGGGGTGGAGACATAGGATGCAGAGTATCATCCTCTATGGATTGTAGAGGCTATGGTTCGCAATGTTCTGTTGAGGTGGATGGAGGCTGTCCGGTTGAGAGAGCTGGAGGCTAGGTAACCTTGGATCAATTCTTAGAGATGGACTTGGATACCCATTTTCTTCGGACTTTGTTAATCCCCATACAACCCACTATTTTCTTGTTGTAGACATGGACATACTTCTCTTTGTTTCTCGACTCCTCATTTGAGATTGGTACCATGTTATACTCAATAATCTTTTAAACAAGCCAATTGTAATACCTCGATTTTTCGTAACGGAATTAAGTATGGATAATTAGGTTGTAATGAAATTATTTAGATAATTATATTTGATGGAAATTATTGGAAATGGTTAAATATGAATTTTGTTAAAGATTAATTGGGAATAGATTGAAGGGGGATTAATTAAATAAAAAGATTAATTGAATAAAAGATACGGTGAAATAAAATAAAAGAGAAAAAAAGGTAAGTGAGGATTTATAAATTAAAGGAAGAAATTAATTAGAACTAGGAAAGAATTGATTTAAAATAAAAGAAGAGGTTGAAGATAAATGGAGGATTGAACCGCCGGTTCGGTCTAGTTTTTGGAAAGAAAAGAAACAGGTGAAAAAGGGTCGCGACCATTTTGAGAAAACAGAGGGAGAACGATTCGAGAGCAGGAGAGAAAGCTGGGGTGACAGGGGAGTCCTTCTCCCGCGATGCGACGAAGGGTGCTGGAATTCGGGAAGGGAGACGCTGTCCTGCGAGCGGACGGTGGCGACTTGGGGAGCGACGGGTTACGAAGCTAGGGCTTGTGTCGCTTGGGTTTGCAGAATGGCGCTTGCGGGAATGGGAGAACCGTGTGCGCGAGCTGCGGTGTTCACTGCGCCTAACTGAGGTAAGCATTTTGGTTTAATGAAGCTCTATTGATTTGATTCTGCACTTTGTGCTGCCATGGGAGTGGTGATTCTTCATTTTGGTGTTACAGTGAAGATCGCTGGGGCGTGGATGAGGGGCAGGGACCCGTGTGCTTCATGTTGTAACGAACCGGTTCCACTTGGGTCTCCTGCCAGAGAAGAAAATGGAGATCCCAAGGCGGCTGCATCCTTGTGATTTCCTCCACGATGGCTTCCTTTACAGATGGCAATTTCTTGAGGGAGTTAGGTGAGGTTTTATTGGGATTGCGTAGAGACGTATATGAGAAGTCCTCGGCTGATGAAAAAGAAAGAGGGAGCTACTGTGTGCGTGAGAAAAACAGAGAGGAAGGAAGAGAGAAACTCTCGGGAGGAAGAAAAACTGCAGAGCGAGGAAATGAGAGTGGGAGCGAAGAGAAAGTGTTTGAGGGAGAGTGCTCTTGGGTGAGTTATAGAGGAGAAATAGAGAAAGGGATAGAGATAGAGGACCAAAGGAAAAGAAGAAAAGAATAAGCAAGAGAGGTTGAGGAGAGAAAGCTTTTGAGGTATTTTCTAGTAAGATGATTTTTCTCTTTTATGGTTTTTATGAATTATAGAAGTATGCTCTGTCGATGCAAAGGTTCTCTGTTTGAGTATATATGTATATTCTTATACTACTGTTGGTTTCTACTACTTGGTTTTGTGGTTTGATGTATGCTCTGTTAATGCTCTTTGCATTTAGTACTTAGTTGGTGAAGTGAAAGTATGATGTATGCTGGATTAAAGCTTGGGTCTGTATTCTATTTAGGCTGGGAGATGTCCTGCCATGTGGTTCATAATCTTTGAACCCTATTTAGATATTATTGTTGTATGTTGGTAAATATGGATGTGTTCTATTGCAGGGATATGAGTCTCTGTGGGTTTACAGCCTCAATGAATATAGTTACATACTTTGTTATTGATTCAATTAGAAGTCATGATGCCTATTCGAAAGCCTTATTGCTTTTTATAAATTATGAGGATTTTAGGACTGCATTATGCTTAATGGATATGTCAGTTTGGTAATTTTGGTTATATTCTCTCGAAGTTATATTCTATTTGGAAATAGTTGAAAGAAATAGTTTCGAGAATACTATCAATGATAGATTGTTGTTAAGGAATATTGTTGCGGGTTGTGGAACTCTGCAAATGGATATAGAAAGGATTGTTATTAATAATTAAATATTATTGATTTTGAAGTTGCTTAAAGGAAGAAGGATAACGTTAGTTTTAGAAACGCTCTAAGAACACTAGTTAAGTGATAAATATGTGTTTTGATCTTTGGGGCCCTACATCGCAAGAGTTAAGAATCGTAGCTTTATTAGAATATTAAGATATCGAGCATGTCTACTGCTTTATTAGAATAGCTTGATATTGAGCATATTTCGTGAATTATACTGCTGCTTATTGGGTGTTTATTAGAATTATGTTCTTTTAATGATATGTTTAATAGATGAGCATGCTTAGAGATTTTAGTAGTGATATGATAGAATGTATGCATGCACGAGCATCATGTATCATGGTTTTTAAAACGATATGAAAATGGTTTTTCATGTCATGATTTTGAAAAGAAAACAGAAAATGGTTTAATGGATGCTCATACATGCTAAGTGAACGGCATTCTCGAAGGTTGATCACCCGAAGCGGACAACCATCATTTGGGCTGTAGGAATATCCATTGTATCATTAAACGTAAATAGGAGTGTGGGGGTTTGGGAGGATAAGTGACGGTTCTTGGTGGTGACACCAGATGATGTATCTCCTCCTACGTAGGGTCGGAGTGATGGTTAAGACACAAGAACCAGATGATGTATCCTATCTTCTGTCCTAGAAATCCCCAATGCTCGAACTGTAGAGACTGGTGACGGTCATGGTGACACCAGATGATGTATCTCCTCGTCGGAATGACGGTTAAGCCATGGTCTAGATGACGTATCCTTTCTCTGGTAACGTAAAGAAAATTATAGAAAGGATAGGTTCCTTTCAAGTAAAAGAAAAGAAAACAGAAAAAGAAAATAGAAAGATAAAGAAAAGAGAAAAGAAAATAGGAAACATAAAGATAAAGGATAACAGAGAACAAAAATGGATTTCAAAAGCTGCATGACAAGTGCATTTTTATAGTTATGTTACATCACTTACTGAGTATTAGACTCATTAGTATAATTCTTGTTGATATAGGTATGTATGAGATCAGGAGATCAGGTTAAGAAGCAGTTGATGAAGGATTTGCACACACGGATCTTGTGGCTGGCTAGGCTAAAAGGATTTAAAGAGAGAAAGATGGTTTTGTAAAGTATTTGAATTGTAAAATGTTTTATTATAAATTCTTCCGCTGTGTTTTATAAAACGTTTTAAGAAAAAGGATTTAAGTAAAAAGAAAAGTTTTAAATTTTACACGTTTTCAAAGATAAAAAGTTACGGGTCATTACAGTTGGTATTAGAGCACCCGAGTTTTAAAAACAATTCTGTAGACTGCCTACCATCACAAGCTTCGACGTGGAAATAAAATCCTGCATGAACTAAATCAAGTAGGAAAAGGGTAGAATTGTTATGGAAGGGGAGAGCATTGGAGAACTAGAGACTAAGTTGAATGTTGAGGACATGTCTGCACATGCTAAGATATGAGAAAATGAAAGGGTTGCATGTGTCATGCTTATGACGGTTAAGGATGCGAGATTTTAGTGAGATTCGATCAATATAACCAAGGACATGGCTATGATGACATGGGCAAAATGCAAGGAAATCTTTTATGACAAGTATTTCAACCGCATAACAAGGACCAGGAAGTTGGTAGAGTCTACTCAGCTGCGGCAAAAGGAAACGGAAACAAATATGGAAAACGAAATGGATACGGAGATGAAAATGGATACAGAAACAAATACGAAAACGAAAACGGAAACGGATATGGATACGGATATGAAAACAGATGCGAAAATAGAAACTGATACGGAGACGAAAATGAATATGGATACATATACGAATACAGATACAGATATAGAAACGGTAACAGAAACAAAAATGGATTTTCTGAAACAAATTTCTAGAAATGGATATGGATACGGGAAACATATACGGATACAGATACAGATACAAATACGGATATAGAAATGGATATGGATACATATACAAATACAGATACAGATAGGAAAATGGATACGGATAACGGGGATCCAAGAGGTGAAATAAATAGTATACTGACGGAAGCATGGAAGCATGCCACATGAATTATGGAGCAGAGTAGAGACTTAAAGGAATGAAGAAACCAACAACGGATGGTTTTTCGAAGATTTTAAGTGCTAATGGCTTCAACTACTAAAGCTGCCATTGTTTAATAGAGTAGTTTATGATCCAACAAGCTCAGAGGGATAGATATAAATGGTGAAGAGCATGTTTGATCACGCTGAGGTAGAAGAGCGAGAGAAAGTTACGTGTGCTGGATTTCAAGTCATGAAGTATAGGGAGAGTGATAGGAAAATAGTAAAAGAGATACGATATTAACGAATGAAAGAAGGCCAACTAGAGGTAAGAATTGAATTAGAAGGAAGAATTGATTTAAAATAAAAAAGAGGTTGAAGGAAGATGGAGGATTGAATCACCGGTTCTGTCCAGGTTTTTGAAAGAAAAGAAATGGGTAAAGAAGAGAGGACCACGACCATTTTGAGAAAACAAAGAGGGAGAGTGATTCGAGAGCAGGAGAGAAAGCTCGGGCGACAGGGGAGACCTTCTCCCACGATGCGAAGAAGGGTGCTAGGCTTCGCGAAGGGAGACGCTGTCCTGCGAGCGGACAGTGGGGACTTGGGGTGCGACGAGTAGCAGAGCTAGGGCTCGTGGCGCTCGAGTTCGCAGAATGGCGCCCTACACAACCTGTGGTGTTCACCGCGCCTAACTGAGGTAAGCATTTTGGTTTAACGAAGCTCTGTTTATTTGATTATGCACTTTGTGCTACCGCGGGAGTGGTGCTTCTGCATTTCAGTGTTACCGTGAATATCGCTGGGGCGGGGCGTGGCGTGGATGAAGGGCAGGGACCCATGGGCTTCACGTTGTAATGAACCGGTTCCACTTGGGTCTCCTGCTCGAGAAGAAAATGGAGATTCCAAAGCGGCTGCATCCTTGTGATTTCCTCCATGATGGCTTCCTTTACAGATGGTGATTTCTTGAGGGAGTTAGGTGAGGTTTTATTGGGATTGCATAGAGACGTATATGAGAAGTCTTTGGCTGATGAAAAAGAACGAAAGAGCTGCTGTGTCCGTGAGAGAAACAGAAAGGAAGGAAGAGAGAAAATCTCGGGAGGAAGCAAATGTAGAGAGAGGAAAGGAGAGTGGGAGCCACAGAGAGAGTGTTTGAGGGAGAGTGCTCTTTGGTGAGTTACAGAGGAGAAATAGAGAAAGGGATAGAGATAGAGAGCCAAAGGAAAAGAAGAAAAGAAGAAGCAAGAGAGGTTGAGGAGAGAAAGCTTCTTTTCTGGTAAGATGATTTCTTCTCTTCTATGGTTTTTATGGATGATAGAAGTATGCTCTATCGATGGCTGTCTTTTTGAGTTTGGCTTGTATATACGTATATTCTATTGATGAATTATGCCTCTGTTGGTTTATGCTCCTTGGTTTTGTGGTGTGATGTATGCTCTGTTAATGCTATTTGCGTTTACTGCTTAGTTGGTGAAGTGAAAGTATGATGTACGTTGGATTAAAGCTTGGGTCTGTACTCTATTTAGGCTTGGATATGTCTTGCCATGTGGTTCATAATTTGTGAACCCTATTTAGATATTATTGTTGGATGTTGGTAAATATGGATGTGTTCTGTTGTAGGGAAATGAGTGTCTGTGGGTTTACAGCCTTGATGAATATAGCTACATACTTTGTTATTGATTTAATTGGAAGTCATGTTGCCTGTTCGAAAGCCTTATTGCTTGTTCTAAATAATGGGTATTTTAGGACTGCATTATGCCTAATAGATATGTCGGTTGGTAATTCCAATTATATTATATCAAAGTTATATTCTATTTGGAAATAGTTTAAAGAAATAGGTTCGAGAATACTATCAAGGTAGATTGTTGTGGGTTGTGGAACTTTGCAAATGGATATTGAAAGGATTGTTATTAATAATTAAATATTATTGATTTTGAAGGTGCTTAAAGGAAGAAGGATAACGTTAGTTTCAGAATCGCGCTAAGGACACCATGTAAGTGATAACCATGTGTTTTGGTCTTTGCGGCCCCACATCACAAGAGTTAAGAATTGTAGCTTGATTAGAATAGTAAGATATCGAACATGTCTACTGCTTTATTAGAATAGCTAAATATTGAGCATGTTTTGTAAATTGTATTGTTGCTTGCTTGGTGTTTATTAGAATTAGGTTCTTTTAATGATATGTTTAATATATGAGCATGCTTAGAGATTTTAGTAGTGATATGATAGAATGTATGCCTGCACGAGAATCATGGATTATGGTTTTTAAAACGATACGAAAATGGTTTTTCATATCATGTTTTGAGTTTGGCTTGTATATATGTATATTCTTATGCGACTGTTTGTTTCTGCTCCTTGGTTTTGTGGTGTGATGTATGCTCTGTTAATGCTCTTTGCATTTAGTACTTGGTGAAGTGAAAGTATGATGTACGTTGGATTAAAGCTTGGGTCTGTACTCTATTTAGGCTTGGAGATGTCTTGCCATGTGGTTCATAATCTTTGAACCTTATTTAGATATTATTGTTGTATGTTGGTAAATATGGATGTGTTCTATTGTAGGGATATGAGTCTCTGTGGGTTTACAGCCTCAATGAATATAGCTACATACTTTGTTATTGATTTAATTGGAAGTGATGATGCCTATTCGAAAGCCTTATTGCTTTTTATAAATTATGAGGATTTTAGGACTGTAATATGCTTAATGGATATGTCGGTTTGGTAATTCTGGTTATATTCTATCGAAGTTATATTCTATTTGGAAATAGTTGAAAGAAATAGTTTCGAGAATACTATCAATGATAGATTGTTGTTAAGGAATATTGTTGTGGGTTGTGGAACTTTGTAAATAGATATTCGAAGGATTGTTATTAATAATTAAATATTATTGATTTTGAAGTTGCTTAAAGGAATAAGGATAACGTGAGTTTCAGAAACGCTCTAAGGACACTAGGTAAGTGATAAATATGTGTTTTGATCTTTGGGGCCCTACATCGTAAGAGTTAAGAATCGTAGCTTTATTAGAATATTAAGATATCGAGCATGTCTACTGCTTTATTAGAATAGCTTGATATTGAGCATATTTCATGAATTATATACTGCTGCTTGTTGGGTGTTTATTAGAATTATGTTCTTTTAATGATATGTTTAATAGATAAGCATGCTTAGAGATTTTAGTAGTGATATGATAGCATGTATGCATGCACGAGCATCATGTATCATGGTTTTTAAAACGATACGAAAATGGTTTTTCATGTCATGGTTTTGAAAAGGAAACAGAAAATGGTTTAATGGATGCTCATACATGATAAGTTAACGGCGTTCTTGAAGGCTGATCACCTGAAGCAGACAACCATCATTTGGGCTGTAGGAATATCCATTGTATCATTAAACGTAAATAGAAGTGTGGGGGTTTGGGAGGATAGGTGACGGTTCTTGGTGGTGATACCAGATGATGTATCTCCTCCCACGTAGGATCGGAGTGATGGTTAAGCCACAAAAACCAGATGATGTATCCTAACTTCTGTACTAAAAATCCCTACTGGTGACGTTCATGGTGACACCAAACTATGTGTCTTCTCGTTGGAATGATGGTTAAACCATGGTCTAGATGATGTATCCTTTCTTTGGTAACGTAAAGAAAATTATAGAAAGGATATGTTCTTTTCCAGTAACAGAAAAGAAAACAGAAAAAGAAAATAGGAAGGATAAAGAAAAGATAAAAGAAAATAGGAAACAAAAAGATAAAGGAAAACAAAGAATAGAAATGGATTTCAAAAGCTGCATGACATGTGCATTTTTATAGTTATGTTATATTACTTATTGAGCGATAGGTTCATTAGTTTAATTCTTGTTGATGTAGGTATGTTCGAGATCAGGAGAATAGGTTAAGGAGCTAGTGATGAAGGATTTGCACTCACGGATTTTGTAGGTGGCTAGGCTAAAAGGATTTAAAGAGAGAAAGATGGTTTTGAATTGTAAAATGTTTTATTATAGATTTTTCCTCTGTGTTTTATAAAACACTTTAAGAAAAAGAATTTTAGTGAAAGGAAAAGTTTTAAAATTTACACGTTTTCAAAGGTAAAAAGTTACGGGTCGTTACAACAATTATATTTCTAGCTGTTGGCCGGGGTGTTGAAAAACATCGGACATGTGACTCCAAAATCACATACTTGATGTTCACCCTCTTTTAGTTGAACATCTTTTCCAGCATATAGAGATCCATGCAACTAAAATAGTCTCGATGCCCAAATAGTGTGTTATTATGTTATGGACCACTTGAGCTCTAGCATTCAAGTCCTTTAACTTTGGCTTCTTGAATGCTTCAATCTCGGGATTGCGGTTCAACTGTTGAAGCATTGCCAAACCATCTCTTTGTTTAATGAAATCTAGATCCCAAGATACGTTGTAATATTACTGGCTTGGTTCTTCCGTCGAACATCCAAATAGTAGGTTAATATCATTGGAAGTTAATCTGAAATCTCGTCCAAACATGTAAGTCTTGAACTCTAATGGTTGGGTGGACAGTTCTAAATTTGCATAAAAGAATTTGACAATCCGCTCATAGTAACTTCAACCCAATCTACACAAATTTGCTAATTCAACACTCTCAACCATGTCTTCTATTTCCATATCAAATAATGAATAGAGATATACTTTTCTAGATATAATAATAGAATGATGTTTAATTTTATCTTCGTACCTATAGTTCATCGACTCAATTCTGATGACCAATGAGTATAAACAATTTGATGTAGGTTCAAAATGAACCAAATAAGATACTGGTCGTTCTTGAGTCTCCCTTTAAGGTTCTTCTTCAGGTTGGGGTCATGCTTCACCATCGTGTTGTGCTTTGCAGTGAAATTGAGCACTAACAAACTCAGATGCAGTTCAACTACAGAAACGGGCCCATTAAAATTTTGGTTAATGTTGACACTTAGACAGAGCAGCTTTACGCTTGGGAGTCAATTTCGTAGGTCTGGTAGAATCTATTGAATTGGATGAGACAATGAGGGTAAAGGTTATGGTTCAGAGTTCGTTGAGGAAATTGCTTTGACTAGTATGCTCTATTAGGAGCGTAATGTGAAGTTATATACTAAGGTAAAGAAAGACAAGTATCCGTTGTGGAAATTACCCTTTCCGCTGCAGAAAATTACCCTTTCTGCTGCTAAAAATACTCTTTCCACAGCAGAAAATACCCTTTCCACTATGGAGAATACCCTTTCCACAAGGAATACGTGTCTTCTGCTGAGAAAAGCGAGTCCTTGAGTTGGGACTTACTTTCCATAGCGGAAGGCACGATTCCACTGCGAAAAGGGTATTTGCCACATGAGATATTTGTCTTCTGCTGCAGAAAGTAAGTCATTGATTAGAACTATTTCATATATGGGTCAATTGTGGAAAGATGACCTATTTGCTGCAAATTTTTTTTTTTAATTTTTAACAAAAAATATGATAACAATATCTATCTCGTTTGTTTCCTATAGTATAATATTTTATTTGTTATCAAAAATTGTTTAGTGTTTGTCTTGTCACTGATCTCATAATTCATTGGTTGTTTTGTTAATTATCCTATAATTATCAAAAATAATATTTTATTTATAACATATAATATATATATCCTCATTTGTGAAAATTTCAAATATTATCTACAATTTTATTCAATGTAACTTTAATTTACCTAACACAATTTTCAATTTACTCTCCTAATATAATTTCAAACAGTTAAACTCTACTATAAAAATAATTCAACTTTGATAAACACAATTAATTTATTCAGATATTTTATTTATTTATAAATGCGTATTTTGCTATGAATACTCTGTTGCCACTCATTACACCGTTTCTATTCAATGTAACGTTGTTCTCTATTCAAATGTGGTTTAATTGTTCCTATCTTATTCTCATTGTTTTTGTGTTGATTTGACCATGCATATGTAATCCATGTCTAGGTTATTGTCATGATAGATCAAGTTTCTAGTTGTTACGCAAAAAGATTAAATAAAATTTGAAATCATATAGAGGAGGTGAGTTTACTTATAAGCGGTTTAAGGAGTTTTATGAAACAAAAAACAACTAAAAATTTGTGACAATTCTAAGATCTCCTAAACAAAATGATGTTGAAAGAAAGAGTCCAAGCACTCTTGGTATTTCACAAATCATGCTAAAAGCAAAGAAAGTGTCAAAGAGTTATGGGTAAAAGTAGTTGATTGTATTGAATACCTATTTAATAGGTGTCCAATTAAAAGCTTGTGAGACAAAACAAATCAAAGAAGCATGAATCGGAAGAAAACAAAGTGCTTCCCATTTGATAATTTTTGGAAGCATTAGTTATGTACATGTGCTTAAGCAAGAGAGGTCAAAGCTTGATAAAAAAAACAAGAAATATATAATAAACTTCAATATTTAAATATTAAAAATATCAGATTTAGAAGGTTAGGTATTTAAATATTAAAATTTGGATGATATATCCAATGAAGATTTGGTTTAATTTTACCTCTTTACAGCTTCCAAAATTACCAGCATCGACAACTTTATCTTGCTTGATAGGAAAATTGTAGTACTTACCCCTTAGAACATCGTCGTTGAGCTATACTCCAACATTGAACCAAGCGTTGCCGAGGATATCGTGGTTTGTGGTCAACACGCAGGACCGTACCGTCGAGTCTTATATACTAGGGTACAAGCACAGGAAAACGTTCACATACATTGGTTGAGGGCTGCCTGCCAAGAAAGATGCACGCCTAAAAAATACAAAGTGAAACAATGTTTCAAATAAGTCTTATAACTGTAATACCCAAACTTTTTATATCAAAATTTAATAAGGATAATTGGAAAGTAATCGGAGTATTACCAAGTACGTATTTGGATCGTTTAGTCAAGGGGGTATCCTCGATAATGTTTTTCCCGTGTACGTGATGTAATTAAGTGTTGGGGTGAGTAGGATATTACATTGCGTATCTATATGTGTCGGGTTGCGATGTGTATTTATGGGGAAAATATTATGGGATGAAGGTTAAGTTGGAAAATGTGACGGAAAAGTTAGAATTTAGGTGTTGTGGACGCATGCAGACGACATGGGGATGAGAGTTGTCATTCGTAACTGCATGGGAAGCCCTCCCTGTGCCTTAGGACACACCAGGACGAGGTCTTGCGTGCCAATGCGTTTGTCACTGGGCGATTTCAGACGACTCCGGACGCGGGCAGACGCATGCGGACGTGATTGTTTTGAATCTGTTCAATTCTCGGTCACTTTTGGACGACTCCAGACGAGTGAGGACGCATGCGGGATGTGTCTGATTCGACTCTGTCCGATTCCTGGACACATTCGGATGCGCCCGAATGCTTTATGTGGATGCCATTTTGCGTTTGAATGTTGATTTTAGATGGTACAAAATGGGCTGGGTGCCATTTCTCATCCGAGAACATAATTCTGCCTTGGGATTTTGCTCATGCGGACGAGACCATCACGTCCACACTCGTCCGAAATATCCCAGACAACAGGATGGTCCCCTCTTGGTTCAGACTGATGTGAGCCACCCTCCAACCATCCCACCCTCCCTAGGCGTACGACTTGTCCCCTCCAAGTAATGTTTTCCCTCCTTTCTCTTGCATTCAAAAGCCATTCTCATTTCTGCGTGAAAGTGTTCCAGCAAGAGAGGAGAGTGACCTGCGAGAGATAGTTCTTCTCCCTACCCTACAAGCTAGCGAGAGAGAAGGTGCTCTCTAGAGGAATGGTGAGTGTCCTGTGAGAGTTCCTTGTGTGAGTTAAGGGTCAGTTAACGTGTGAGGTGGGTTTGGATTGTGGAGCTCTACGTGAACCCCTGGCTTTAAGCTCCCTACCCCTGTCCAGGTTGAGCTTCCTAGCTCCCATAGGTAATCAACTTCATCCTCTGTGATTTAGTTTGATAACGGGTTAGGGATGGTTATTGTTGATGGATTGTTGGACATAGGAATTGTTAAGCGTATTGTTGGTGAAAGAGGACGAAGGACTCTAGCTTCTTGCTGGGATCTCCTGGCTGTGTATGCTGCTGGTAATAATTTCTCCCTCGTACATTATATTATCGGGTTAATAATCTGTTGGGTTCTATTGATGCTTCTATAATAGTCATGTGAGTGCTGTTGCTTGGATTGATGAATATAAATACTTTGCTAGTCAAAGCATGTTAAGTACAAGCAACATGACAATATATCAGGAAAGTGAGCTAACATGTGATAGCAATTATCATGGAATGAAAGTGCAACAATAGAATAGAGTATATGGTAAAACATCTAATGTACTGAAAAACATGGAATCATTTTTAGAGCTATCTAATACAACCTAACAATTTATCTTGTTATTAGCCAAATGGTCAACGTGGATTGCGAGGCATTATTTTGGCTACAACAATTAATCGTAAGTGGAAAACATGCTATTTAGTCTATAACATGAATAACTTCAAAAAAACTAAAACATGGTTTGATCACAAAACTAACAACCTATGGATATTCATAGAAATGAGACAGTTCATGAAGGAGATTAACTAAACATGCTCACATAAAGGGAAACGTCAGTATTTAGCAAGCAATAAGGAAATGGTGATAGGTTAGACAACAATATAGTATATCGAGAGTATCAAAGCAGTGAGCAGGAACAATGTTCAGAGAGCACTCAAAAGAACACAGAACCATTAATCATCAAATAACAGATAGTTAATATTTACAACTACTAATAGAGAGTTATTTGTATAAAAATTAACTAAAAGTTTAGTTGACAGTTTATTCGTACTTAACATGTTGTAGAGCATTTTACAGTTTGGCAGTTCATATCATGGGGTTCATCAGTAGAGACTATAATCTTCATATCATGGAGTTCATCAACAGAGACTATAATCTTAATAGAAAACATCAACAATTTCTCTTCAAAACTAAGCATGATTTATGGGAAAGAAAACACAGAACATCAATATTGAAATCAAACGGACACTACTTGTGGGTAGGGCATCGATTGGCCAACAACTCTACACATTCCTTACCTCTAATTGCTAATCGTTGAAGAATTTCTATGCTGGAATAAATGTAGCAATGAGTTGTCCAACTCCAATTTAGCTCTTCAGCTCACAACCCCTTCTCCAAACGCACAACGTATCACTTTCACAAACTCACTCTTCTCACAACTCTCATAGAATGCTCACACTCTCTAGAGATTTCTCTCATGCAAAGAGGAGGGAAAATGCAAAGGGTGACTCTAGTTTGACAACTTAATACGCAAAGTCTACCTGGAGGAGTGGTAGTTGCTCACCAACAGGGATTGAGAAGGTCGCCTCGATGTGGGAGAGCTGCTGCCTTGTCGCTAGAGTAGGATTTTAATGCCTAAACGACAAAACACTTGTGTATTTAAAACAGATTTTTTGCAGAATCATGCAATTTTAGTCGAGGGAAGGCGTCCAAGCCTCGATCGCATGTCGATCAAATTCTACATTTTCCATCAAAATTGCGATTTCGGTCGAGGGAAGATGTCCGCGCCTTTACCGAAAAGTCAACAAAATTGGACATATTCAAACTCTCCTAGACCACATTCGACCGTACTTGACCGCAGGTCGACTGAAAACTCACATTGGAGACGGAGGTGTGATTTTGGACGCGAATCGTCGACCCAGCCTCGTCCCAAAATGCGAGGGACGATTCATAATACTTGTCCGACGCAAAACCAAAACCGCGCGTCGACTGCGGCGCGATCGAAAACTCAAAATACACCTTTTTCCATCAAAACATTATACTTTAATCACTATATATTTTCCCCAAATTTACATTTCATTAATCAACAACATACCGCCCCGCAACATAATATATTAATTATTCCAAGATTCATTATATTAATTAAACAGGGAATTATTATCGGGGTATTACATAGGATGCAGGCGTTGAAGGATTCGTTCAGGTTGTTGAGCTTAGGTTGCACTTTGGGATGAAGCAAAAGGCATGTTTGGGCTTTTGGGTCACACTTTTAGGTCGCATATATTCCTCATTGATAGTTGTGGGCTTTTGGGTCAAGCAAAAATAGCTTCGCCATCTCTCTCAAAGTGCCTATCTGTTGTGGCTCTAGAAGCAAGCCACATTCCATCCTTGAACAACCTCCTTTTAAATCATTTTTGATAATTTGCATACAGGTGTTGGATGTAAAAACGATGATCTGTTTGCCAGCGATCTCTCTAACAATTGGCACCCGCCCCTACAAAAAATAACAGTATGAGTCAAACAATGGTACACAACGCATATCATAAACATAGCTGACAAAAGCAATCAATCACATCTTTTTTCTGTCAGAAATGATTGTCCATGTAATGCCTCGCGTTAGTAAAACTTTTTTCTTACTTTCATTTTTAGCCATATAAAATTTTTCTTTAATTTCCTTTGATTTATTTAAAATGTGTATGAAGAAAACATATCAGAGTAATTAAGTGGAAACTGATTTAATTTCAAAACATGGTTTTTTAACACGTTTAAACAAAAGTCCATAGTTTTACAAAACATTTACCAAATAAAAAAACCATAGTTATTGTTCAAAATAGTAAATACTACTTTACGTGAACCATAACCCTCTGGTCGAATCTGGTTGAGAACCCAAGAGCTCAGCAGGCAATGCTCCCTTCTCCACATTGATAACACTTATATCATTACAATCACCTGCATCACAGGATAAAATAATGAGCCCAACGCTAAGCAAGAAATAGGATGAAATGCAATGCTCCTGCTCATGCTTATGCAGTCTGTCTCAGGAAAGAACCTATCTTTTCTGTCTTTACATTTTGTTACCAAAGAAAGAATACATCTGTTGGTCCATATGGCTTAACCATAACTCCATCCCTACATGGGACGAGCTATCCATCAGGGGTCTCATCACGACCGTCACCAATCTCTACATTTCAGACATTGGGGATTTATGGAACAAGAGATGGGATACATCTGTTGGTCTTGTGGCTTAACTGACACTTAATCCCTACATGGGGTGAGCTTTCCATCATGGGTGTCACCACCAAGCATCGTCACCCATCTCCCGAACCCCCACAAGCCCATTTACGTTTATTCATTCATTTCTTTAACAAGCCATGCATATGCCACAATTTCATAATTTCTATCATGATGCATGAATGCCAGTCCACAATCATATACAAGCACAAAGAGAAAACATAGCATTTTATTAATGACAACACTTCACGTTCAAACCAAAGTAACTTACCCTTACTTTGTAATACCTTGTCAATGAATTATAAAAAATAAGGCAGAGAGCAATTTAATATGATGACTACTCAATTCAAGCTATGCAATTGTTGACAGAGGGTAATTAACAATTCAACAAAGACAATTTATATGCTAAGTAACCAAGAGCAGTTCACATGCTATTAATTAGAGAATAATTTAGGATCCAGGGAGCATTTTAAACAGGGCAAAATCAAGAGCAGTCATATGCACTTTAATAGAGAATAATACTTTAAATCAATTTCTCATTGTCCATTTTCTCACGGTTAACAACCAAAGCAATTTTTAAACAACCATGAATCCTGAGTAAATCACAGTGTAGTTTCTCAAACTAGTGAAGGATTATTTCACAGCAAACATCAAGGACAAGGAATGATTTATTCAGTTCATAGAGCAGTGAACAATTTTCAATAGCAAAGGTAGAACGTAATCCAATTTCTTCATCACCTATCATCGACAGTATTACATTTCTTTTATTCACATCGTAGTATCACTTTGCAAGACGTAACAAAGGCAGAGTTCAACAAATTCATGTGAGAATAATCACTCAAAATCACAGCAATTATCTAGGCAGCAATCAACAACTCATATTTGTATTCACGGCAGATTATTCTTGATAGTCTTAAATTTCCTTTGTTCCCAAGCAGATCAACAATTTGCAGCAAAAAATCATGGTAGAAGCAGAAATCAAAACAAAAAAAATCACCAAAATCCCCGTGATGCAGGGCCTCCACTGGTAGTGGTGTCGAGCCAGCCCGCCCACTCGGCTCGGTACTGTAGCGATCCGAGCTCGGCTCGGATCGCTACAGGACCGAGCGGGCTCAGCTCGGGCCCGGTAGACGGGCCGAGCCGAGCCCGAGCACCCGGGCTCGCGAGCTCGGCGAGCCTGGCTCGCGAGCCTGCCTGGCGGGCTGGCTCGCGAGCCTGGCGGGCTGGCCCGGCTAGCCAGCAGGCGAGCCAGCCCGCCAGATGTTCACTGTGAGCCCGAGCTCACGACTCGGGGAGACGGGATCCCACGACGACGGGGAGACGGGATCCCTCTGGCCTGAGCTGACGAGTCGCGACGATGGGGACGGAGCTCGCGACGACGGGGACGGAGCTCGCGACGACGGGGACAGAGCTCGCGTGAAGGACCGGGCTCGCGACGACGAGGACAGAGTCGGGACGACGAGGACTGCGTCAATGGCGATCGCCGGCAAGACAGAGCTCGCCGACTCTGTCCCGACGTCGCGAACTCCCGACGCAGAGAAGCCTACGCGAACTCCCGACGCAGAGAAGCCTTCGCGAACTCGCGACGTCGCGAACTCCTGACGTCGCGAACTCCCGACGTCGCGACTCGCGACTCTGTCCTTCGCCGCTTCTCTGTCCCGACGTCGCGGCAGAGCCTTCGCCGCTTCTCTGTGAGATTTCTCACAGAGAAGCCTTCGCCGCTTCTCTGTGAGAAATCTCACAGAGAAGCAACGTTGCTTCTCTGTGAGTCACAGAGAAGCAACGTTGCTTCTCTGTGAGAACTTCTCACAGAGAAGCAACGGTCTTCAGACCGTTTCTTGCAACGGTCTGAAGACCGTTGGCGAGCAGGCGAGGGGCGATGGCATTGGCAACGGTATCTAGACTGTTGCCTGGAGCGCATGGCGAGCCCCCTCACTGGCAGTGAGTCACTGCCAAATGCCAACGGACCGTTGGCAACGGTTGAAAAATTTAACGGTTGAAAAAAAATTTTCTATATATACTCCTCATTATCTCTCAAATTTTTCATCCCAACTTTCTCACATTCTCTCAATCTTTTCACAAATTCTTCTCATTTTCTCTCAATATCTCCTTCTCAATTGCTTAATCTCTCCATCATTCTCCCAATTTCAAAGGTATATTTTATTTTTATAATTTTAATTTTTTTAATTTAATGTGTATTACAAAACAACTAATTTTTTTTTTTGCAATTTTTGTAGGACTCGTATTCGGGGAGGAGGTGATCACAATTCACAACAATTGCATACTATTGTTGCGTAATTGGTGTGCGGTATCATTTTATTTATTAATTGTTTAGTAGTAGTCAATTTTTTTAATTATGGATCCTCGTGATTTTTTGATTGACACTTTTAATGACACTAACGATGATATTGAAGAAATTAGGGAAGATAATCTCACAATTGCAATTGATCAATCATCGGCACATGCATCCACATCGTCACCTAGAAAAAAAAGAAGTAAAACATCGGAGGTATGGAATAATTTTGAAATAAAAGATATTAAAATTGGTGGAAAAATAGAAAGTAGAGCACAATGTAAATATTGTATTAAACATTATGCATACGTATCCGGTAGTTCTACTAGCACACTTGGTAGGCATTATGAAAAATGTCACGCTAACAAGCAAGTGAAAGACCCTACACAAACACTCATAAATGCTAGTGGCAGTGGCAATTTTATGTATTCACATAATAAAATGAGAGAAGGAGTAGCAAAATATATATCACAATCTGAAGCACCTTTATCTATGTTTGATAGCGAGTTATTTGAAAATTTTATGAAAGAGTATATTAATCCTAGTTTTAGACGAGTCCCTAGAAGTACGACGCGAAGTGATATTATTAAAATGTATAATCATATGAAAAATGAATTAATTGAGTTTTTTTCAAATGCTCCGTCTATGTCTATTTGTATTACTTCTGATTTATGGAGTGCACCTAATGCTTTAGGATATATTGTCGTAACTTCTCATTTTATTGATGACTCTTGGCAATTAAATAAAAGAATATTAGGATTTCGTAGTTGTGAATATCCACATAGTGGCGTTACCATTTATAGATATATTGTTGGAATTTTGCAAGAATATGCTATTAGAGATAGAATTTTTAGTATTACGCTAGATAATGCTGCTGCTAACGATGTTGCAATTTTTGAATTTAAAAGGTTATTTCAATTAGATACGGCTCATAATACTCTTTTTCATATGAGATGTGTTTGTCATATTTTAAATTTAGTTGTTCGAGATGGCATGTCACATATTTCGCTACATATTGAATCTATTCGATCTGCAATTTCTTTTATTACTTCATCTAATACGCGACAACAAGAATATAAAGAATATTGTAAAATTGCTCAACTTAAACCAAGAAAATTAAAAACCGATGTAGATACAAGGTGGAATTCGACTTATTTAATGTTAGAAAATGCTAAGCCATATTGGTTAGTTATTTGTGCTTATATTAGTGAAAAAACAAAATGTATTACTCTTGATCATAATAGTTGCGATATTGCTAATTTATTTCTTGATTTTTTAAAACCATTTTATGAAGCTACAAATAAATGTTCGGGAATTTATTATCCCACTACTCATCTTGTTCTCCCAATTTTTATAAAATTAACGGGTACTTTTCAAATATTTAAACAAAGAAACGAATTTTGTGCATTAATTGAAAAAATGGAAAAAAAATTTAAAAAATATTGGCTTAACATACCTCATATTTTTTGTTTTGCATGCATAATGCATCCTAGATTTAAATTAGATGGAGTGCGTATAATGCTTGATAGAATTTCTTCTAATTTAGGTATTTCTTCTTCAATTAATGGTGCTCAATTAAGAAATGAAATTGATAATTTATTTTCTTCTTATGAAATTAAATATTCTAATAATCGTTCAATTCCGTCATATGATATGCATGCTAGTTCTAGTAGTGGTGCTTGTGGTGGAGATCCACAAGATTTTATGTATGATATATTTAAGCAAATAGATAGCAATGTTCATTCTTATAATTCACAAAGAAATGAACTCGATATTTATCTTAACACCTACCATAACATTTCTTGCCCCGAGGATTTTGATATTTTGGCTTGGTGGAAAGTCAACTCTATTTCATTTCCTATTCTTTCTAGAATGGCACGTGATCTACTAACACCTCCGGTCTCTACAGTAGCATCGGAGTCTGCTTTTAGTGCAGGTGGACGTGTGTACGATGATAAACGAGGAAGACTTGCACCAGAAATCGTTGAGGCACTCATTTGCATGAAGGATTGGAACGACGCTGTGACGAGAGATCAACAACGAGAAGATGACATAGTTGAAGAATTCAAAAATTTGGATGTCGAAGACTAAATTTTTATTTAAATTTGAAATTGTAATTTTCATTTTCATATATTTTCTTTATCTTGTAAGTTGTGATTTGAAATTGTAATTTATATTTGAAATTGTAATTTTCATTTTCATTTTGAAATTGTAATAAAAATATTTATTCAATTCAATAAAAATATTTATTCAATTAAATTATTAATTATAGTATTTTTACATTATAATAAATTATTATAATAATAAATGATACCGCACACCAATTACGAAACAATAGTATGCAACAATAGTATGCAATAGTATGCAACAATAGTATTTATCAATTACGAAACATTATATAAGATATTATTATTTATGTATATTTGGCTCGTTAGGCTCGGCTCGTTAAGGCTCGTTAGGCTCGCTCGGCTCGTTAAGGCTCAGCTCGTTAGGCTCGGCAGGCTCGTTAGGCTCGGCTCGTTAGGCTCGGCTCGTTAAGCTCGGCTCGTTAGGCTCGGCAGGCTCGTTAGGCTCGGCTCGTTAAGCTCGGCAGGCTCGACGAGCCAGACTTTTTCAGGCTCGGCCGGCTCGGCTCGGCTCGTTAGCCACCTCTATCCACTGGTCACCGCATCCCATTTCTTACCTTCTATAAAACAAAACTACACCACAACAAGTTCTACTTCATAGCAACAACACCCACACGGAGCAGTAGCACACCCAGTAAAATAGAAGCTCCATTTCTTCTTCATGCACATGCACTCTGTAATGACACAGCTAGTGCCTCACTTCTACCTTCCTCACTCTCTTCTCGCACTCTTTCTCAGCTCATAGGAACCACAAAGCATAGAGTGCCTCACATTGCTACTGACATTACTTTATAGACAAGTAAGGAGCCACATGGGAAGTGAGGGTTGATAGAAAATCACCCACTTCGAAGGAGGAGGTCCTATCCAACCTAGCCACGTGGAAAGCTTTATATCTCATTGGAAGAGGAGGAGACATATCAAGGAAAAATAAAAGAAATGGATGTGACAAAAATAATTTTTTTTTTGTTAAAAATAGACTTTTCGGTTGAAGAAGTCGACCGAACCATCGACCGATTACCCCAATTTTGCCTTTGTTTTATATTTCGGTTGGACCTCTTGACCGCGCCCTTGAATGATGACTCGCCAAAAAACCAAAATGGAATTTATAATGCATTTCTAACGAGTTATTTGACTGCGACCTCGACCGCTCATCGACCAACAACCAAAAATGCAATCTCTAATGCATTTCGGTCAAGTTATTCAACCTCGACCTTGACCGCCCGTCGACCAAAAACAAAAAATGCAATTTGTAATGCATTTCGATCGAGTTATTCAACTTCGACCTTGACGAAAAATGCTAATTATACCTTAATTAATCCAATGATATTTCTTCCCTAATTTCCATTGCATTATATCATTTCCATTGCATTATATAAAGTGTACAATAGAAAATTACGAAACGTATCAAATTGTTCATTCTGTAAAATTGTTTACATTCAATTTATGGAGGAATTATCTGGGTATTACAGTCCACCCATTACTGAACGGGGTGTTTAGATCGTCGAGCAACACTTTCAGTAACTAGCTCAAAGAATCCATTTTTTTTCTGTTTCAACTACTGCTATAGTAATCGGATACATTCCATCGTTCTCATCGATGGTGACAGTAGTGAGCAGCTGGCCCAGAGTCGCTCCCTTCAAGTGGCAACCATCCAAGTAAATAACTAGTCTACCACAGTTCAACAGCCCCATCTTACATGTAGCCAAATACATGTACATCGTTTTAAATGCACTCATGTCTAGGTGAACACGCAGTGAGCTTCCAGGATTAGACCTCCAAATTTCCTCAACATAGGACCATATGAAGCTTGTATTGCTCATTGTCATTCCCTTCGCTAATTTTTTTAGCCGCATTTCTGGCCCTTCTAGCAAGGTTGAGTGTGATATTGGTGTTAAAGTCCTTCTTAACTATCTCAATTATGGAAGAAAGGTCTCAGTTAGCCTGACTTTTAAATCTGTCAAAGTAATGCGCTGCCATCCATTTGGCAGAGGCATGGTGGCTTTCCATCTTTCTTGAGCAAGTGTGAACGTCGTTATAACACTTTATTTGAAATGTCATTTCACCTTGCATTTTTTAGGCGTGCATCCGCCATGTGCATCCTTCTTGGTAGACAACCCTCAATTAATGATCATTATTGTGGGTGAAAATTATCTAGCTCCCATTCTTCAACGCATGATTGAAAATTTCTTCTCTAATTTTATTCAATGAACTATACTTCTTACAAAGACCCATACCAACGAACGTACATTCTGCTTGTGGTGGGTGTCTAGGCCTACTCTCGGTCATGTTCATGTCTTCGTCACTACTAGATTCACATAATGAACAGCGCTCCTCCTCGTCTAGAGTTGCTAAGACAAAATACACCACTATCGCAGCTTCGTTTCCAATTGCATGTACCTTATTTGGTACGTGTGTCAACGTGTGCCCAACATCAACTTGGTGGTTAATAACAGATTCCTCAACACTCCAAGACGCCATTTGGTGTTCAACAAATGCTTTAACTTTGCCAAAATTTGGTACAATTTAGCTCTAAGAAATCTCTAGAGCTCGCTAATCGTTGACAAAATCTCTAAGAAAATCGTGAGGAGTGTAGTATGAATTTATATAGAGCAGACACGCACAATGATCCGTGACGGGTCATTGTCAATCCACCACGGATCGTAGACCATCCGTGGTGGATTGTATTATGACCCATGGCGGATTGTCAATATTATAACATTATTTTTAAAAATAATAATCTGCGGCGGAACAGTACACGTACCACCTCGGATTGATTATGATTTGTGGCAGATTCATAATGATCTGCCGCAGAATTGCCTATGATCTGTGCTAGATTCATAATGATCTGCCGTGGATCATCGTGCCTCGTCTGCCTTGTATAAATTCACATTATATTCATCACTGTTTTCTTAGAAATTTTGCTAGCGATTAGCAAACCCTAGAGATTTCTGAGAGCTGAAGTGTACTGCATTTTGGTGTTATGCACATGTTACTTAAATTGTTGCAATGAGCATGTTAGTTACTTGTTGATGATGAATGCAATTGTTTGAGTCAATTTCTCTTTCAAAAAATTAAAAATTTTGCAAGAGTTCCCCCTGTGACATTATCAAAACCAGATATTATCCAAACCAATATTTTCCAAACAGAGATTATCCAAGTGAATAAAACAAAATATAAATATCAACATATATAGAGACAACAAATTTTTTATTATGTACAAAAAATTCGGCATCTTAGTATCCCTACACATCTCAACTAATCTATGCCGCCTTCTTCTTGCTAGATTTCCTCTACAAATCAGTGATCGCAAATGAAAAATGCAGGTCCACATATATGTTTGACACTTTGGTCAACAATGGACCCTTCATGGGTACATCATCGTGATGGTGGAAGTCATCCTTCTTGTTGCATTCTTGGATCATCCCCAACCCCTTACTCGTACACTGAAAGATGTCGTGCAGGCTGAAATGCAAAGGAAGAAATCAGAACATAAGCGGAAACCAATATGAATCTACACAAGGGAAAAAAATATACCACTCTTTGTCAGTTTGATGCTACAATGATCTATATTGCTTTGGGTAGCAATAGCTAGCGAGGGCAGTGAGTGTGCAAGTCAATGGTGACATAAAACACAATATTTTGGGTGAGACTGAAATGCAAAGAAAGCACGCATTAGAATTGTTGAAACATGAATGACAAATCGAAAAAGTGAGAAGTTTACTTACTTGAATCCACCCTAATGTCAATAGCGATTTTTTTCATTTGAACTTGGAAATATTCTTCTTCATTCAACGCATAACACTGCATACAAAGAACGCAACGCAATGATAGGTACTAAGAAAACATCTTCTGAACTACTGATGTAACAGAACGTAATTCTCACCGTGTTTGTCATCCCTTCTTGCTAAGGGAAGATGATATCAGTGATGTGGTAATCATCTTAGAACAACTTTCCTGAAAGAATTGCACATGTCTCCTGGTTATTCCGAGTATTTCCAGCAACAAGCTTCTTGAAGAGATCCATTAGATCACATGGCTGCAAAAAACATTGACAAGAGACTGTTAGGACTAATAAAGCATGAATAAGTGCAGACACATGTAGATAACCAAATCAAAGATGTACCACGCACACAGTTTTTAGTGGTGGAGGCTACGATACACCTGACGCAGGAGGAGTAGATTGACCTCTAAGGGTAATGGTGTTGCAAATTTGAGCCACGTTATTACATCACACACAAATAAAGTAAATAATGGAGTTTGCATAAAAAGTAAATAACTTACAAGCCATTTGTGCCTTCTGTTGCTGAAGAGGACAATGTAGAGGTCGTTGGAGAGGCTGCTGGAGATCTGCCCCATTCTTTGCAATGCTGCCAACATCTCATGATGGCACTCCTCTACTCACTCATCTATTTTTTTTGGCATTTGGAGCAACCCCATTTGATGGAGCTCCATTATCTGGCCAAGTCGGTCCTCCATCATGCGCATCCAACCAAACATCTCCTTAGGCATCGAAGTAAAATGAGATGTTTGAGGAGGGTGCGGAGTAATCGGCTAGGGTGCATCATCCTCCAAGTGCTGTAGAGGCGTTGCTAGAGGTTGTTCCTTCGACTGGGCTGGTGACTGGGACACTCTAACTTGCTTCTTCGGGGTGATCTTAGATGGAGTCTTGCATACCTATACCCCTTCCACTTTGTTGAGCCTCATTAGGTCAACTTTCAATTTGTTGTAGACGTCTGTGGCCTTCTCTTCTGTTCTTAACTCCTCCTCCAAGATCAGTACCCCGTATTGCTCAACAATCCTCTGAATGAGGCAGTTAAATGGCTAACTCTTCGCCGGGTTATTGAGCACCTTGTATGTAATACCCCGATTTTCCATAATAAAATTAAGTAACGATAATGGAGAAATTAATTGGGTATAATTTGATTAATTGGATAATTATTGAATATTTATTTGATGGAAAATTAATTTGGGAAACTGAATAGAAGAATTTAAATTGGACCAATAATCATCATCAAGCAATATTTGGAATAAATCGAGAATTTGAAATTGGTTTGAAAATAATTTAATTAAGTAAAGGAGATTTATTAAAAGAACAATTTAATTAAATGAATAAGGGGGGATTTATTTAAATAAAGAGAAGAAATGAAATGAATTGAAGTAATTAAATTAATTAATGGGAGGAAGGATTCGATTCAGTTGTTGATAAAAAGGAGCTGAACCAGTTCAGCATGTGAACCTATACACGCTGGTTTGGCTGAAAGGAAAATGAAAGGGGCAAATGAAAAATTGGCATGTGGCCATTTTGTGTGCGATAGAGGGAGAAGAAAAAAAGGGAGGCGCGAGGGAGAACGAATCCTCGGGTGACTGGAGAGGCTCGGCTCGGGTGCTAGGCTTTGCGACATGGGGGGCTCTCCTTCACAGGGGAGGAGGTGCTACGACGCAGGAGTGTCGGCGTCGTGAAGCTAGGGCTCGAAATAGCCGAGTTGCGGGAAGTTCGGACGAACGAAATTGCGGGCTGGAGCTGTAAATTCTAGGCTTGGGTAAGTCGGTCATTTTTGTTTTGTAATTTATCTCCCTAGTGTTCTATTGACCCGTGAACTCTGCATTGGACCATCAACTGGTTCAACCTCAGTTGCCAGACCCGTGTGGAAGTGCTGATCCCTAAGCAGGTGGGTTCTTATAATTCCTCCACGTTGGCTTCTTTTACAGATGGCAATTGCTAAGGGGTGTTAGGTGAGAAATATAGAGATTGATGATTCTTGCTAGAGAAGAGGAATAAGAGACAGAAGGGGATAAGCTATGAATGAGAGACACAGTGAGAAGGATGGAGGTCGAAGGACAGCGTGGAGTTGGAGAAAAGGCTGTGAAATCACAGGTGAGGTGAAAGAGGAGAGAAGGTGCAGGGAGTGCTTGGAAACCAAGTAAGTGATTTGTGAAGGTTTTGTGAATGTTAATCCTTAAAGTGCTAAACCGCCAACGAAAACCAAGTAAGTGATAAGCATATGTTTTGGTCTTTGGGGCCCTACATCGCAAGAGTTAGGAATTGTATGCTAATTGTTTACCGCTTTATAATAAGATATTGAGCATGTCTACTGCTTTATTAGAATAGCCAGATATTGCGCATGTTTCTCAATTATACTACTGCTTGCTGGGTGTTTATTAGAATTAGGTTTTTTTAATGATATGTTTAATAGATGAATGATATGATATAATGTATGCATTCACGAGCATCATGCATCATGGTTTTAAAACAATACAAAAATGGTTTCACATGCATGGTTTTAAAGATTGTTTCATGGATGCTCACACATACTAAGTGTACGGTGTTTGTGGAAGGTTGATCACCCGAAGTGAACAACTATCATTTGGGCTATAGGATTATCCATTTTTCCATGGAAAGTAAAATAGATGATAAACGAATGTTAAATGATAAAAAGTAAAGTAAAGAAAAGGCAACGGTATGATGTGAGGCCGTTTAGTTCTTCGTCGGCACGATCACTAGTTGGGCTTGGGATTATGCCATTGCCGCTACCTAAGCTTTTGGATTAAGCCATTGCTGCTCATATCAGTTGCGAGGACCCTAGATTATGCCATGATTGACCAACCAATGGTTAGTGAGGTCGTTTAAGCTCTTGGTGGGTACAACCGCTAGCTTTCAGATTATGCTATTGCTACCAAGATTTTGGAGTATGCCATTGCTGCTATACCAGAGGTGTCGGGTGAGAAAGGATAACAGAAGTAGAAAACAGAAAGATAAAGATTAAAATGTAAAAGATAAAAGATAAATGAAAGATGAAAAAAGAATCGCATACAGGTTTTAAAGTGGCCTAACATGTGCATTCAAATGTTTCATTTCGTATCACTTACTGAGTAATAGGCTCATTAATTTATGTCTTGTGAGGTTGATACACGCTTGAGAATAGGACAGATTAAGGAGCAGTTGATGAATGATTTGCACATGCGGATCTTGTGGCTAGCTAGGCTAAAGAGTCAAGAAAGGAAATGATTTTATAAAGCGATTTTGTAAAGTATTTAATTGTCAAAGAAAAGAAAATTATTTATTTCCACTGTAATTTAGAAAAGAGTTTTAAATAAAGGATTTAATAATAAGGTTTTTAAGAAAATGATTCAATTTATAATTTACAAAGTTTTAATAACACAAAAACTTCCGATGTGTTTATAAAATAAAAGAAAAAGTTTTAAATTTTACACGTTTTCAAAAGTAAGAAAAATCCGGTCGTTATAGTTGGTATCAGAGCGCTTAGGTTTTAAAATCAATTCTGTAGATTGCCTACCAGCACAAATTTCAACGTAGAAATGCTCCATCAACTTTAGGTATGATGATAGAAGTGTTTTCTTTTATTAATTTAATTATTTAAGTATTTTTGTCTTGCGATGAAAAGGGTATCATGGCTCAAGGAAGAGTTGGACAGGAAAAAGTGGTGAATAATGTGCAAGGGACTATCAACAGGTTGATTGAGTTGGTGGGATGACTGTAAAAGCCATGAAATTTTTAAATAAGAAATTCCACGTGTAAATTTTTCATGTTAAAATCGGTCATAACGTTGAAAAGTTGACCCAATTTATCGCGTAGTGGTCACGTAGGATTTTGGTCAATTAGTCAAATAAATGGAGTTGAAATTTTCTGAACGAAAGATTTGTTTAAGAAGTGAAATTGATGAATTAAATTAAAGCTATAAGTAATGTTTGACTATGCTCGAAATGGATTGAGATTTTAAATAAATAAATTGGTATAGGATATGTGTATTTGATACGTCCATATAATAGGAAGAAGTCAGATTATTTGATGTTTGACATGTATCTTGATATATATATATAGGGGCATTTATGTAATTGGACGAAGGAATTGAGAAATGAGGGAGAGATTGATGTTGAAGTGAGACAAAGTGGAAATGAGAAAAATAAATGAATAAAAGTTAGTGGAAGACAAAGAAGAAATGGCGTGCAATTGAAGAGAGAGAAGAACTAATAAAAGAAAGTGAAATGAAGGGGGGAAATTTGTTGAAATATTCAAAGGAAAAAGGGGGAAGAAAATTAGGGCTTTTCATCTTCCCCCATTCCAACCTCCAGTTGAGAGAAATCGAAAGGGAGATAGAGGCGCCGGTCGGGCGATTTTCTCGAGAGAGAGGGAGACCCGCGGTTGGACGACGACGGTTGACGTCGTCTGAGGCGTTCCGAGTGGCAGCCGGCAGGAACCGAGCACGAATGGCGACCGTGCGAGGGCTGCTCCGGCGACGAAAGACGCAGCAAGCGGCCTCGTCTGGATGGTCTCAGATCCGTGACGAGAGCTCGGAAATCAAGCCGATTTCCCGATTCCGACGACAAACAGATCTGATTTATTCGGTGGGTGAAATTTTTGAATGAGTTTTGCTCCGATGTTAAGTTCGTTTTTGAGAGGTTGTTGGTTGATCTGTGTTGTGGGTTTACAGCGATCGATCGAAAGGTCCTGGACGGACATTCTCTGGCGAGGGCAGCTCCGAATCTGATTTTGGCGAAAACAGAACACTTGGTTTTGTTTTGTTCTGTTGGGTGAGTTGGATATTTCATTCCGATATTTGGTCTTGAATGTGATTTGTTTCTGATTAGGAGGGATTTGTTGTTAGTGGCTCTGTTTCATTGTAGAACTGAATGATCTCTGCATTAAACTATTTTGATGAAATAATGTCATAGGAAAGTGCTATTGTCGAATCCCTCTTTTGGATAAGTAGTGCATTGTGATTGTGGTCTATTGAGTGTGAAAAGTTTAGTTGGATTCTTGCTTCGGAAATGGATGTAAATCCTGTTCTAATCTATTGATTGGGCTAAAGCTGATAAAGTGGTTTCTGAATTAGTGATAAATATCTGAATATTGCTTGGATTCGTTAGGCTTAAATTTGCAGAAAGTAATATCCATGCAAAGTGATTTGTGTTTTGTTAAAGTGTCGTATGTTTGGGTTTTAAGCACTGTTGAGTTGAATACCATGGATAGATTTAAATTGTTATGGGTTGCTGAATAAAAGGATAAGTTAGGATAAGGTTGAGAAGCTGATAGTTATTGTTACATTATACATACTCGAATCGCTTGTATAGTTGAATTGACATTGTATTGTTCTGTCGAAATCTGGATTTGGAGATTCTAACTTGGATTGTTATTTTGAATGATAGATTTAGTTGTAATTGAAGGTTAGCAATTCAACGAGTATGAACTGCACCTTGGTCCTAATTTCTGTATTGGTTGAAATGGAATCTATCAATGTTAAAGGAATGAGACTTTTGATTTTTAAAGCCGTGTAGGTGTTCATGATTTGGATTATGAGCTTAAGAAATATTGTTAGATAAAGTTGGAAACTTTATTGGAATTCTTCGCACTTTGGTTGGGCTCTGTATAGGACCTCCGCTTATTTTCTAGAATTAATTTATAAATTCCCGCATTCCTACCTTTATCAGGCTTTGACGATTTCGGCGAGTGTGCCACCATTCTTGAAGAGATAGTTGCTCCGCTCAACAAGAAAGAACGCCGAAAAGGTAGGGATTTCTATACCTCTTGTGTTACATTGCAACCTATCCCGTTTTCCAAAATAATTATTTTGTGGACTACCACACTTGGAAAATGACAGGGACTGTTCGACAGCACGTCCGTTTTTATTAGTAGTATGTTTTCTCAAGTTTAATTCCGCACATGGTTTGAGATTTATTGTGCACATGTTGAGGGATGGATCCGCCATCCCCTTTGATACCTTGTGCTGCGTGAAGGTTGATTGTTTGACGTGCGAAAAATATAGGTGGGGCATTGGTGACGTGTCCTCAGGTTGAAACTCTTGAAAGTCGTAAACCTCGTATGGAAGGGTGATGACGCCTCCTTGGGTTGCAAGCCCCTAAACCTGGCCAGGATTTGTCCCACGGATCAGACGGTTGTCAATCGCTGAGACTTGTTTATCCTAAGTCCACATATAGCGAGCAACTGTATCCGTTTTATGTGATTACACGATTATACGATTATACGGGTTGTGTCGTGCAACCAGGTGCGCCGGCAACTCGGGTGATGTACGGAATCTTCGGATCATCGTCATTATTCCTGCCTCATAAGGTGTTGTCATCGACGGGTGACCACCTCTTCTATGTTGTGTGGCGGGTGAGTCCATGAGTGACAACCCCTTTTCACTGACGACGTTTTCAAATTGGAAAACGATGATGGCTTATTTTGCGAGGTATAGCTGTCTATGTATACAGCAAGATTTTTAATAAAAGCCTCATCGATGGCCCTTGGGTCGGTTTGGTAAAATGATAAAGAGTTTGAAGTGATTTTAAAAATCCATGTACGGTAGTATGAAACATAACCTGTTCTCGAAAAATGTACAATACCAGTTTTGCATGAGGTGCATTTAGTATAGCCATACTTTAATGAGTTAGTCACTCACCCCAAACGACTCCTCCCCCAAAAACTTCAGGTAAAGGCAAGAGCAGCTGAGGATTAGGAGCTGAAGTGTTCTGTTATTTACATTTGTGGTGTTTATCGTTACTTGGTGAGAATATTTACATTTGGTCTGTAAACCTTAAACACAGTTGGTTTTGGATTTGTTGCACAGTACTTGGATTTCATTTTAATTTATGCACTGTTATCTTCTCGTGATCCTTACTCGGACCTAGGCCCATATTATCTTGGGCTGAACTAAATATTATAAGTCTTCCGCTAAAAATCACGCCTTGGGCTGGGTGATCGGGTTCTCTTTGAGGATCGGGTCGCCTGACCCAGCGGTTCTGTTAGGCCCGTCTCCGGGTCGTGACAATGACGATCTTGTCACTTGGAGAAACTTATTGAAAATGTAATGTAAATTAAATAGTACGGTGTTTGGATGATTGTAATTGATGTAAGCAATCGTGCTTCTTTCACAAAGTTGAATGATGGATATGATAAATGATAGACGATACTGGAACTGCATGAGTTTTAGGGTGCAGAAATTAGCTTTGGGGGAGTAAAGAAACATGGGAGAATTTGCCCAAATTCGTATAAATTGGAAAAGAGATAAGTGGAAAGCAAAGTCTGTATGAACTAGATAAAGTAGACATTTTGGCAAGGTCGCCTACATTGCAAAGAATTAGGTAGAAGGTAGATTTATTGTGGGAATGAAGAGCATTGAGGGCTATGGATGTAACACTCTGACTTTTTAAGTGGGATAATTATCAGGGTATTACCAAGGACGTGTTCGGAGCGTTAAGTCTAGAGGTATTTCTGTTATGTTTTCCCTGTATGCGCGATGTAACTAAAGGATGGGGTAGTTAATACATTACGTTACGTATTTATATGTGTCATTTTATGACGTGTATTTATGGGAAAAAAATTAGGGGATAAAAGTTAAGTGGGAAAAATGTGAAGGAAGGTTGTCCAAGGTGTTTTCGGACACCTGCGGACGACATACGGATGAGTTATATCGTCCGCAAGTGCATTACGTGGCGTCCTCAACGCTTAGGACGCACCAGGATGAGAAATTGCATGCTAATGCATCTGAGTGTCAACTTTTGGACGCATGCGGACGATACATGTCATCCGCAAGTGCATTCCACGTCACCCTTAGCCTTGGGACGGCTCAGGATGCGATTTTGCGTCCTGACTTCACTATGTTGTGGTGTTGCGGACGATGTCCGGATGATGCAGACGCGGATGAATGTGTCCAGATTGAATCTGTCCCAATCCTATACAGTTTTGGATGAGTCCTGACATGTGCGGACGCGTCCGATTTGCCTCTGTCCAATTTCTTGACACATTTGGACGCATGCGGATGCCATTTTGCGTCCGAATGTCGCCTTCGAATGGTACGGAATGGGTAGGGACGCCATTTCTCGTCTGAAGGCACCAATCTGCCTTCAGGATTTTGCTCTTGTGGACGAAAGTGGACGAGACCAGTGCATCCGCACTTGTCCGAAATAGCCCAGACCTACGATAAATTACAGTTAAAATGATGAAAAATTGTTGATTATCCATTTAATCCAAACAAGAATCAACCTCCCCCCACCCTCTTGCAAAGGTACCGACCTCCACCCTCTAGCAATGGTCTTTTAAAATTTTTAAATTTCATGCATTTTAAAGGATTTACAAAAAATCGGGTCATTACAATGGACTAAGTTGAATTATGAGGCCGATAGTTAGTTAGTCAAGTGTTTATTCACTCAGTCCAAAATTTTGAGAAAGTGTAAAGAGAGTGTTTTGGAAATTCGGTGACGGATAGTTGGGTGTGTGGTACCGTAATCAATGCCCGCATTGTTAAGCTAGGAATCTGCTGCCAATAAGGATAAGAGATCTGTTTTGACTAAAAGGAGAAATTAATTAATTGATACTTCCTACATAGACTAGACTTCTATCATGAACTGGGATTTTGGAGAATCTAGCCTGTTTGTACAACTAGATGGGACTAATGTTCATAATGAATTTCGAGATGGTGAAGATACTCGCTGTTTATCATGATGGGTTATAGCCTAGCTTGTACCGAGAATAATATCCTGGTGTTTGGTAAAGTTTAGAGTGGATGATATGATCAATAGTGTATCTGGTTTAAGTTCTCTATCTCGGGCGGAACTCGATCAAGATAACTAAAGATGTGACTAAGATAACGAGGTTAGAATTCAAGAGAATTTTCGTGACTAGTATCTCAATTGTATGATAGGGACAAGTAAGCTGGTTCAATTTACTCAGCTTTAGCTAGAAGAAATAGTTACGAAGTAGGTTGTCTCACATCTGGTGAAAAGTAATGAGCATAAGGTACACCAGGGTGTGCAAGGACTTAAGGTAGAGATTATGGAGACATTAAGATATCTAGTGTTCATGCTGTGGCCTATGTGGAAGTTGTATCAAAGGATCTTGACATCAAAGAAGCATAAGGACGATTCTCAATACAACATGATTAAATTATAAGATTTCATCCATACTCATGAGAAGAAGAGGGTTGCTTAGGGTATAGAAAGATCGTATGTTTTATGGGGAGATATGTAATGGGTTAAACAATGGCTGACCAAGGACATGTATCCTAAATCTATTGGTCAGGGAATCGTATAGAGCCTAAAAAGAAGGTAGGATATTGGATTTGAGGAACAATGGAAGATTAAAGTTGGATTTTGAGTTTAACAAATTTTGCTAAGTAGAAGTTTGGAAATCTGTCATATATAAGGATGGATTTGGTTGTTGTTATATATCTATTGCTAATGAATTCAGTTAGAAGAATGGCTGAAGTGACTTGAGATTTTATTTTTCACGACGCTAATAGTTGGTGAACATTGTTGAGGATGTAGGTCTAGTGTTGCCAATGGATGAAGTTTAATAGACTTTATTGGTCAAATAGGAGTAGAATGATAGGAGAAGCAAGGTGATACAGAGTTACTAGAGATGATAAGAATAGTGGACTAATAAAAGTGTTGGAACATCAGATTCAATCTATGTATCTGAATAAGGAATTAAAGGAATGGATAAACCAATAGGTGGCGTTTCACCAATGATTTAAATTGCTAAAGGTTTCGATGACGGGGGCCGCCATGTTTTGAAGGAAAGATTTTGAATCATACACGTGTAGAAGGCTGGATTCAAATGTTGGACAGTGCAATTAAGTACACTAAGGTCGAAGAGCAAGTGGGAGTTTAGAGAAAATTGACGTGTGCTTAGTTCCAAGTCATGAAGTTCAGGGAGAAGTTTAAGAAAATATTTTATGATAGGTATCTTGAGCATATCACAAGGACTAAGAAAATGACAGGGTTGCTCAACTAACAGTATTGGAAGTAAATCACAAGGAAATGAGGAGCGTATTCAAGTAGACACTTGGCTTCAAAGAGAAAATGTAGGATCTTCAAGAATTAAACAGTGTCAATGGTGTAAAAGATATCATTTTGGACGGTGTCTTGCTCATTGGAAGCAAATGTTTTAAAGGTAAGAATAGTGTTTGTTTGGTCAAAGATTGTCTAGTTTTGGGTTAAAGAACGGAAAATAGTGGACTAAAAGTGTTTTCTATCATGGGAGATGCAATATGTAGTGTATGCGCCTTGTGGTGTCATAAATGAAATTGATATTTTGATATATCCAGGAGTTAAGAAAATGAAATCAGTACAAGTTTCTATAAGTATTCTCTTCGGATGTGAGAATACATTGATGAGAAGGATGTATGGCTGGGTTAAGAGGTGTTTTAGGAACAATAAAGTGGCCCTTTGGAAATTTCATTTAGAAGTGTAATACAAGGAATGCTTGCGTATGTCTATGCAATGAACGCTAATGATTATTTTGGTTGTTAGAGTGAGGAAGTAATTACGTTAAGCAAAATTTTGAGGACGAAATTTGTATAAGGAGGGAGGAATGTAATACCCCAATTTTCAGTAACGAAATTAAATAAGGATAATGGAGAAATTAATTGGATATAATTGGATTAATTGGATAATTATTGAATATTTATTTGATGGAAAACTAATTTGAGAAACTGGATAGAAAATTTTAAATAGGACTGATAATCATCATCAAGCAATATTCAGAATAAATCGAGAATTCAAATTGGTCCGAAATTAATTTAACTAAGTAAAGGAGATTTATTAAAAGAAGAATTTAATTAAATGAATGAGGGGTGGATTTATTTAAATAAAGAGAAGAAATGAAATGATTTGAAATAATTAAATTAATTAAAGGGAGGAAGGATTCAGTTCAGTTGTTGATAAAAAGGAGCTGAACCAGTTCAGCATGTGAACCAGTTCACGCTGGTTCGACTGAAAGGAAAATGAAAGGGGGAAACGAAAAATTGGCCCGTGGCTATTTTGTGCGAGAGAGAGGGAGACTAAAGAGAGGGAGATGTGAGGGAGAACGAATCGGGAGCTCGGGCAACTGGAGAGGCAAGGCTCGGGTGTTGGGCTTCGCTTCGTGGGATGTTTTCCTTCGCAAGGTAGGAGGTATGACGACATGGGAGTGCTGACGTTGTGGAGCTAGGGCTCGGAATAGCTGAGTTGGGGGATGTTCAGACCTAACGAAATCGCAGGCTGGAGCTGCGAATTCCAGGCTGGGGTAAGTTGGTTGTTTTTTTCCTGTAATTTATCTCCTTGGTGTTCTGTTGATTGGCAAAGGAAATACATGGATGAATTGGCAGAGGCATTTTGGTGAAAAGGATTGCAATGGGTGATTGATCCGTGAGCTTTGCATTGAACAGGCAACTGGTTCCACCTGTGTTGCCCGACCCATGTGGAAGTGTTGATCCCTAAGCGGCTGGATTCTTGTAATTTCTCCATGTTGGCTTCTTTTACAGAGGGCAATTACTAAGGGGTGTTAAGTGAGAAATATGGAGATTGATGATGCTTGCTGGAGAAGAGGAATAAGAGACAGAAGGGGAGAATCTATGAGTTGCGAACAAGAGAGAGAGCGAGAGGAATGGAGGTGGAGGGACAGTGTGGAGCTGGAGGAAAGGTCATGAGATCACAGGTAGGGGTGAAAGAGGAGAGAAGGTGCAGGGAGCTCTTGGAAATAAAGAAGAAGAAGCAGAGGAAGAAGGAAGGAGAAGGAGGAGTTTTAGTTGTCTTCTTTGCCTTTTTTCTCGAGTGCCTCTAGTAAGATTGTTTCGTCCTTATTCTATTTACACATTAAGCTATGTTAGGACAATAAAGAATATAGTGCATTGTTACTTGAATTTAGTTCTATGTGTTTGATTTGTTCTCTAGAAATAATGTTGTTCTGATAAAGTGAAGTCTGTGATTTAGTTTTGTTACTATTGAGTCTATAGAGGTGATATTATGTTATTTGGCTTCTGTCACTTGAATTAGTGGTTAAGATTGGAATAATGTTCTGATGGTTGAGGCTTAAGTTGTTGGGATTATTCTGTTGATTCCTCCCCTTTGGTTTTGTGATGTGATGAATTCTCTGTGATTGGACTTATGCTCTGGGTCTCAGTTATTGAACGATAAATATGTTGAAGTTATGGTTGAGCTCTGTTTTATTCTCGTAAAGGGCATTATCAAGGATAGTTATTGTTGAGAAATATTGCCATGGTTTATAGGACTTTGTAAATGGATTTTGTGAAAGTAGTAATGAAGATAAAGAAATTAGAATATTCAATGAAAGCCTTTTTGTGCATGTATGATTAAGTGTGATTCTATAGGTCGTTGCTAACGATAAACATTATTGATTTGTGAAGGTATTGTGAAGGTTAATCCTTAAAGTGCTAAACCACCACTGAAACCAAGTAAGTGATAAACATTTGTTTTGGTCTTTTGGGCCCTACATCGCACGAGTTAGAAATTGTATGCTGATTGTTTACTACATTTTAGTAAGATATTGAGCATGTCTACTGCTTTATTAGAATAGCCAGATATTGAGCATGTTTCGCAAATTGTACTGCTGCTTGTTGAGTGTTTATTAGAATTAGATTCTTTTAATGATATGTTAAATAGATGAGCATGCTTAGAGATTTTTGTAATGATATGATAGAATGAATGCATTCACGAGCATCATGCATCATGGTTTTAAAACGATACGAAATTGGTTTCATATGCATGGTTTTAAAGATGGTTTAATGGATGCTCACATACTAAGTATGTGAACAAACATCATTTTGGCTATAGGATTATCCATTTTTCCATGGAAAGTAAAATAGATGATAAAGGAATGTTAAATGATAAAAAGTAAAGTAAAGTATGTCATTGCTGCTATACCAGAGGTGTCAAGTCAAAAAAGATAATAGAAATAGAAAACAAAAAGATAAAGATTAAAACGTAAAAGATAAAAAATAAAAAGAAAGATGAATGAGAAATTACATACAGAATTTAAAATGGCATAGCATGTGCATGCAAATGTTTTCTTTCATATCACTTATTGAGCGTTAGGCTCATTAGTTTTAGGTATACGCACGAGAATAGAAGGACAAATTAAGGAGCAGTTGATGAAGGATTTGCACATGCGGATCTTGTGGCTGGCTAGGCTAAAGAGTAAAGAAAGGAAATGATTTTGTAAAGTATTTAATTGTCAAGGAAAAGAATATTATTTATTTTTGCTATAATTTTATAATAGAGTTTTAAATAAAGGATTTAATAATAAGGTTTTTAAGAAAATGATTTGATCTATAAAATATGAGGTTTTAATGAGTTGAATGAGTTGGTTGGATGACGATCTCGTCACTTGGAGAAAATTATAGAAAATGAAACGTCAATTACATAGTATGGTCTTTGGATGATTGTAATTGATGTAAGCAATCGTGCTTCTTTCACAAAGTTGAATGATGGATATGATAAAAGATAATCAATACTGGAATTGCTTGAATTTTGAGTGCAAGAATTAGCTTTAAGTAAGTAAAGAAACAGGGGAGATTTTGCCCAAATTTTTATAAATTGGAAAGGAGATAAGTGGAAAGCAAATTCTGTATGAACTAGATTAAGTAGACATTTTGACAAGGTCGCCTACATTGCAAAGGATTAGGTAGATGGTGGATTTATTATGGGAAGGAAGAACATTGAGGGATATGGACTAAGCTGAATTATGAGGACGATAGTTAGTCAATCAAGTGTTTATTCACTGGGTCAAAAATTTTGAGAAAGTGTAGAGAGAGTGTTTTGGAAATTCGGTGACAGATAGTTGGGTGTTTGGTACCGTAATCATTGCCGCATTGTTAAGCTTGGAATCTGCCCCCAATAAGGATAAGAGATCTATTTTGACTAAAAGGAGAAACTAATTAATTGTTGCTTCTCACATAGAGTAGACTTCTATAATGAACTGAGAATTTGGAGAATCTAGATTGTTTGTACAATTAGATCGGACTAATGTTGATGATGAATTTCGAGATGGTGAAGATAATCGTTGTTTTGGTTAAGTTAGGAAAATTTTAGATTGCATGATAGGATCTATATTGGATCTGGTTTAAGTTCTCCTTCTCAGGTGGAACTCGATCAAGATAACAAAGGATGTGACTAAGATAAAGCGGATAGAATTCAAGAGAATTTTCATGACAAGTATCTCAATTGTATGATAGGGACAAGTAAGCTGGTAGAATTTACTCAGCTTCAGTTGGAAGAAGTAGTTACGGAGTAGGTTGTTTCGCATCTTGTGAAAAGTAATGAGCATAAGGTACACCAGGATATGCAAGGACTTAAGGTAGAGATTGTGGAGACTTTAAGATGTCTAGTGTTTATGATGTGGCCTGTGTGGAGGTTGTATCAAAGGATCTTGACATCAAAGAAGCATAAGGTTGATTATTGAAACAAGACGATTAAATTATAAGATTTCGCCCATACTCATGAGAATGAGAGGGTTGCTTTGCGTAGAGAAAGGTCGTATGTTTTGTGGGGAAATATGAAATGGGTGAAACAAGGGTTGACCAAGGACTTGTAACCTAAACCTATAGGTTAAGGAAATGTATAGAGCCTAAAAAGAAGGTAGGATATTGGATTTGAGGAACTGTGAAAGATTAAAGTTGTATTTTCAATTTAACAAATATTGCTAAGTAGAGGTTTCGAAATATGTCATATGTAAGGATGGATTCGGCTGATGTTTGAATTCAGTTTGAAGAATGATTGAAGTGAGTTGAGATTTTATTTTTCACGACGATAATGGTTGGTGAACATTGTTGAGGATGTAGGTCTGATGTTGCCAAGGGTTGAAGTTCAATAGACTCTGTTGGTCAAAGAGGAGTAGAATGATAGGAGAAGCAAGACGGCACAGAGATACTAGAGATGATAAGAATGGTGGACTAATAAAAGTGTTGGAATGTCAGATTCAATCTATGGAGCGGAGTAAGGAATTAAAGGAACGGATAAACCAACAACTGGCGTTTCACCAATGATTTAAACTGCTAAAGGTTTTGATGACAGGAGCCGCCATGTTTTGTAGGAAAGATTTTGAATCATACACATGTAGAAGACTGGAATCAAATGATGGACGGTGCATTTAAGTACACTAAGGTCAAAGAGCAAGTGGGAGTTTAGAGAAAATTCACGTGTGCCAAGTTTCAAGTCATGAAGTTCATGGAGAATTTTAAGAAAATCTTTTATGAGAGGTATCTTGAGTGTATCAAAAGGAGTAGGAAGACAATAGGGTTTCTCAACTTCGTTAAATTGGAATAGTATTGGGAGTAAATCACAAGGAAATGAGAAGCATATTTAAGATGACACATGGCTTCAAAGAGAAAATGTAGGATCTTCAAGAGTTAAGCAGTGTCAATGGTGTAAAAGAAATTGTTATGGACGGTGTTTTGCTCATTCAAAGCAATGTTTTAAAGGTAAGAAGAGTGATCTTTTGGTCAAACGTTGTCTGGTTTTGTGTTAAAGGATGAAAAATGGTGTAACTGAAAGTGTATTCTATCATGGGAGATGCAATATGTAGTGTATGCGCCTTGTGGTGTCATATGCGTAATTGATATTTTAATATATCTAGGTCTTAAGAAAATGAAATGAGTATAAGTTTCTGTATCTATTCTCTTCTGATGTGAGAATACATAGACAAGAAAGATGTATGGCTGGTTTAAGAGGTGTGTTAGGAACAATAAAGTGGCCCTTTGGAAATTTCATTTCGAAGTGTAATACAAGGAATGGTTACGTATGTCTATGCGATGAACACTAATGATTATTTTTGTTGTTAGAGCGAGGAAGTGATTACGTTAAGCTAAATTTAGAGGACGAAATTTATATAAGGAGGGGGAAATGTAATACCCCGATTTCTAGTAATGAAATTAAGTAAGGATAATGAGAATATTAACTCGTTATAATTAGATAATTATTGAATATTTATTTAATGGAAAATTAATTTGGGAAACTGAATCGAATAATTTAAATTGGACCGATAATAATAATAAAATACTATTAAAAATAAATAAAGAATTTGAAATTTGGTCGAAAATATTTTAATTAAGTAAGGAGATTTATTAAACGAAGAATTTAATTAAATGAAAAAGGGAATGATTTATTTAAATAAAGAGAAGAAATGAAATGAATTGAAATAATTAAATTAATTAAAGGGAGGAAGGATGTCATTAAGTTGTTGATAAAAAGGAGCTCAACCAGTTCAGCATGTGAACTGGTTCACACTGGTTTTACTGAAAAGAAAATCAAAGGGGGAATTGGCCCACGACCATTTCGTGTGAGAGAGTGGGAGACGAAAGAGAGGGAGATTCGAGGGATAATGAATCGGGAGGTTGGGTGACAGAAAAGGTGAGGCTCGGGTGTTGCGCTTTGTGACGTGGGGCACTCTCCTTCACAGGGGAGGAGGTGCAATGATACGGGAATGCCGGCGTCTTGGAGCTAGGGCTTGGAATAGCTAAGTTACGGGTCGTTCGAACCAAATAAAATCGTGGGCTGGAGCTGCGAATTCCAGGCTGAGGTAAGTCGGACATTTTTGTTCTATAATTTATTTCCTTGGTGTTTTGTTGATTGGGCTAAGGAAATGCAGGGATGAATTGGTAGAGGCATTTTGGCGAAGAGGATCGCAGTGGGTGATTGACCCATGAGCTTTATATTGGACCAAAATTGATTCCACCTAGGTTGCCCGACCTGTGTTGAAGTGTTGATCCCTATGCGGCTGGGTTCTTGTAATTCCTCCACGTTTGCTTCTTTTACAAATGGCAATTGCTAAGAGTTTTTAGGTGAGAAATATGAAGATTGATGATGCTTGCTGGAGAAGAGGAATAAGAGACAGCGTGAGAAGGATGGAGGCCGAGGGATAGGGTGGAGCTGGAGGAAAGACCGTGAGATCACAGGTGGGGGTGAACAAGGAGAGAAGGTGCAGAGAGTTCTTGTAAATGAAAAAGAAGAAGAAGAGGAAGAAGAAAGGAGAAGGAGGAGTTTGAGTTGTCTTCTGTGCCTTTTCTCTCGGGTGCCTCTAGTAAGATGGTTTCCTCCCTATTCTATTTATAAATTTAGCTATGTTAGGAGAATAAAGAATATAGTGCATTGTTACATGAATTTAGTTATATGTGTTGGATTTATTCTCTGGAAATAAATGTTGCTTTGATAAAGTGAAGTCTGTGCTTTAGTTTTGTTACTACCAAGTTCATAAGGTGATATTATGTTATTTGGCTTCTGTCACTTGAATTAGTGGTTAAGATTTGAATTATGTTCTGATGGTTGAGGCCTAAGTTGTTGGGATTATTCTGTTGGTTCCTCCCCCTTGGTTTTGTGATGTGATGAATGATCTATGATTGGACTTATGCTCTGGGTCACGGTTACTGAACGATAAATGCTTTGAAGTTATAACTGAACTCTATTTTATTCTCGTAAAGGGCATTATCAAGGATAGTTATTGTTAAGAAATATTGCCATGGTTTATAGAACTCTATAAATAGATATTGTGAAAGTAGTTGGATGAAGATAAAGAAATTAGAATGTTGAATAAATGTCTTTTTGTGCATGTATGATTAAGTGTGATTCTATAGGTGGTTGCTAACGATAAACATTATTGATTTGTGAAGGTATTGTGAAGGTTAATCCTTAAAGTTCTAAACCACCTATGGAAACCAAGTAAGTGATAAGCATGTGTTTTGGTCTTTGGAGCCCTACATCGCAAGAGTTAGGAATCGTATGCTGATACATTTTAGTAAGATATTGAGCATGTCTATTGCTTTATCAGAATAGCCAGATATTGAGCATGTTTCACAAATTGTACTGCTGCTTGTTGAGTGTTTATTAGAATTAGATTCTTTTAATGTTATGTTTAATATTTGAGCATGCTTAAAGATTTTAGCAATGATATGATAGAATGTATGCCTTCACGAGCATCATGCATCATGGTGTTAAAGCGATACAAAAATATATTCACATGCATGGTTTTAAAGATGGTTTAATGGATGCTCACACATCTAAGTGTACGGTGTTCGTGTAGGGCTGATCACCCGAAGTGAACGACCATCATTTGGGCTGTAGGATTATCCATTTTTCTATGGAAATTAAAACAGATGATTAACGAATGTTAAATGATAAAAATTAAAGTAAAGAAAACGCAATGGTATGATGTGATGCCGTTTCAATCCTTGGTGGGCACGGTCGCTAGTTGGGCTTTCGGATTATGACATTGCTGCTAGTTGAGCTTTTGGATTATGCCATTGCTGTTCATATCTGTTGCAAGGTCTCTGGATTATGCCAGACAGACCGACCGACCAATGGTTAGTGAGGTCGTTTAAGCACTTGGTTGGAACGTCCACTAGCTTTCGGATTATGCCATTGCTAGTAATCTTTCAGAGTATGTCATTGCTGCTATACAAGAGGTGTCGTGTCAGAAAAGATATTAGAAACAAAAAATAGAAAGATAAAGATTAAAATGTAAAAGATAAAAAATAAAAGAAAGATGAAAGCTGAAACCACATACCAATTTTAAAGTGGCATAGCATGTGATTTCAAATATTTTCTTTCATATCACTTACTGAGCGTTAGGCTCATTAGTTTATGTCTTGCGATATAGGTACAAGCACAAGAATAAGACATATTAAGAAGTAGTTGATGAAGGATTTGCACACGCGTATCTTATGCTAGTTAGACTAAAGAGTAAAGAAAGGAAATGATTTTGTAAAGAGATTTTGCAAAGTATTTAATTGTCAAGGAAAAGAATATTGTTTATTTCTACTGCAATTTAGAAAAGCGTTTTAAATAAATAATTTAATAATCAATTTTTTAAGAAAATGATTTGATTTATAATTTACAAGGTTTTAATAACGGAAAGACTTTCGCTGTGTGTATAAAATAAAAGTAAAGGTTTTAAATTTTACAAGTTTTCAAAAGTAAAAAAAGCGGGTTGTTACATTGTACATGTGACTCAAAATGACAAAGATGATGTCCACTTTTTTCTTGTTAAACATCTTCTCGAGCAGATAAAGATCCATGCAGCTAACATGGTCACAATGTCTATCCTGTGACAAAATGGTGTGCGTCATGATGATGTGTATCACTCGAGCTATGAAATTCAAGTTATTGGACTTTCGCTTCTTGTATGCTACGATCATGGGATCACGATGCAACAATCTAAGCACTGCTAGCCCTTCTCTTCTTCTGATGAAAGGTGGCTCCTGAGACATGTGGTAGTAGTGCTCGGTTGGTTCTTCCACCGAACATCCAAGCAGCACGTTAATATCGCTGGGAGTCAGCTTTAGCTCCCGTCCAAACATGTAAGCCCAAACCTCTAATGCTGGGTGGAATGTTCTAAATTTGCATAAAACAGTTTGACAATCCACTCATAGTAACTTCCACTAAATCGGCACAAACTGGCTAAGCCAGCCCCCTCAAACAATTCTTCATTTTACAACTTAGCCAATGACTTGAAGTCTATTGTTCTAGAAACAATACTTGAACGATGTTTAACATTAGCTTCATACTATTCCTTCGCATCAGCATTCCTGAAGAGTGGGGAGTGGAAACCGCTGTAACGAGTTGAAAATGGTCCAATGTACCTGCTGCCGGTCGTTGTTGATGATGAGGTTGAGGTTGAGGTTATGTTTCAATGTCGGCTTCTATAACAGGGGCAACCATGGGTCCTCCTATGTCAACTGTTGCTGCTCTAACTTGAATCGTGAGTACTCCACCTTGCACCGCAGTGGGTACATTGCCATGTAACAGACCGATGAGCTCAGTTGCAATCGACTTCTTTCACTGTCGGAGTCCATCATTTCTGGGAATGACCGCAAATGAGCCCAAGATGGACCACCCTTTCGCTTGAGTGACATTTTCTTTGCTGTGTGGGAATCCATTGATATCAATTAAACAATGAGGAATGAAAATTTGAGAGTACAAATGTTCGCCGAGGATATCGTGTTTCGTGGTGAACTCGCCATTGCAGACAGTCGAGTCTTATATAGTAGGGCATAGGAATGCAGAACGACGCACGACAATCCATGGCAGATCGTAGTTAATCCATGACAGATCGTGTCTTGATCCACCGCATACTATCAATATAATAACGTTATTTTCAAAAATAATGATCCACGATGGAACAGTAAATCATTCACTGCAGACCAAAGTTAATACGTTTAACGGCAAACGTGATAGTGATGTTTGTGGGGAACTTTTCCCATAGTTCAGTGGTTAATTTGTTAGTAAAAAAATAGGTTAGTGGTTGACTTGTCATTGACCCCACAGTACGATGGTTGATTTGTCATTTTCCCAAAATTTAGAGTAGTTGACGATAGATCACAATATTCCACAAGTTCAGTTGTGATAGCTTTGATCTTCAGTCTGAATTTACAATTTTTAATTTATCTTTGTAGTAATGTGACAAATTTAAATCTACTCAAGCATATTGTTGAAATTATATAACCTATAATATATGTAAATGAAAGTGATGTATAAAATGTATCAACTTTTATATTCAAGTAACTCTTCATATAATTGGTATTAATTTTTCATCAGTATAGTGTCATTATTCTAATTTGTAGATGGCTTAAAATGATTAGGTAATATTATTATGTTACCTAATCTATGTTTAATTGTATTTTGTTTTGAAAGTTAGACTGTAGTGTCATTATTCTAATATGCAGATGACTTAAAATGATTACTTAATATTATTAAGTTATCTAACCTATGTTCAAGTATATTTTGATTTGCATGTTAAATAGATTATAGTTAAACTAATGCCATGGGTTCAGTCTTGTGATCTTTCTTTCTTTTTGTTTCATTTTTTCTTTCATTCTTTTCAGTTTAGGGGAGAGCAAACACGACTATGGGAGACACGACACTTACATCTCACACCTTCGGGAGACAGTCCCTATGGATGATAATCTCGCAACCTTTGGCTAGTTCCTAGCACGTGACTACCTCACAACCTTTGTCAAGACCTTTGTATTACCAGGCTAATATGCTTATCCTCTATAGGTCCAACCTTTGTGACAATCTTTCTTCAACCCTTCGTATCTCCTTTATGTATGTTCATCTCGACTTCAATCTTTCTTGTATGAAAACATATCTATGAAAATCATTATCAGTTATTAAAATAAATACGTTTTCATGATGCATGTAATGCATGTGATCATAACATATGAATCGTAAAATACAATCATTTGTCCAATTTACTATTACATGCAAAACAAAATAATCAGACATCTCCAAAGTCATACGTCTAGTAAAGGAAAATAAAGGAAATAATCAAAACGGTAACACATTCTTGATTAACGTCATCACAGACTAAGCAATATAAAACAATTAGCACATCCTCAATCAATGTCTAACATCATTTACATAATCTTATCATCAACATACAATAAATATAAAATAAACATCACATAACACATCCCTAATCCACAGCCATAGAGCATCAGAAGCAAGACAACCATCATAACAATAAAATACCCTAGCACTTTTTGATGTAGGCTAGACGGCCAAACACATACAAACATCACTTACTTGGGATTATTAATGAAGTTTGTTCACTCACAATCTGATCTAACTTTCACTCAAACTTGTTTCTAACACGCTTATTTTCCTTGACATAATTAAAGATTGTGATGCACCACAGAATCCTCACAACCTCCATCAAATGGAGAACTTATTTAATTATTCAAGTGTTTTCTATGTAGGCACTCAAGGGGAAAGGGTCATTAAGTTATTTAATTACGACCTTAAAATATTCAAACTAAAACGTAGGTGGAAGATCAAATATAATGGAACTTACCAAATCCGCCTAGAATCTGACCTCCAAGCACTAGTCAACATTTTTGGCAATTAAAACAATCTTTTACCAAAATACAAGCATCAAGGAATTTATAGTTGCGTGTGAGGGTTTCTAGAATGTGTTTACTTGTAAAAGTTAGAGTTTGTTTACTATGTCAAACACTCCTTTAACATAGAGCTACAAACTTCAATTGAGGACAACTTTGAAGACCATGTTACCGAGGCTTAAGGAGGATCACAAGCAGAAGATATGTGTCCTCCAACAATTTGACATGTTTAGAATTATTGGATTTTGGATGTATTAGCATTATGGCTGTTTGGAGTTTTGGTAATTGGTGTGCTCGGCTAGTGTGTTAGCCGAGCACTCATGTTGAAATTTTCCCTGATAAGGGTAATTTTATAATTTGTGTTTTAGGGAAACTCTTAAGGATCTATTTACACTTCCTTAAGGCTGTCTTAAGAGAGGAATTAAGAATTTTCAATAGAGCTACAACTTGTGTTTGGAGTTTTACCTCTAAAAATTCTCAACTTGCAATTCTAGGGTTCACCCAAAAATTGTAACAAAGCATTGTCTCACTCAATTTCTTGTCTTGATCTTGGAGTGAGACTCTTACACTAAAACCTCCATCATCTCATCTAGAGGTGGTATCAAACATGGGGATTTATAAGATCAAGTGTGAAGCAAGGTGGCGAGGTCCTTTGTACAAAGGATCTATTGAAGTCAGGATTAGCCGATTCTTAGCTAATCTTGGACCAGCTTGTAGGTTCAATTTTTGTTCTTATTTTTATATTGCGATTTGGACTCTAGAATTTTGAGATCTGCTTGGTTACTAGATAAGGGAATTGTGTTTAAAATTTTGTCTTGTTTTGACCGAAATCGCGGATTTTGTGCAGATTCTTTTGGACACTTACAACTGTCCCCATTGACACCCTTTTGGGCAATATAGTTCCATTAGCATAATTTCAGTTTCATAATGATTTTAATTGTGATTTTTGGAAGAGCCTTTTGAATCTGTTATTTGAACTTCCCCACCAATTTTTACTTCATTTGGATAGTGGGAGTGAAAGTTATTGATGATTAATTTTGGGTGTCAAAAATTGTTTCATTGGTACCTCTTTGGACAGATTATTATTGTGAGCATACCTTCTGTATTTTAACTAGTTTAGTTGTAATTTTGGAGGGCCCCTCTTACTCTGGTATTCGGACCTCCCCTCAAAATTTGGAGTCATTTGGATATTGGGAGTGGAAGTTACGGCGTAAACAATTTGGGTGCACAATTTTGGAATTAACCGTTAAACCCTTTCCTCCATTGTTGATCCTTGGCACCCCTTGGTGCGTTATTTGGTAACAGAGCCAATTTACCCTTGTTATACTCTGTGATTTGTGCATTATTATTTTGTAAAAATTATAAGAGGAGCCAACTCTGTCCAAAATAAAGATACAAATCAGTCACCCGAGAAGACACAAAATGTGGCCGAGACAAGCCTTCAAAATCAACTTGAAGAATTACGAAATATGTTCTCCAACTTGCAGCAAAGATTGGACGGTTTTGGATATCAAAATGTTAGGGGCCCTAGAACCCTTAGACCAAGAAGTCATAGTGGTAAGAGAAGGGAGAGATTAAACTGTGAAGAAGTTGAAGAGGAGGATTCCGATGAAAGTTCTCATAGACGTGGTTTCCCTAGCCCAAGGTATACTCAAAATTTTGTTGATGATATGAAGCATGTGGAATTATCTATCCTTTCCCTTATTGGATTCAGTAATGGTATTGAGTTTTTGGATTTGTTTGAAAAAGTAGAGAAAATATTTGATTGTTATGAATATTCGGATAAAACAAAAGTCAAGTTTGCTTCCTTGAAATTTATGGATTATGCTACTTTGTGGTGGGCTAATTTGAGGGCTCAAAGGGGAAAGGATGGTGATGAGGAAATTCGTAATTGATGTTGATGAAGAGACTTATGAAGAAGATATTTGTGCCAAACCATGACAAGCAAGAATTGTTTCTTCGAATGCAAAGTCTCAAGCAAGGGTCACTCTCGATGGAAGAATATGTAACCGAGTTTGAAACTCTTAAAACAAGAAGTGGTTTTGACGAACCAGAAGAGCATAGCATTGTAAGATTCATCGAAGGGTTAAGCCGAGGGATTGGGGATGAGGTAGAGATCCAACCTTATGAAATGATGGATAGTGTGATTCAACTAGCCATGAAGATTGAAAGGCAGCTAAAATGATCTTCCAAGACTTATCATTCTCGGCCAAACAATAAATTCTCCAATATTTCCAATCCACAAGTTAAATATGAAGATAAGTCTTTTTTTTTAAGTTATGACTAGCAAAGGGGTGGAGGAGAAGAAAGTTATGGAGGAAAGCTGTCGGCCTAAGTCTATAAGGATCAAGTGCACCAAGTGCCTAGGGTTTGGACATATTGTTTCAGAATGTCCGAACCAAAAGGTTATGAGATTATTAGAGGGCTCGGTTGATAAAGAAAGCCAAGATGACTCCTTGGCAGCAACTAATGAAGAAGAAGAATTGAAAGAAGAACTTATAGATGCTCATGAAGGTCCATTATTCATGATGGAGTCTCCAATGAATAAGGAATATTGTCCGAAAGATGAAATCTTCCTAGTTGATTATAAAGAAAGTAAAGAAGAATTATTGATAGCCACTAAAGAAGGGAAATTGAAACATGAGGATATGTTTTATGCTCAAGATGAACATCTCAGTGTAGTGCTTCGAAGGGATCTAACCATACAAACCTGAGAAGAAGAATGTCGAAAGAAGAAAAATTTTCTTACCCAATGTTTGAACAACGACAAAGTTTGTTCATTGATCTTTGATAATGGGAGTTGTGACATTATGAGTTCCAAGATCATGGATGAACATATTGGTGTGTAAACTTTCTTATATCGTCATCTTTATATCCCAAAATGCCAAAATAGAGAATTAAGCAAAAGAGCCGAAGCTACTCTAAAGAGGTACATGCTATTAAATACGTTAATTGCTTGGCTTTTTAAAATTGGTTGGATAAAAAATCTTAGTGACTTTGAATCTACTATACCACTTTGGATTGGAAAGGTTGACATTTTGGTTGATGTTAATTTCTCTACATATAATATCATGGAAAATTGTCTTATTAAGAATAGCAAACTTTTTGTACCAATTTGCAGATTTGGGGTATCATTAGTGAAGGAAGCTCACAAAGTGAAGTCTATTCAAGAGGTAATGAGAAATTCAATTGAAAAGGGTAATAAGATCTATGCTATAGCTGCAAATTGTGGGAGTAACGTAGTAGAAGAAGCTGAAGTGGAGAGGGGTCTAGCATTGGATTTGAGGTCACATCCTCAATCACCCCGGGAGGATGATGCACCACAGAATCCTCTCAACCTCGATCAAATGGAGAAGTTATTTAATTATTTTTCAAGTGTTTTCTTTGTAGGTACTCAAGGGGAAAGGGAAATTAAGGTCTTTAATTATGACCTTAATATATTCAAACTAAAACATAGATGGAATATCAAGTATAATGGAACTTCCCAAATCTGCATAGAATCTGACCTCTAAGCACTCGTTGACATTTGTGGCAGTTAAAATAATCTTTTATCAAAATACAAGCTTCAAATAATTTGTAGTTGATGTGCCAAGGTTTCCAGAATGTGCTTATTTGTAAAATTTAGAGATTGTTTACTATGTCAAACACTCCTTTAACAGAGAGCTACAAACTTCAATTGAGGACAACTTTGAAGACCATGTTGTCGAGGCTTAAGGAGGATCACAAGCTGAAGATATGTTCCTCTAGTAATTTAACATATTTATTTACTTTATGTTTTACTGAATTATTAGATTTTGGATGTATTTTGGGTAGCATTATGGTTGTTTGGAATTTTGGTAATTGGTGTGCTCAATTAGTGTGTAACCCGAGCACTCATTCTGAAATTTTCTCTCTTAATGGTAATTTTGTAATTTGTGTTTTAGAGCAACTCTTAAGGAAGTATTTAAACTTCCTTAAGGATGTCTTAAGAGAGGAATTATGAATTTTGAATAGTGCTACAACTTATGTTTGGAGTTTTTCCTCTAAAAACTCTCAGCTTACAATTCTAGAGTTCACCCAAAAATTGTAAAAAAAAATTGTCTCACTCAATTTCTTATCTTGATCTTGGAGTGAGACTCTTACACTAAAACCTCCATCATCTCATCTAGAGGAGGTATTCAATGTGGGTGTTTAGAAGATTAAGCGTGAAGCAAGGTGGAGAGATCCTTTGTACAAAGGATCCATTGAAGTCAAGATTAACCAATTCTTAGCTAATCTTGGACCAACTTGTAAGTTAGATTTTTGTTCTTATTTTTAAATTGTGATTTGGACTCTGGAATTTTGAGTTTTGCATGGTTACTGGATAAGGGAAGTGCGTTTAAAATTTGGTGTTAGTTGGAATGAAATCGCGGATTTTGTGCAGACTCTTTTTGACACTTAAAACTGTCCCCATTGGCACCCTTTTGGGCGGTAGAGTTCTATTAGCATGATTTCCGTTTCATAATGAGTTCAATTGTGATTTTTGGAGGATCCTTTGAACTCTGTTATTTGAACTTTCCCTACAATTTTTGCTTCATTTGGATATCGGGAGTGAAAGTTATTGAAGATTCATTTTGGGTGTCAAAAACTATTTCAATGGCACCTCTTCGAACAGATTATTGTTGTTAACTTCTGTATTTTAACTAGTTTAGTTGTGATTTTTGGAGGGACCCTCTTACTCTATTATTCGGACTTCCCCTCCAAATTTGGAGTCATTTGGATATTGGAAGTGGAAGTTACAGGGGAAACAATTAGGGTGCACAGTTTTGGAATTAACCATTAACCACTTTCCTCCATTGTTGATCCTTGGCTCCGCTTGGTGTGTCAGATCGAGTTAATAAAAAGAATAGAAATTTATTAACTACATTGCTATGAAAACTTAGTTTCAACTTCCATGATTCTCGTCATTATTTCATTCATCATCGTAGTCCATCTTATGAATGAGGAACAAATCCAAATTACGATGCCCTAATTTGTAAAAGACATGACAAACGAGCCGAGCCGGCCGTGCTGAGCCTGGAAAAGTCCGTCTCATCAAGCCTATCGAGCTTAACGAGCTAAGCATAATGAGTCTGCCGAAGCTAACGAGCTTTTCCCAAAAAAATGTCAACTTGAGACGGCTCACAAGCCGTGAGCCTAATGAGCCTTAACTAACCGGGCTTAAAGAGCCAAATATACATAAAGAAATTATTTTATATAAATATATTATAAATTATTTTCCATATTATATGATTAAAAACTATAATAAACATTTATTATTGTTATGTAAAAATATTATAGTTAGTCGTCTAATTTAAAAAATATTTATATTAATATAATAGACGACATGTAATTGAAAAAACTATTTGATGAGACGAATAAAATATGTATGTATACAATTAATGGTAAATTTGACACTAGCATTGAAAGATCGAAAACTCTCGACAAATCAATCTCTCAAGCTTTACAAACAACCTCACAAACAATAAAACTCACTAGGCTTATGTGAAGGTTGTGTTTCGTACAGTAATTGTAAGCTAGAATTCGTGTAAGAATTTTGGCATAGTTTCGACACTTTTTTGTTTGTTACCTCCATCCTCAAAGTGCCTTCTATTTATAAATTCCTCTGCTTTCGGTCGACCCAATGTTTTTGGTCGACCTCATCCAACCATTGAAAATTAGTCGTTACACTTTTCTGCACATTTTGGGTCTCCTGGCTTGACCGGAAGCTTGACTGCGTCGCCTCCGAAATACCTCAGAGCTCACTGCTTTGCTCTTTCAGTCGTCCACCTCGTTCGAAACCGTCGAGTGCATCTCGACCATAAAATTGCCAAATATTAGAGATTCAAAGTGTTTCGCATTTTTTGTCGCAATCTTTGACCAGCTCCTCTACCCCACCGCGTCCAAAAAATCACAAAATATTACAAATTCAAAATGTGGTGCATTTTCGGACGAGGTCTTTGATCGCAAGCTCGAATGTGTCAAGTCCGCAAAAATGCCAAATATTACAGATTCAAACTTTGGACTTTTTCGGTCGAGTTCCTCATCTGCAGCTTCGACCGCATCTTGTCCTAAAATACTCAGAACCAATCTATTTGTGTTTTCTATTGAGTTCTTCGACCACCATTGCGACCGCATCGCGTCTAAAAACTTCCAGAATAAAATACTCCACTTCGGATCGGCATATCTTGAATTCTCTAAGTCCCACAATGATATCTACTCACTACACGGACTTAGAAAAACTCTGTAATATCCCAAATCTTCGTTTAGCTGAAAATATAGCTTTAATGACAATTTTGGGGATGATAAGAGTTGAGTTGGACATGTAAAGATATTGTTTAATAGAAATACATTGGAATAAATGAATTATGATACCCTGTTATGTTCGTAGTTAGATTAAGGGAAGGATTGAGGTTAATTGGAGAATTATCTAGTGATACTTGACGTTATATTGGACGATATCAAGTGGTTTGATAGTTAGTGGAGGTAGTAAGAGGAAATATATTTGGATGCAATTAGAAATTATAAGATTGAAGATATAAGATTAATACCATTTTAGGACATATTGGATTTAGTATGAAATAATGTGAAGGAAGAATGATGAAATATATGGTATATGTTGAAGGTTGTATCATTTGGATCAGTGTGAATTATAGGTATATATATATATATATATATATATATATATATATATATATATATATATTGTCACATTATTTTTGTTGCATGGGATAATGAAATAATCTAGATGTTTGAATGAGATTCAACGCTTGGAATTGGCGGTCAATCGGGGCGGTTGATTGTCAAGGTGTGATCGACCGGCGTGGAAAATTGGAAATTATGAAGGAAAAACTGTGGTCGATTGCCTGGAGAGGAGAACAGCCAGCGTGATCATCCCCCATTTATTGAAGCATATTCTGGAGAGTTTTAACCGATGAGAGATGAAGCGAAAACGTTGTCTGAACGTTTGGAAATAAAAATGGAACGACGTTTTACGCATTTGGACGTCATGGGTCACTGAACATTGATGAAACTATGTCTCTACGCCTTTTGTATTCACGCGGATGAACGTTGAAGAGTTTCAAACTCTTGGCTTTCTGTCTTCAATTGGATAATGAAGAGTTGCTGGAGCTTATTCTATAAATAAGGGGGAAGGGAGACAGGGGTTGAGAGAGTAGAAAAACATAAGGTTACTCTGCCAAAATTTGGGGATAAAGCTGGCGTGAAGGGTTCCTGTGAATATGGTTCGGCGGTTTTGTTAAACTGTTGGGTTTGAGTGTTAGTGAGAAGTGAGAAACTGTGAGGAGAAAGCTAGTGTGGAGTTCCTATGCTTATGAAGAATGAAGGTTCAGGGGTTTGGAAATTGAGAAAGAGAAGTGTTTTTTATAAGAAATAGTGTACGGGTTGCATGGTTTTGATTAAGCTGAAAAGAGAAGCGTTTTGTGAGAAATAGTGGACGACTTACATGGTTTTGATTAGAAGAGAAAGCTACGACTGTGATGAAATTGTTTGTGTGAAAAAGTTGAGTTAAGCATTTGGATTGTTCATGTATCAAGGATGTTTCAGGTACGAAGGTTCTCCTGAATAGGATATTGGTTTTTCTAAGTGATAGTGTTGGATATTATTAGAAGAATAAATATTTTGGATAGTAGGAATTATTGGAAGTATTAGTGGAAATAAATAGTTAAGATTAGATGTGAAAGTTATATGTTTTATTATGTGGAATTTTGGAGAAGGTAATTATTGGATTAAGGGTTATCTTCGTTGGATAAAGTGATTATTTAAAAATAAGGTTCTTTAATAGTTTGGACATAATAGGAAATTATCTATTATTGGAAGTATGTGCATGTTAGTTGAAGCTAGGGGAATTTATTATTGAAAAGTAATTATTAATAGTTATATTTGTTAATCATGATTAGGTTTCTTTGTGAGGAATATTAAAGTATTAAACGATTAAAGCTAAATCCAACCAAAATGGACATTAACTAATAGCATAATTTTAACTTCTCAACCCAAAAAAAAATAATCAAAACAAATAGCACAGCTCGTTTCAAACCTTACAGACAACTGTCTTCCAATTTCTCTCATCCATTTATCATGACAATTTGGTTTTCATTAGCAATAGCTTAATGACAATTAGCAGCAGGAAAATCAAAGCAGTAATCCATAATTTTCAATAACGACCAAGCAGAAGATTTCAACCAAAAACCTGTGATGTAGGGCCTCCTTTAACCACTACACCCATTTCTTACCTCTCAAAGGTCCTCTGCAAAATTCCTCTCCTTGCTCTCCAGCTGTAGCACACGGTTTCCTTCTTGGCAACCCAAGCAAGCAACAACAATAGCACTCTCACACACTCCCAGATCACCGCAATACAAAAGCCTAGAGTGTAAATTCCTTACCCTACTTTTCTTTCTCTTTCTCACTCCTTCACTTTGGCTATGTCCCAGTAAAGAAATGACCAAATGCTGCTTCACCTGCTGCCATAGATTTATAGCCAAGAAGCTTTACAAGGATGAACAATCATACCTATCAATGCAGAAGGTCCAATCTGATTATGCCATGTGGAAAGTCATGTCATTGTTTGAAGAAGCACGTGAAATTGTCGGAGAAGCAGAGGACAGGCCGAGGGAGAAATATGATTTTTTGCCAACATTTCCACTAAGTGGGCTTCCCATCTGTAAAGGGAATATCGTGCATTAATGTGTCAGCCAAAATGACATAAACTAGCCCAAGCGAACCAAGGGGACCTTTTGATAGACCCGGTGAAGGGGTTGTCAACTGCTCCTTTGTGTTTCGCCACAGCTGTCGCCTCTGCAATTTGTCTCTACTAGTTTTTCACCCAGAATTTAAATCACATCACCAACCAACGACAGCATAATCAACCACGACTTCCCTCGGCCGAAACCTAACTACACATGGGAGAAATTGCAGCGCACATGAGAAATCATCCTGTAGCCCGAGTGTGCCCTAGCCTCCGCACGTTTGCCAACTTGAGCTTCCCTTCGTCGTCACCAGCAGCTCGCCACCCGGAGTCACATGCCGAACATTCTCGAGCTCCCTCGCTCTTTCTTGTTGCTCGCTCTCAGGTTGTCCTTCTCACCCTCAGGTTCTCCCTCTCAATCTCCCCCTTCTCTCTTTCTGAATATCCCCCTCACCCGATTTCCCCTTCTCTCTATTCTTCAAAAAAAACAAACACAATTATTTCTTCTCAATTATCTTCCAACTGGACCGAGCCAAACTAGCGTGAACCAGACAGACCGAATCGGTTCACCCTTCCTCTATTTTCCATTTAATTTCTCCTTTTCATTTTATCCCTTTTAATTCTAGTTCCATTTACCTTAATTCCATTTTATTTATTTTAATTTCTTTAATAAATCTATAATTATTAAATATACCTATCGTATATTAATTGACCCAATTTCAATTTCCGATTTATTCCAAACATTGCTTGATGGCAATTATCGGTCCAATCTAAATTGTTCGATTCGGTTTCCCAAATTAATTTTTTCATCAAATAAATCCTCAATAATTATCCAAACAATCCCTAATTAAATTTCTCATCAAATAAATCTTCAATTATCCAATTATATCTAATTAATTTCCCAATTATTCCGCTACGTGAAATCAAGATATTACAAAAGCGGTGCTGAATCATACCTGTCGGCAAAAGAGAACACTACCATGAAGTATACGAAACATGGTCATTTTGATCAGAAGTTAACGAAGAACAGTGCACATCCCAGAAATGTGGGCGTTCGCGGTAGGCAATATCTCTGCGAGATCGAGGGATGACATCATCTGGAATGAAGGAACGTTTGTCCATGCCCTAAACTGTGGGTATAAAAGAGGAGCACTTATGACAAGCCACACTATTTTATTGGTGTTGGCGACAAGGAGCTTGTTCGAAGCTCTTACAAGAAGGTCGAACTATCAGAAGAGAAGGCAAGCTATGGGAAGACTTGATCATGGTTCGACAATTTTCTTCCATTTATGAGCTTGAGGTAAATAATGTGTGCATGTTTATGGCCTCACAGCCTACATCGCAAGGTGCTAGGTAGGTTTGGGTTAACTTTTCTTATTGTTTTGCTTAAGACTCTCGAGGATATGTTGCTTTACTTGCTGTGTATTTTTATGCTACTGAACCGAGGATGTGATGCTTTATTGAGTGCGATGAGAGATGTTATATTTATCTCTAGCTCAAAATGTTATTGAGAAGTTGATACATTGTCGAATGATGCTCTGTTTTGTTCTCTATGATAAATGATGTTGAGTTATAGTTTTATAGTAGTGTGATGATTAGGTTCAGTTTATAGTTAGATGATGATGATGGTTTTGTGTACTATGATCAATGCATTTTGAGGATATGTTATTGTTAATTGATATGTTATGCTCTCTATTTTGATGATCAATTAGAGGGATATGTTTCTACTGCACTTTAATGATATGGTCATGGTTGAGTCACATTTAAAAAAGATAAAAGATGATAAAATGTATCTAAATGGAGACTAAGGACATGTTGTCCAAAAGGACACACCGGTGGGTCATAAGCTTGTTAGCTTGCCTCTAACGAAACTCAAGGCAGATTGGCATAAGGCTCGCTAGGTTGTCGTGCACGGGAGTGCATGGAAGCTAACAAAGGACTCCCAAAAGGGTGTGGAGTCTGTCTCTAAAAGGGTAGGGACTCTCCAAAATGGTTGAGAACCATGGTGTGTCCCTCACTCCCGAGCCTACTCATATCTAATCGTGAAAGAAAAAGAAAGAAAGTTAATGAAGAAAGAAGAAAGAAGAATTAATGTCATGAAATGTTATGTTCACGGTTTCATGCATTACTTGCTAAGTCTTCGACTCACAGATGAACCTTGCATTGTAGGTAAGCATGGTTTGGATGAAATGGCCACTGATGAGTTTCAGTTTGAGGAAGCTTGCCCATGATGAAGATGTGGTGTTGTTGGGTCTATTGATCGTGGACTATGCTTTGAGGTTTGACAACCAACTTTTGAAATGGTTTTATGACTAAGATTCCATTTGTTATTGGGTTCTTTGTTTATATTTAGGGAAAATGACAAACTAACCATTATCCTTTGCAATCAATGACAAGTCAACCACTAGTTTTTTATCGCTAACAAATTAACCAATGAACTATGGAAAAAAGTCACCGCTAACATCGCTGTCATGTTTGCCATTAAACGCTTTAATTTCCAGCTGCGATGGCTTGTCTACTAATTTGCCGCGACTCGATATATTTTAAAAAAATAACCTTATAATATTAATGACCCACCATGGATTAACAATAAACCATGGTGATTTAGTACCAAGCCGTCGCGGGTTGACTATAAACCACGACGGATTAATATTAATCCACCGCGGTTCATCATGCTTGGTTCTTTGTTCCTCTGCCTTACTATATAAGGCTCGATCTGTGCTCCGGTGAGTTGACCGCCAACCATGATATCCTTGGTGAACATTTGTACTCTCAGACCTTCGTTCCACACTATGTAATCGATACCAATGGATTACCGACAACGTCAGTTGCAAGCCGACGGCATTCACGGACTCTACCCGTGAACGCCGTCAGCTTTCAACTGATGTTGTCAGTCAATTTCACCAAACTATACCAGCCATAGTGGAAGATGGAGCACCCGCAGTGAAAGGAGCAACTGCCATGGTGCAAGATGGAGCACCCACGGCGAAAGCAGCACCCACCGCGGTGCAAGCTAGAGCACCCATGGCGAAAGTAGCACCTGCCGTGATGCAAGCTGGAGCATCCGAGTCGGGTGAAGATGGAGGAGCCAAGGTTGAAGCACAACCTCAAACTCAACCGCAGCCTCAACAACCACCGGTAGGAGGTGTACTGGTCCGTTTCCAACCCGTTGTAATGGGTTTTCACTCCCCACTCTTCAGGACAGCCTACGTGAAGGAATGGTATGAAGCTGATGTTAAACACCATTTAATTATTATTTCTAGAAGAGTAAACTTTGAGTCCTTGGCTGAGTTAAAAATTGAATAATTGTTTGAGGGGGCTAGCTTAGCCGGTTTTTGCCCATTGGATGGAAGTTATTGTGAGATTGTGAAGCTGTTTCATGCAAATTTAGAAATGTCCACCCAACCATTAGAGGTCTGAACTTATATGTTTAGATGGGAGTTGAGGCTGTCTCCCAATGATCTTAAAGTGGTACTTGGATGTGCGATGGAGGGACTAAGTGATCAGTATTACCACGTGTCTTGGAAGCCACCTTCCACATGTGATCCTGAGATTGGCGCGTACAAGAAGCCAAAGTCCAGTGAGCTAAATGTCATAGCCCAAGTGATCCGCATCATCATGACGCACACAATTTTGCCTTGGGAAGGACATCGAGATCATGCTAGCTGCATGTATCTCTATTTGGTTGAGAAGGTGTTCAGGAGGAAAAAAGTGGACATCAGATATGTCATTTTGAGTCACATGCACAAGGTGTTGAACAATCCAGCCAAGAGTCTTTCATTCAATTAGCTCATTCAGAGGATTTTTGAGCAGTCTAGGGTACCGATCTCGGAGAATGAGCCAAGAATCAAAGAGAAGGCCACAGACGTCCACAACAGATTGAAAGTGGACCCAATGGGGTTCAGTAAAGTTTGAGGGGAATGGGTACAAAAGACCCTAAATAAGCGAGGTATAGTGTCCCAGTCGCCAACCCCCCTTACTTGTGCGACCTCCACCTCCCTCAGTGGCTCAACCTTCAGCCCCCTCGGAGGAACAACCTCAAGCCCCCTTAGAGGATCAACAACCAGCATCACCTCTGCAAAACATGGAGGAGGATGCTCCACAGCTGATGACTCCGTCCCCTCATCAGAGATGTCATTTTACTTCGATGCTTGAGGAGATATCTGGCTGGATGTGTAGGATGGAGGAGCTCCATCAAATGACGCTGAACAGAATAGAAATGATGGAGGAGCACCTTCAAATGAGACTACTCCAAATTAAAAAAATAGAGGAGCAACATCAAAAAATAGAGGAGTGAGCAGAGGACCGACATCATGAGATGTTGGCAGCATTTCAAAGAATGGAGCAGGGACCAGCCCCTTCAGCAGCCTCTCCATCGTCCTCTTCAGCAATGGAAGCCACAGACCACTTGTTAGTCATTTACTTTTTATGTAAAGTCCATTATTTATTTTATTTGAATGTGATGTAATAACGTGTATGAAATTCACAACACAATTGCCCTTAGAGGCAAACCTGCTCCTCTTGTCGTGCTTGGCAAGGTGTAGGAGACAGATGCGTAGGGTGGATCACAGACTCTGTAATTGAAAACTGTGTGCGTGGTATATCTTTGATTTGGTTATCTACGTGTGTCTGCACTTATTCATGACTTATTGGTTTGTAGTCTCTTGTCAATGTTTTTTTCAACCAAGTGAGTAGATGGATATTTTCAAGAGGTAAGTTATTGTAAATACTCGTAAGAACCTGGAAACGTTCGCAATTCTTTTGAGAAAGCTGGTCAAGGATGAGTGCACCATCACTGAGATCATCTTCCCACAGCAAAAAGGGAGGTAAACATGGTGAGAATTATGTTTTGTTACATTAAGTAGTTTAGAAGATGTTATATTAGTACTCATTCTCTTAATTACATTCTTTGTATGTAGTGCTATGCGGTGAACGAAGAAGAACACTGGCAAGTTCAAATGGAAAAATTGCTCCTTACACTAGGGTAGATTCATAAGTAAACTTCTCGCATAAACAACTAACTTCCCTCTCACTGGCATTGCTACCGGAAGTAATTGTGATCGTCGTAGTGCTAACGGACAAAGAGTGGTATATCTTTCCCCTAGTGTACTTTCATATTGCTTTATGCTTATGTGTTGATTTATCCCTTTGTATTTCATCCCTCAAGGCATCTTTCAGTGTACAAGTGAAGGGTTGGAGGTGATCCGATATTGCAAGAAGAAGGAAGATTTCCACCATCACGACGATGTACCCACAAAGGGTCCGTTGTTCATCAAAGCGTCCCACGTAATTGTGGACCCGCAGTTGTCTTTTGAGATCACTTATTTGAGAAAGAAACCTCGCAAGAAGGCGGCTTAAGGTAGTTGTGATGTGTAGGGATAGTGACTTTGTTGTACATAATAAAGAATTCATTGACTCTTTACGTGTTTATGTTTTCTTTTTTGTGTTTCGATAATATATGTTGGGAAAAATATCTATTTTTGATAATGTCGCAGAGGGGGATAGACTAAAAACAAGCAAAACTCTTCGAAAATTTTCAATTTTTTTAAAGTGGTCCACCACGAATAGTTGACAAACCGCCGCGATTATACACGAGTCGCTGCAGATTTTCTGACGAACTGTGGCAGCCTAGTAACTATCCACCGCTGTAATGGTATCAACTCGCTGTGGCCCTTCAGCCAACTGAATTACAAATTCAAACTTTTTCATGCGGAAAAGTTAGCAATTTGACATTTTCATACTAATCAACTTCTATTCATCATCAAAAACCAAATTTATTAAACCAATCAATTACAACCATAGGTAATAGCCACTTTGGTTGAGCATTGTCTTCTCTAATCAAGGAAGGTTAAGGTCCACATTTGTGTATGTTTGTGTTTGTGGACCTTGCGCATCATAATCATGCACAACACATTGCTTGTGAAATTAGCATAGTTCAAATAACACTTGAAAACATAAACGTGATAATGGCTCACCTACGTCTCAAGAACTATGTCGAGAACTGTCTCGGTAACTCTCTCGAGGACTATCTAAAGATGTAATGACCCGGTTTTCATTTTTCCTTTGAAAATTCATTAAAATTTGAAACTTTTATAAAACGACTAAAACCCTCTTTATTTAAAATTCTTTAAAAGAAATATCAGAGTGCGTCTAAACCGAACCGCTACTAACCTTTTGCAAACCATGCTATACTGTGAAATGTCACAGTTATAAAATCATTTGTAAAACATAGCGAAAGCGTTATAAAATCATTTATTTAAAACATTGCGGAATCGTAAATTGTTTATAAAATATTTTGTTTTGCTCTACTGACACTAAACAACTAAATATCCTTTAATTACAAACCATTTTCTCTTTTACTCACTTAGCCTGGCCATCCACAAGCTCTTTCACGTGCAAATCCTTCATCCCTGCTTTAATATCTGATTATCGTCTTTCGCATTGACTCCTAATTCCCTGCATTTGATTAACGCATACAAGTACCTACACCTACACCACAACTAAACTGTAAGCCGAAAGCCTTAGTAAGGAAAAGGGTTTAATGCAACGTGATATGCCTCTCTTTAGTCCTTTTTGAATAAGGCCACCCAAACCAATCCTTTCATTAAGTCATTCGTTCGTTCATTACTTTACTTTAATCCATTTGTTCTTTACTTGTACATCTAGCGGGAGATTGGGAGATTTTCTCATGCAATGGTGCAGTGGATTGGATCTAACATTTTACTTGCAACTAGAACTCCCGTACCCTACAAGGGAGGGGCTTCAGTTAGTTGCAGACTAGACCCGCTACCCATCCGCCCTCCAACTCCCCATGTCCTTCATTTTCTTAACATTTTACCTAACTTAATGCATGTGTGAATGCCACCACCAAGATGGCACTCCCTATTGGTTTCTATTAACATGATGCATGACCATACATTCTCAACCTAACATGATGCATGATGCATTATAACGTACATTAACAGAAATTGAAGTGCGCATATAAGGAATGTAAATGACCATCGTTTTGAAATGAAAGCAAACTGTAATTTAAATTGCACATACAATGACTAACTATACTTGAATAAGTGGAATTGAAAGCGCACAACAACTATAATTAAAAGTGCATAGCAAGGAACAATTATAAATTAGAATTGAAAGCAACAAACATTAAAGGAAATAAATAACGAATCATGAAAACAATACAGAAATCAAGTATCTGAACAACATACAATGAATTATAGCATGCTTGAACGTACAGAACATAACAATAAAGGAAAAAAAAAGTCGAAACATGCTATTAATTAACATGTTAGTTTTACATGCTCAAGTAGAATTATCATTTAGTTAGTTGTCCTAATTAATTTGCATGCTCAAGAAGATAAGATAAATATCCTAGTTAGGTAACATGCTCAAGACAATTACAACTATTAAGTTAGTTAGTTACCCTAACTAAATCCTGGTTCAATCAAAAGATTACCGATTACAATTATTAAGCTAGTTAGTTAATTACATGCTAGTTAATCAATCTAAACATGCTGGTTAATTAATTAAACATGCTTGTAGTTACTTGTTAGTAAATTTATATGCTCAAGAAATAATAACACTTACCTAAGCATATTCTAATGAATTATTGCTACTTAGTTAATTAGACAAGTTAGTTAGTTCACGTGTTTAGACTAATCAAATTGAAGTCATGACTCGAAATAAGGACTCAAAATTGCATCCTGAGTCATCCCAATCCTTGGGATGGCGCTCCAAACTTTTGTGGATGACATGACTCATCCGCAGCATTGTACGCAAGCGTCCAAAAATGCCCTGGACAGCATTTCCTCACCTTTTCCCACTTAACATTTATCCCATTACATTTCTGCATAAATACACATCATAAAATGACACGTATAAATGTGCAACGTAATGTCCTAGTTGCCCCATCCGTAATTTACATCGCGTATATGGGGAAAATGTTATCGGAAATACCCTCTTGACTTAACGAACCAACTATGTCCTTGGTAATACCCCAACATAAAAAGTCGAGGTCTTATATACTCCCCTCCTTATATATATTTCGTCGTCAAAATTTGCCTTGCGTAATACTCTCACTAACGCAAACCTATGCATCAAATCTCTTCTTAGCTACCCCATTTGATGATGTAGTTTACCCCTAGAGGTCCTAGTACATCATTTTATCTAGACTATCTACTCCCCCTTACCACAAATTTGTACCAACTATTGTTTCTTCATCTACTTGGCTTCATCCAAAACGCATACTCTTGTACCAAAAAGTCGATCAACTCTCGCACTCACTCTCCACACTTCCGCTGCGCTACTCTGATTACATCAACCCCAAGAAAAATGCCCTGATCATGACCATTCTTCAACATCAAGAGTAGAATGGCAACCCTCTTATATCCAATTAACACTTCACTATTGCCGTTCAACTCCCGAATCAACAGCATTTTTCTCCTAAATTTGACATTCCACATAAAATTTTCTACTGATTCCCAAGCGATTCAACACCAAGGGAGAGTCTCCTCAATCTTCATACTCCCAATAGACTCACAACTTGATGTTGAACTCACTTTTCCTATATGGTTCTACCACTTAGATCCTTTGCACTTTATGACTTGAGACCTAGCACTTATATTTTTCTACCTTAATCTACTACCTCAGCATGCCTAACATGCTATTCACCCTCCAATGCATCTTTCCAAACCTGCTAGATCATGAACTACACTACTCCATGACTAAGTTGGACACTATCCTACTCTCGCACATCTATTATCACATCACTCCTTAGATCCTTACTCCGTCTCGCTTCCCTTTCTGTGTCTATATCTGTTTTTGTTTCGATTTTTGTTTCCATTTCTTTATTTGTTTCCATTCCCTTATTCGTATCCGTATCTGTTTCTATTTCAGTTTTTGTTCTTGTATCTGTTACCATATCCGTGCCCGTTTTCATTTTCGTCTCAATTTCTATTTCCATATCTGTTCCCGTATCTGTGCCTATTTTCATTTCTATTTACATTTCCATTTTTGTATTTGTATCTGTTTTTGTATCCCTTCCAAGAAGGAAGTTTATCTCCATTTCCATCTCAATTTTCGTTTCTGTCTCCGTTTCCGTCTTCGTCTCCGTTTCCATCACTGTTTCCATTTTCGTTTTCGTCTCCGTTTCTGTCTCCATCTCCATATTCGTGTCTGTATCCATATCCGTATTAGGTTCCATTCCTGTTTTTGTATCTATTTTGGTATCCGTGATCATACGCGTTTCCGTATTTGTTCCCATGTCTGTTTCTGTATATGTTTCTGTATCTGTTTCCATTTCTGGAAACTCGTTTCCATTTCGGTTTTCGTTTCAATTTTTGTTCCCGTTTCTATTTCAGTTTCTGTGCTCATACCGTTTCCATTTCTGTATCTGCACTCATTTCAGAAGAAGCTCAACTGATTACCTAGGCCCTACAACATTCTCTCTATTCATTCCCACCCAAAGGTTAAGACCGAGCGGTTAAATACTTGGCTAGTTACATCTTATTCTCTTACCTCGGCTTAGTCCTTAATTTTTTCCCTTCCCGTAACTAATCTATCCTCTGTCTAGTCTACCTATCTAGTCGATCTACCCCATCGTTACCTAGGCAACCTCGGTTAACTATCTAGTTGGTCTAACCTCACTTGGGATTTTCTTTCCACTTATTTTCCAAAAATTTGGGTAGAGTCTCCTCTATTTCTACACTCCCCCAAAGCTATACATCCTGCATAAAAATCCCAAATAGTTCCAGAATATTCACTTATATCATCCAAACTCCAAAATCCAAAATCTCAATTCCAAACTATACCATCCGAACTATATCAAGAACGACTGCAAATTTTACAATCCAAAATACTTAATCCACTAGTCCATACATATTATTTCATAACAATTCATTTATCGAAATAGAATAAGGAATCATGGATTAGTAAAGTATTAGGAAATATACTTATAGTGGATGAAGTATTTTCCACGTCGAGACTTGTGCTGGCAGGCAGGCTACAATATCAGTTTGACTTTTTCAAAATCGTTTTACTCAATAAAACGTATTAGAGCAAAACAAATTTGCTCTGATACCATTTGTAAAGACCTGATTTTCCTTTTTCCTCTAAAAATTTGCTGAAATTTAAAACTTTTATAAAACGGCTAAAACCCTCTTTATTTAAAATTATTTGATAGAAATATCAGAGTGCGTCTAAACCGGACCGCTACTAACCTTTTGCAAACCGTGGTATACTGTGAAATGTCACAGTTATAAAATTATTTGTAAAACATAGCAGAAGCGTTATAAAATCATTTATTTAAAACATTGCAGAAGCGTAAATCATTTATAAAATCTTTTGTTTTGCTCTACTGACACTAAACAACTAAATATACTTTAATTACAAACCATTTTCTCTTTTACTCACTTAGCCTGGCCAACCACAAGCTCATTCACATGCAAATCCTTCATTCCTTCTTTAAAATCTGATTATCGTCTTTCGTATTGACTCTTAATTCCATGCATTTGATTCACACATACAAGTAGCTACACCTACACCACAACTAAACTGTAAGTCGAAAGGCTTAGTAAGGAAAAGGGTTTAATGCAACGTGATATGCCACTCTTTAGTCCTTTTGGAATGGGGCCACCCAAATCAATCCTTTCATTAAGTCATTCGTTCGTTCATTACTTTACTTTAATCCATTTGTTCGTTACTCGTACTTCGAGCGGGAGATTGGGGGATTTTCTTGTGCAATGGTGTAGTAGATCAAATCTAACCTTTAACTTGCAACTAGAACTCTCGTACCCTACGAGGGAGGGGCTTCAACTAGTTGCAGACTAGACCTGCTACCCATCTGCCCTCCAACTCCTCATTTTCTTCATTTTCTTAACATTTTACCTCACTTAATGCATGTGTGAGTAACACCACCAAGATGGCACTCTCTATTGGTTTCTATTAACATGATGCATGACTATACATTCTCAACCTAACATGATGCATGATGCATTATAACGTACATTAACAGAAATTGAAGTACGCATATAAGGAATGTAAATGGCCATTGTATTGAAATGAAAGCAAACTATAATTTAAATTGCGCATATAATGAATAACAATAATTGAATAATTGGAATTGAAAGCGCACAACAACTACAATTAAAAGTGCATAGCAGGGAACAACTATAAACTATAATTGAAAGCAACGAACATTAAAGGAAGTAAATAACGAATCATGAAAATATTACAGAAATCAAGTATCTGAGCAATGTACAACAAATCATAGCATGCTTGAACGTACAGAACATAACAATAAAGAAAACAAAAGTCGAAACATGCTATTAATTAACATGCTAGTTTTACATACTCAAGTAGATTACCATTTAGTTAGTTGTCCTAATTAATTTACATGCTCAAGAAGATAAGAAAAATATTCTAGTTTGTTATCCTAGTTAGGTAACATGCTCAAGACAATTACAACTATTAAGCCAGTTAGTTATCCTAACTAAATCCAGGTTCAATCAAAAGATTACCGATTACAATTATTAAGCTAGTAAGTTAATTACATGATTGTTAATCAATCTAAACATGCTAGTTAATTAATTAAACATGCTAGTAGTTACTAATTAGTCAATTTATATGCTCAAGAAATAACAACACTTACCTAAGCATATTCTAATTAATTATTGAAAATTAGTTAATTAGACAAGTTAGTTAGTTCGCATGTTTAGACTAATCAAATTGTTTGCATGCTTAGATTAATCAAATTGTTTACATGCTACGACTACTAAATGGGTTAACACGCTCAATTGATTATCATTTAACTAAAGTGATTAGCATACTCAATGGATTAGCATTTATCGATTAACATTTAACTAAATTGGTTAACAAGTAAGCATACTAGATTAAGGAAGTAAAACGAATAGATGATGGCAGAACAATAACGAAGGAAATAGAAGCATTATAGTTAATAACGAAACAGCAAGTAATCATCCATTAACAAGATGAAACTCTTAGCTCATTTCCAAACTTCACGTAACCATTTACCGTTTGCACATTTAACATTCATCACGTTTAACCATTTCGTTTTTTCATAAGCATTCTCTAAACATGTTCATTCCTATATTAGCAATAAACCACAAAAGACTAAGGAAACCAACAGCAGTAAAATCAACTAAGGAAATACTACAGAGCACTAACAAACCTACAATATCATTAACTCAAGAAATATTTATAGCAAAGGAATCAACAAATGAAATAGTAGTAATAATCATCAAAGGAACTATTATCTAAAATTAACTAACAACAACTAGCTGTTAACTAATGGCAGTAACGACAAGGAAATCACGGAGCACTATAATTCTACAGAGCATTAGTAAAACTATCAACAACCAGGAAATGCAATTCATGCACCCCTACTTGTGGTGTAGGCCCTCCACAGGCCAAGGACCCCTATTTCCTTACCTAAGTGACGAACTCAACACAGGGATAGCACTCCACAGCTCACCACTCAGCTCATGGACTGACACTCCTCAGCTCACGTAGCACCAAGCTTCGACCACACTTCACTCATGTAACACACCAAGGAAGCTCACTCACTCCAGCGATTTTTCTCTCTGGAAAGAACTCTCTCTCACGGTGGAAGGAGACTCACACAGGAAGGGAGAAAACTGAAGCAGGGAAAGAGCTGGACAAAAAAATGGAGAAGGAAGTGGCTCAGTCAAAATCTATACTTGGGTAGGAAGGGGACAGTGTACACGTGGGAGGAGAGGAGGTCGGCTCTACCAGGTGAGGGTGGGGGAGACTCATTTCGTGTCGCTAATTAATGGTTAAATGATAACATTTCATCATTTTATCCCTAATTTTATTCGTAGGTCTGGGCTATTTCGGATGAGTGTGAACGCACGTGTCTCGTCCGCATCAGTAAAAATCCTAAGGTAGAAATCGTGCTTTCGGACGAGAAATGGCATCCCCACCCATTCCGTACAATCCGAAGGCGACATTCAGACGCAAAATGGTGTCCGCATTCATTCAAACTCATCCAGAACTGTCCAGGAATTGGACAGATTCAAAGCGGATGAAGCCACCCACCTCCGCACTCGTCCGGACTCGTCCAAAAGTCCGGGACACAGTGAAGTCAGGATGCAAAATTGCGTCCTAAGTCATCCCAATCCTCGGGACAGCGCTCCAAATGTTTGCAGACGACATGACTCATCCGCAACGTTGTCCGCAGACGTCCGAAAACGCCCTGGACAACATTTCCTTACCTTTTTCCCACTTAACATTTATACCATAACATTTTCCCATAAATACACGTCATAAAATGACACGTATAAATACACAACGTAATGTCCTAGATGCCCCATCCTTAATTTACATCGTGTATACGGGGAAAACGTTCTCAGAAATACCCTCTTGACTTAACGATCCGACTATGTCCTTGGTAATTCCCCGATATAAAAAGTCAGGGTATTACAAAAGAACTATGCCATGAACTATCTCCGGGGCTATCTTGAGGACTCTGAAACCCATAAATGTGACCTCCGACCTTCCTCTGCCACCTCTACCTCTGCCTCTGCCTCTACCTTTGCTTTTGTTGCCTCTACTACCACATGCAATGGACTCTGGGGCTCCACCTTTGCACTGGCTGGAATTGTACCCCACACCAGCCACACGACATGTTCAGATGTCTGCTGGGCAGCACAATCCGGCTTGAGGCCTCATCCACATCCCGTATTCTTCATTTTCGCAGCCTTCTAGGATGCCTCTTAAATGGCGGTGGAATAATTGGATCAAGATGCGTCATAGGAGACCACATGATTTGTCCACTGATGGGGAGGACAAAGTTGGAGTAGATCTTCATGTATGTTTGTAACGACCCAGTTTTTATTACCTTTCTAAAATCGCGTAAAATTTAAAACTTTTCTTTTATAAATATAGCGGAAAACTTCTTGTTCTTAAAACCATTTAAAGATGATAATTCAAATCCTTTTCTCAAAACATTTTATAAAGTAAATGCAACGGAAAACTAAATGAATGAAATATAATAGTTAAATACAAATATTTTCTTTGGCCATTTAAACACTTCGCAAAATCCGTTACAAACCCTTTCTACTTTCTTTCTACCTTTAGCCTAGCCAGCCACAAGATCCACCCGTGCAAATCCTTCATCAACTGTCTCTGACCTGTTCTCTTGTTTCTCATACATACCTACACCACAAGATTTAAATTAATGAGTCTAACACTCAGTAAGTGATAGGATGAAATGAGATGCTCATGCTATGCTTATGCGAATTCAATTTGGAAAGGAACCTATTCTTTTGGTTATCCCAAGAGAGTGGATACATCACAAAGTCATGTTGCTATCCATCACCCCTACATGGAGATACATCATATGGCCCCACTACCATGACCATCACCATTCTCTTTTGTTTGGAGACGTTGGGGATTTTAGTACAAGAGAGATGATGAACACTATAGCCCATGTGGTTAACCTCACTCTGATGAGGAGATACATCATATAGTCTCCCCACCGATGGACCATCACCAAATCTCCCGAACCTCCACACGCCTATTTACATATATTATGCATGTCATACAATATGTCAACAAGAAACAGGGTGAGATACAATGCTCATGCAAATGAAATTCAGGAAGGAACTTATCATTTCCGTTATCCCGAGAGAGTGGATACATCATATAGTCTTGTAGCTATCTATCAACCCTACATGGGGATATATCATATGGCCTCACTACCATGACCGTCACCATTCTCTTTTGTTTGGAGACGTTGGGGATTTCAGTACAAGAGAGATGATGAACACTATAGCCCACATGGTTAACCGTCACTCCGATGAGGAGATACATCATATAGTGTCTCCACTGATGGACTGTCATCAAATCTCCCAAACCCCCACATGCCCATTTACATATATTAAGTATGTAATATATTGACAATTTCATAAGCCCTTGGTATGATGCATGAATGCCATGTACAGTTCCTATTATATCTCTATATAACCCGAAAACGTGATCATGTAAATAACTCGCTATAAACAAGTCATTAAAAAAACCTAATCTAATAAACACACAGCAAACAACATTACAATTCACAAAACATGCTCAATATCTGGTAAAATAGTAAATACCCTAAATATTCTATTAAAGCAGTAACAGTCAGCAAACAAAGTCCTAATCCATACGATGTAGGGTCCAAAGACCAAAACACAAACAATATCACTTACCTGGCATCCGATAAGCTCACTTAGCAATTTATCCTTCTTCCGTTGATACCTTCAAAATAATTAATATTTATTCATCAATATTTGCCACTTAAGAATCCCAACTTTGATACTGTTATTCCTCGTTCATAATTTAATAATTCAAATATATTAACTAACTTAACAATTCATATCTTTTACAACTTAACACCCAATAGTGGTGCATTATTCAACCAACAGAGCACTAACCATATCCCATACAACCGAGCAACAATGGCAGAGACCCATAACAATTTCATCTCTCATCCACTTTCTTCAATCCATAATCATTAGTTACCAGAGAATTCAACATTTTCTATAACCCAACATTTTCCTTTACCAAGGATTTATGAAATTGACAGAACAATAGCTACGCAACCACAAGGAGCATATTTCCAATCTTAACCACTGATTCAAGTGACAGAAGTCAAATAAAAGAACATCACCTTTATAGACTTGGTAGTAACAAAACTAAAGCACATACTTAACTGTATCAAAGCAGCACATATTTCTAGAGAACAAATCCAACACATAATCTAAAACAACAACCAACAATAAGAGACAGTAATCCATTTCCCATGGCAAGTATATTTTGTCTAAGGTGCACTTAACCAAAACAGGAGAAATAACCTCATAACTCACAAGAAAACAACATAAGAACTTCCTTACCTCAGGAATCCAAGAGACCCGAGAGCATTCTCCTCCATGCTCTACACCTCTCATCTCAGTTTTTTCCTCTGCCAGCCATCCCTTTTCTCTGCAATCCTAATCCACCAGAGGCACACCTTATCCTACCTCTGCCACGGACACCCATGCCTTACCACCAACCATACCTTTCCTCCACCATTCCTTACGCATGTTCCATTATCAATTTCATCAGAACCAGCCATGGATTGACAGGTTTGGACCAAACCACAAGCTGTCGGACCGAACCGCAAGCTGCTCCAGCCAATCATCGAGAACCACCAGTCCCTTGCCTTGACCCGAGGCCAGAAATTGAAGCCTTCACCCTACGCCAATCCTTGATGTCACCATTCCATCGTCGCCGGTCAGCAAAAATTGGAAGATCATCGGGGCACACCCCGACCCGACGCCAATCCACCCTTTGGAGCACTATGCCCGAACTGCAACCCGCGACGCCATCAGCACCCTGCAGCTCACCATACGCTAGGCGATGCACGACCAGGCCGTCCCCAGTTCACCGCACACCCTCCGTCATTCGTCGCCCTCTCTCCCTCTCCCTGGTTCTCTTTGTGTTTCGAAAAGGCCACGGACCAAAAATGCCCGATTCACTTCCTTCTCCTTTCTCTTATTTCCATAACTGAATTCAATTTGTATGAACCGGTTCAGCTGAACTGGTTCAACTCTCCCCATCACCAATTAATCCCTCTTTTCTATTTTATCCATTATTAATTCTAATCCCATCTTATTTTAATCTCTCACTAATTATTCCGTTAATTTCTAATTCTAATGAATCTCCTATTTCTTTTTCTTCTTTTAACTAAAAACTGGCCATCCCAATATTTGCAGACCGAGCCAAACCAAACCGGTTCAATCCATGATTCCCCCTTCAAAATTGTGATTTTGGATGAAGGAAGGTATCTGCGCCTCGTCCACATGCGTCAGAAAAGTCCAATAAATTGGACAGATTCAAACACTCCTCGTCCGCCATCATCTGCACTCATCCCAACTTGTCTGAAAACTCACGTTACATATGAAGGACAAATCCGAAAGTGAGGCGTCATCCCCACCTCGTCCCAAAACGCGAGGGATAACATAACATGCATTTTCAGACGCAACCCCAAGTCTGCGTGTCGTTCGTGTGCATCCAAAAACTCCAAATACACCTTTTTCCGTCCTTAATTTACTTATCCAATATAATACTCCTTCCAAAATAATCCTAATTATCATCCAATAAATTTCTATAAATTATAATCTAACGAATGCGTCCTTGGTAATACCCCAACAATTATCTAGTTAATCTAATTACCCTCAATTACTTTTCAATTATCCTTATTAATTTTCGATATAAAAAGTCGGGGTATTACAATATTTCCCCTTGATAGCACTCATGCACAAAGTACTTGGGAGATCACCTAATGAATTGAATACATGAGACTGCATGAACACACAGGATGCCAGTCAACTCCCACCAGTAACAGTTACACGTAGGCCTGTCCATATTGACATTGTACTATTTGCTACCATTGCTAAGTGCCTGAAAATTGGGGACTCCAATTCCGACCTACAAGTTGTAGTCTAGCAAGCCGATTCATAAAAAGGTCTGTCGAGCATGCCATCTTTTCATTTTTTTTAACGATCCTTCCCATGATGCCATTTCATATGATCTCGAACATACTGAGAATTGGTTAGTCCTGGGCAGGTAGTATGGAGGCGTTAAAGGACTCGCCAAGGTTGTTGAGCCTTATATTGCACTTGGGGATGGAGCAGAAGGCATGCTTGGCCCAACATCTTGCATTTATTCCTCTTAAATAGTTGTGGGCTGCCGGGTCAAGGAAAAATAAATTTGTCATCTCTCTCTCAAAGTGCCTCTCTATTGTGGTTCTAGATGCGGCCCACATTACATCCTTGAACAAACTGCCTTTAAATTATTTTTAAGAATGGCCATTCAAGTGTCAGATGCAAAACTGATGATCTGCTTGCCTTGCAACCTCTCTGACAGCGAATACTAGCCCCTACAAAGATTCATAGTAAGAGTCAAATATTGGTACATAACGCATAACACAAACATAGAAGGTAAAAGCAATCAATTGCATCTTTTATCTGTCAGAAATAATTGTCCACCCATTGTCATTCTTGGTGTTTAGATTGTTGAGCAACAATTCCAGAAACCAACTCCAAGAAGCCCTATTATCTACTTCAACCATTGCTATGGAAATCAGATACATTCCATCATTCCTGTCAATGGTGACAATAGTGAGCAGGTGGCCCAAAGTCACTCCCTTCAAGTGGCCGCCATCCAAACAAATAACCAGTTTACCACAATTCAGCAGGGCCATCTTGCATGCAGCCAAACAAATATCCTTTAAAATGCACTCATCTCTAGGTCAACGCGCATTGAGCTTCCAGGATTAGACCTCTGAATCTCCTCGGCATAGGACCATATGAGCTTGTATTGCTCATTTTCATTCCCTTCGTTAATTTTTTTTTTTTTTGCAGTATTTCTTGCCCTTCTATCAAGGCTAGGTGTGATGTTGACATTAAAGTCCTTCCTAACTATCTCAATTATGGAAGAAAGGTCCCAGTCATCCTGACTTTTAAATCTGTCCAAGTAATGCGCTGCCACCCATTTGTTAGAGGCATGGCTGTTTTCCATCTTTCTCGAGCAAGTGTGAACGTTGTTGTAGCATTTTATCTGAAACGTCATTTCACCTTGCATTTTTTAGGCGTGCATCCACCACGTGCATCCTTCCTGGCGACAACCCTCAACCGATGAGCCTCACTGTGGGTGAATTTTATCCCGTACCCATTCTTCAACGTATGATCGACAATTTCTTCTCTAATTTTATTTAGTGGACTATACTTCTTGCCAAGACCCATACCAGCGAATGTGCATTTTGCTTGTGGTGGAGTCTAGGCTTACTCTTGGTATGTCCATCTCTTCGTCACTACTAGATTCACATAATGATTGAAGCTCCTCCTTGTCCTCCTCGTGTAGAGTTGCCGAGACAAAATCAACACTATAGCAACTTTATCTCCAATTGCACATACCTCATTAGCAAAAAATGTGGACGTGGGCCCCACTTCAACTTGACAGTTAATAACAAATTCCTCAACACTCTGAGACGTCATTTGGTGTTCAACAAATGTTTCAACGTCGCCCAAATGTGGTTCACTTCAGCTCTCATAAATCTCCAGGCTTCGATAATATCTAACAAAATCTATGAGAAAATCATGAGGAGTGTACTGTGAATTTGTACAAGGTGGACGTGGCACAATAAACTATGGTGGATCAGTATTAATCTGAAGAGATTTATAGCCAACCCACGGCGGCTTGGTATTAAATTGTCGCGATTTATTGTCAACCCGTGGCAGTTGTTTATGATTCACAGCGGGCCATCAATATTATAAGATTATTTTTTTAAAACTATTGAGCTGTGGAGGATTAGTAGATGATCCACCATGGTAGGAAATTAAAACATTTAATGGCAAACATGATAGCGATGTTAGCGGTGACTTTTTTCCATAGTTCAGTGGTGAATTTGTTAGTAAAACAAGTTTAGTGGTTGACTTGTCATTGACCTAAAGTACGATGGTTTTTTTGTCATTTTTCCTTGTATTTACATTGCAAAGGACTTTTAATCTTGGGTTTTGTAGGAATTATGTGTTGATTTGATAAAAAGTATTCTACTGTAACGATTTTATAAATGCATGGTTAGTAGTTGATTTGAAGTGTGGTTTTATTTCAAAGGGTATTTAAATGATAAGTTTTATTTGTGGTGTTAAAAAATAATACAAAATTTATAAGGAAATTAAGATTTACGAAAAGCGAGCGTTATAAGATGTGTTCGAGGATATGATGTATGTTGGTTTTTTACTGTTTACGTTGAAATATATTATTGAGGATTTGTGTTATTGTTTCTATTAATATTATGATGAATCACTTGAGGATATGCTATTGCTAGGATCACGCATGTTAGATTTTATCTTTGTGTTTCGTATGTTTTGTGCATTCATGAAAAATATTTTCATTAAGAAAGATAAGAAATAATGAAAGACAGACCTAATAAACGTAAATAGTCATTATGGGCAGGGTTTTAGTTATCTGTCCCACATAAGATGGACCTAATAGTGTCACACTCTCCCCTAGACGGAATTACCTATAATGATTGGATTGTAAAGTGAAAGAAAAAGAATGTTGACTGGAAAAGACAAGGTTTTGACACGTTGCATCTCATAATCATGTTTTCTGCCATAATTCTCTTACTGAGTGTTAGACTTATAGGAGAACTTTGTGATGTAGGTAATGATGAAATTACTAAGGAACATTATGATAGTAACAATTGATAGTGTAGTTGAAGATGAATTCTCTTGGGTGAAGCTAAAGCATTGTCAAAGCGAAATTGACCTGTGGGTGAGGATTTAAGAAAATGAGGATTTTAATAACATGTCATGAAGCATTTTATTAAAAGTTATGTTTATTATTTTTTTATTTTATGTAAAAAAAATTTATAAATGCTTATGTTTATTTAAATGATGGGATTTACTTCGTTTGAGTTTAAATGAGATTTCGTTGAGACTTCCACTACATGGTTTTGAAAATGGTACAAAAGAATATTTAATTAATGTTGAGTTATATTAAGCTTGGATTTCAAATGAGATTCTCTTTAAGACATCTTTTGTACATTTTTCTAAAGACATGGTTTTTCTATGAATGCATAGTTTTTAATGTTTAAAAGAAAGTTTTAACACTATAGGGCGTTACAGTTGAGATCCTAGCACGTGACGACCTCGCGACCTTTGTCGAGGCCCTTCATTATCAGACTAACAAGCTTATCCTCCATATGTCCAATCTTTGTGACAGCTTGTCCTAAACCCCTTGTATCTTCTTTACATATGTTCATCTCTATTTCAATATTTCTTACATAAAATATATGCATGAAAATCATTATCGGTTTTCAAAATAAATAGGTTTTCATGATGCATGTAATGCATGTAACCATGTCATATGAATTATAAAATTCAATCATTAGTCCAGTCAACTATCACATGCAAAACGAAATAAACTTATGTATCCAAAGTCCTACGTCTAGTAAAACAAATAAAGAAAACAATAAAATAGTAACACATCCTTATCAATGTCACTACAGACTAAGCAATATAAAAAAATTAGCATATCTTCGATCAATGTCTAACATCACTTATGTAATCTTATAGTCAACATACTACAAATATAAAATAAACACCACATAACATCCTCAATACACAGCAGTAGGGTATTCATAAGCAAGACAATCATTATAATAATAAAATAACCTAGCACTTTGTGATGTAGGCCAAAAGGTCAAACACATACAAACATCACTGACTTGGGATTCTTAGTGAAATCTGTTCACACACAATTGATTTAATCTTCACACTAACTTGTTTCTAACACGCTTATTTTCCTTGAGATGAATAAACATCGAGTTAAAAAAAATTTATCAACTACGTTGCTTCGAAAACTTAGTTTCAACTTCGATGATTCTAGTCATATTCCGTTCATCATCGTAGTCCACCTTATGAACAAAGAACAAATCCAAATTACAATGCCCTAATTTGTAGATGTCATACCTTCAGAGATTTTGAAAAAAAGAATGCAAAATCTTGCAGCACCTAATGCATGAGTGATTTCGACTTGACCTTCTTTTTATAAATTAGCAACCTTTCTTTTCAGCAATCCCAAAATATATTCACAATTTAAAATATATTTGAAATCTAAAAATATATTCGTAGGCCAAAAATTTCATGGCCAATCATGCTCTGAAGTGTTCATTATATTTGCCGTAGGCACATATTCTTTCATCACGGACGTGTGTGCTTCCGCTGAGGACATCAAGTGCAGATATTTGCATTGTCTATTGATCTCCATCTACCATGTTCACCTATCCACCTTACTTCCATGGACACAAACACTTCTACAAATGCTAATGCTTCCTCTGTGGATATTCACTCACATTGTTCACAATCACAATCCACCACGTTCACATATCTTTCTACAAAATACCTCATTCCATAGTTTCCACCTCATCCGCTAATAAAAAAGCTTCTACTGCAGATATTTGCTCACCTTGTCTACCATTAACAATCTGTCATGTTCACATATCTTTCTGCAGACAAATCTCATTCTGTGGATTCTACCTCATCCACAGAAACCAATGCTACCACTGCGGGTATCCACTAACACTATCTGCTAATCACAAGCTATCACATCTACACTCTACAAACAAACATCATTTATTGGATTTCACCTCACATCCATGAACACAAATGCTTCTGCTGCGAATATCTGCCTACCTTTTCCTCAATCATAATATGCCACATTTACATATCTTTCTGCAGACAAACCTCATTATGTGGATTATGCCTCACATCTACGAACGTCAATGCTTCCACACCAATCACAATCTTTCGGTTTACATATCTTTCCACAATAAAAACCTAATTCGACGTATTCCACCTCACCTCCATAGACACTAACGCTTCCATTGTAGATATCTGCTAACATTGTCTACCAATCACAATCTATCACATTTACATTCCGTCGACAAACCTCATTTTGTACATTCCACCTCACATCCACTGGCAATGACACTTTCATTGCGGATATGTGCTTACTCTAAAAACACCATTCATGTGCAGTCACATGTTCTTCCTAAAACATGTATCCACGGACACCAACATTTCCACTATAGATATAAACACTTCCATAGACAAGCAGACTAACTATCCAATGGACACATTCCCTTCTATGAATACTCTTCATTCTGCGACTAGACCTTCATTTTTTCACCCCAAACTTTCCTTGTTCAAAACATTCTTAATAAAATATTCATTCCATATTTTCATTAAAATATACATTTCATTATATGAATATATAAATTTCCAATTTCACCAAAACTTATACCTTTTCCCAAAGAATATAAATTACAAATGTAACGTTAGATACTTCTTTAAATTCCAAAAAAATAATGGTACACATAAAATTCTTTGTGGAAATTTTTGAGGTATTACACAGCTCATTAGTTGGTTCAGTGGCCTTGTTAGGATCGGCTCATTTAACTCAGTAAGCTTGGTAACTTGGGTATTTTTTGCTTGACTCAACTCTTCTCGCCACTTGATTGCCATCTCTAGAGGTTTGTATTCAATTATGATAAATTGAGTGTTTTGTTTGTAAATCCTTAATTTTTAACCATAGAAACATGTAGACATATCAAGGGGCTTTTTGTGGTGGGTGATCATTGCTTCTCTTTGTTCCTTGTCAGCAAATCTACACTAAGGAAAAATTTTAGTGATAGATCAATCGTGGTGTTCCTCGTAGAGTTACCTTCACTTTTGTTCAACCAAGATTCAACGAGCAAGAGAGAAATAGAGAGCAACAGTGTGAATCTCCAAGAGCTTGAGTGTGAGAACCGTGTGTGTGAGAGGAAAGTTTCATTGAGAGGGGTTTTCATCTTTTGCTCTTAGTCTATGTTAGAGAAAAAGACAAGTGAACCTATGTAATACTTGAACAAGTTTTGGTGAAAATTGGAAATTTATGTAGTCGCCTAATGAACGGTATATTTTAATATATGGAATGAATATTTTATATTTATTAAGAATGTTTAAGATTATGAAAGTTGGATGTGAAAATTTAAGGGCTAAACTAGTCGTGGAATGAAGAGTATCCGTAGAAGGGAATGTGTCTGTGTGATGATGTGTCTGTAGAAGGGAATGTGTTTGTGGGATTACGTGTCTACGGAAGTATTTATATATGCAGTGGAAAAGTTGGCATTCATGAATACTTGGAAGGACACATGGCTGCTCAAAAGTAGTGTTTTGCAGAATGAGGTGTATCATGGAAGTGTTATAGATCCCGGAAGTGTTGGTATCTGTAGCAAAAGTGTTGGTGACCACTGACACTTGGTTAAGGAAGGACACATGGCCCCACATGAGTGGTGTTGCGGAGTATCAAATATCTGCAACAAAAGATCTGACATCCGTAGATGTGAGGTGGAATCCGCAAAGTGAAGTTTGTCCATTGAAAGGAATAAGGAAAGTGGCAGATTGTGATTGGCAGACGATGAAAGTAGATATCTGCAATGAAAGCAATTGTGTCCACGGATGACTTAGAATCTACAGAGTAAGATTTGTTTATCGAAAGACTTGTTTACATGGCATATTTTTATTTGCAGCCAGGTGAACTGATGGACCACAAGGTCCAATCATAAGGGCTAGGACCCAAAGACTCATCCACACTTACTTTTCTACTTATTTGAAAGGTAACTCAAAAGTGGACCAAGTAGAGGAGTTACCAACTCATGAAGACCATCAAAAGACTATGCATATTTTGTTATGGAAACCATCCCAAGTGGCCGAGCATGAGGATCAAGAAAGGTCAAAGCATGTTGAGTTATGGAAACCATCCCAAGTGGTCGAGCATGAAGATTAAGGAAAGTCAACACAAGTTGTAATATAGAAACCTTCCCAAGTGGTACAACATGAAGAAGGGAAAGTTGTCAAAATCAATCAAGACTTGCAGAAGAAGAAACAAGAGATCATTTAAGTAATTTACTTAAATTAAGTTTAGTACTTTTTAAGTATAGTAATCTACAAGTGTATTGCCCGAGTATTAGCATTAGTTAGTTTCCTTTTTAGTTATTTCTTATTTTACAATATATGAGTGGCTATTTAAGCTACCTTGCATGAATGTTTTAGACACATTGAATTTGAATATTAAAGCTTTACTTTGTTTATCTTGAATTGGGAGTGATTCCTTTTTTTATCTTTGGTGTGTTCATCCAATGTTTGTGATGTGAAATCACATTGAGATTACTTTATGAGTTGAGTAATCTTTCTTATTAGCATCTGTGTTTTTGTTCTCTTAAAAAAGGATGTGTGAAATGGTGTTCAACTTTCAAGAATATTTAAATTGGTGGAGTTTTATGTTCGAGAGTGCAAGTTGTGATTTCTTCTTATTTTCGGCCAACCTTGTAATGCCCCACGTTTTTAAAACCTTTTATTTATTATATTTAGTTATAAAAATTTTTCTTTTTAAAACGTGTTCAATAAAAACATATAAGAGTATATCAATGGACTAATAGCGCAATAGTTTCAAAACATTATTTAATAAAAGTCCATTTATTTTACAAAAATGTTTAGAAAGTTCATAGTCCATTATATTACAAAAAATGACCAAAATAAAACCATTATTTAAACAATCCCTTTTATTTTCTTTGATCCATAACGCATCAGGTCGAATCCAGTTGATAACTCAAAATTTCAGTTGGCAATGACTCCACCACATCAACAAAGTCATATGCATCACAGATCAGAAAATGAGTCTAACACTTAACAAGAAATAGAATGTATGCTTATGCTCATGGTTATGCAGTCGTTCTCCAGAAAATAACCTATCTTTTATATCTTTTCATTTTCTTTACATTTCCTTTACGTTTCATTACCAGAGAAAGGATACATCTACTGGTCTATGTGGACTAACCGACTCCAACCTGTACATGAGTGGAGTTTTCCATATGGGCTGTTCCCACCTATGACTGTCACCAATCTCTGTCTTTTCTAATGTTGAGGACTAAGAGAAGGGATACATCTGTTGGTTGTTGTGGACTAACCGACTCCAACCTCTACATGAGTGGAGTTTTCCATCTGGGGTGTTCCCACCTATGACCATCACCCTAACTCCCAAACCCCCATATGCCCATTTACATTCATTCATTCATTTGTATTTATCATCCTATGCATATGTCACATTTTCATAAGTCCTAGCATGATGCATGAATATCAGTTTATATCATTTCATAATAGTCCTCAAAGTATACCGTCTTCAAAATATAGAAATGAAATGAAAGCAGTCCACTATAATTCATGTTCAACAATAATTTCAGCAATAATTCTCACAATAGTTTCAACAATAGGTAGAAATCAATCAAAGCAGAATTTAACAAACAATCTTGTGATGTCTGGCCTCCACTAGCCATCGCATCCTATTTCTTACATTTGAAGAACTTTCACGCGGTCTTTAGTGTAGTTAGCTCTTTATCCTTTTTACCGTTAATACCTTCAAAATAATTATCATTTATTTATTAATATATTTATGAATTATAAGCCTTAACTTTGATACTGTTATTCTTCATTTATTATTAATTATCACTAAATCATTTTACATTTTTCGTCCAATTATTTTCATCGAACAATATAACCAACAAAAGTGACACCTTAGCTCTTAACAAATCCCACATTCCCATTCATTATGTAGTGAAATTGCTTAGTCCAAAATTATACCCAATTCTTCAACGTTGACGATAACAGATTACAAACATACATCCAACATATTCTTCACTACTATATCTTACTAACTTCTTCAAAACTTTGATTTATATTCATTTGTATTTAAGCATATTCAAGCCTAACATAAAACAGAATATGATTGTTCTTATACACATATCTCCAACCTTTAATTCAACTGAACAATAGGTAGTAACTAACTATACAAATTTCCCAGCAAAGAAGCATACAGCACACAACCAATTTTTGACATCACAACCAATGCAATAAATTCCCAATTAGAGAGCAAGACCAAAACTCCAATAATAAAACTTCACAATTTTGCATCTTTCATTATCTATGTTTAACAACATTCATCTTTAACAACAGGTTATTCCCTTCACAAATTATCTAATAACTAAACAAACTTCCATTCCAATAACTCAGATTTTGGACAAAGAGAAATCATCACTATTTTCATACATATTTCCAAAGCAATATAATAGAATTAAACAGTTAATAAAAGGAGATACACAGACTCCCTGAAGGATAAGGAAGACCCGATCTCTGTCTCTCCCAAATTTCTCCAGCAAACTCTTCTTTTCTCCCTTCACCTCATGGACCTCACTCTAGCTCCAGAGAGCACAATTCCTCACATCAACTCTCGGCCTCAGCTCAAAATTCACCAGAGAGGAGTTCTGTCATTTTATATTCTCCACTTCAGAACAATTCCAAACACTTGAAGTGCTTCTCTCCATGCATGTCCATCCACTGCCATACTTATACAGGTAGAGAAGACTTCCCAGGGACGCAAGGTTGATGGGGAAATCACCTAAATTGAAGGAGGTTGTCGAATGTAGATTAGCCATGTGGAAAGGAGTATCTTGAAATATCGAGCTGTTGTGGTTCAACAACAACTTGACCGAATGTTGGCCAATGAGAAGGAAAGCAGCTAATGGATGAGTAATATTCCATTCAAAAAGTGAAGAATACAGACAAAGGGAGAAGAGAAGGAGATGAGGATTGCAGAGAAATGACAAGAAAATAAAGACAAAATAGAAAACAGATTCACTTCATCGACCCCCTGCTTCCCAGCCTCTGCCCTAATTTATGTTTAGCATTCCCTCTCTTTAGATTGAGACACTTGGATGGCAGGATAGACTCCACGTAGCCCACAACTGACCACACCCATAACAATCCTCCCCCCTTGAAAATATCCTTGTCCCCAAGGATATAGACATTTTTTTGCAGGTCTCCCTGTTGTTTATGTGTTCGTCGCGTCACTCAGGCACAACACGATTTGGTGTGCCACAAGTTGGGTGAAGCAGGCCGTCTGCTCAAAACTTTCAGAACTCCATTAGAATTTTCTAGCCTCATCTTCTTGCAATTGCCTTTTACAGGCAATTTTTGTAAAGAATTCTCCACCAGGATCAAATATAAAAGTGGACAGACACAACAATATTTTGGACAGTTGACTATAGTATTGTAGAGTTGAAAAGGTACTCAATAGCATTGCAAAACCACCCTTCTCCGCCATAGCTTCTTGTGCAATTTTTATAATGTCACTAAAAGGACCAGGAATAAGCTTTTGCCTGGGATGATCATCGACCAAGCGGCTGCCAGGCAAATTGGCCAAGAATAATTTCTCTCCACCCGGATCAAATAATAACTTGTAATCGAGTAAACTAGTAACATTGGTCTCAAAGTTTCCTCCAGAATACAATTCAAAATTGGCTTTGAAAAGTTCTTCAAAATCCAAATCATACTTTGAATTCAGTTCAACACCATCCAATCCAGTTAGTCTCAAATCCTCAGGTTGAGCAACCAAATCATTGTCTAATATTGAATTAACTATTTCTATGTGTGGTGCAAATTCATTAAGAGAACCATACCCATTTACTAAAGGCAGATTGTCTGTGGGTGAGTCCCTGATATAGCCATCAGGGAGGACAATATTTTCCTCTCTAGCATGGACACTTGGAATGTCCAAGTCGTCTGTGTCCCCATCCCTCCCTACTCGCTTGTAAAAATGTGAAACAGATTCGACAGAGGGTGCCAGTGAGCTATCGGCCATGGCCGTCGGAGGATGGGTTGGCGCAAGTACTGGGTGTGGCTCGATATTGGGCAGATCGGACCGGAGTTGATGCAAAGCGGCCATGATAGTGGCGAACTTGGTGGCTGTATCTAATTCCAGTTTCACTAGATTTTTGTCAAAATCGTCCATCCTGGTACTCAGTCGGTGAATGGTGGAAGTTAGCCCCTGTAACTCACTAGGCACTCACTTTAAGCTTTCACCCAGTGATTTTACTCTGGCATCCATCATGTGAGCCTGATCGTCTGGCTCTGATACCATTTGTTGTGGTTCAACCACAACTTGACCGAATGTTGGCCCATGAGAAGGAAAGCAGCTAATGGATGAGTAATATTCCATTCAAAAGTGAAGAATACAGACAAAGGGAGAAAAGAAGGAGATGAGGATTGCAGAGAAATGACAAGAAAATAAAGACAAAATAGAAAACAAATTCACTTCATCGACCCCCTGCTTCCCAGCCTCTGCCCTAATTTATGTTTAGCATTCCCTCTCTTTAGATTGAGACACTTGGATGGCAGGATAGACTCCACGTAGCCCGCAACTGACCACACCCATAACACGACCCTACCAGAACACAATTCGTGATCCAGGTTCACAACAAAACTAGTCACACACAGGCACCAGAGCAATCGACCGCAGCCAGACCCAATTTCATCAATTCATCCATGCCAATCACAACTGCAAATCCAATCAATCCAAACGCAGCAACCAACAACAAAGAATCAACCATGACTTACCTCGGCTCAAAAATTCACAACTTCGCGGGAGCTCCAAATCGTCTAGTAGAATTCAGTCCAAATCGTGCCCTAGCTCCGCATGGCACACCCGCGATGTTGCTAGCAACCCACACGCCTAGAGTTCAAGCTCCGAACCACCACGAGCCTCTTTCCTCACGTCTCCCTCTCGCCCTCACTCTCGGTCTATCTTCACCTATCTCTCTCTCTTGGGTTCTGCCTCTCTCAATCTCCAAATTCTTCTTTTGCAAAATACATTGGCCCAATTCGTCCTCTTTCTTTTCTTCAGAAAACAACTGGCCACTATAATCTTCAAACCGAGCCAAACCAACGTGAACCAAACTGGTTCACCTCTCACAAATTCTATTCAATTTTTCTTTTAAATCTTTAATTCCAACTAATCCTCTTTTTTTTTTTCAAATCCTCACCTTCATTTAATTAAACTATATTCAACCCAATTCCAATTCCTGATTTACTCCGAATATTTCTTGATGATAATTATCAGTCCAATTGAATTAATTTGATTCGATTTCTCAAATTAATTTTTCCATCAAATAAATCATCAATAATTATCCAATTAGCCCCAATTAAATTTCTCATCACATAAATCCTCAATAATCCAATTATGCCCAATTAATTTTCCAATTATTTTTACTTAATTTCATTATGGAAAATTGGGGTATTACGTCCCATGAGAAAATCATTCCAAAATCTTCAAAATTCAAACATAATATATATCAAATCCCAATAAAATTATGGGGTATTACAAATCTAATTCAACGGGCATATTTCCTTATTTGTGGTGATTTTCAACATTATTTTTAGAGAAGTTATTCATCATTCATTAAAGTAGTTGTTGTCCAAATTTTGTGAGAAAAGCTTCCATATTCATCAAGTTATGGATTTCTAAAGTCTATTATTTCCTAAAGTAATTTTGCGACAAATATTGAAACTTCCAGCCAACTTGTCGATCATCATTCTATAGTTGGTCGACCATTATTCATCAAGAAGCAGTGAACTTTTGAAATTGTGAAGCTTCCGGTTGTTCACCCCAACCGTCGACCGACTGCACAAGTTCACTCCTATCCTAATCTTGTCCGTTTGCGCATCATGAATGGATATCCATAGTGGAAGCATTGGTGTCCGTGGATGAGGAGAAATTCATAGTGAGGTTGTTTGCAGAAAGACTTGTTTACATGGCAGATCGATATTGGCGGACTAGATGAGTGGATATCTGCAGCAAAAGTTTGTTGTCAATCCATGAAATGAGGTTTGTTGGTGGAAAGACATGTAACCTTGGCGTATTATTGTTGTCGGACAAGGTGAGCAGATATCTGCAACAAAAACATTGGTGTCCATGGATGAGGTGGATTTCGAGAAAAGAGGTTTGTCCGTGAAAGGATATGTAAACATGGTGGATGGTGATTGGTGGACAATGTGAGCAAGGTGGATATCTGTGGAAGCGCTTGCATCCATGATAAAAGCATACGCATTCGTGATAAAAGTGTATGCGTCCGTGGTAGAAAGAACACTCATCAATGGCAGAAAGCACACCCATCCGTTGAAACTATATTAGACAATTTAGGATCCATTTGTCCGTGGATTTTTTGGACTACAAATATGTTTTCAGATTGTGAATATATTTTTCATATTATATTTTTCAGATTGCTAAGGAAGGTTGCTGATTTTTAAAAAGAAAGGTTGGGAAGAAATCCTAATCATCCATGCATTAGGAGCCGTGAGAGTTTGAGTTCGTCCTCTCAAGCTCTCTAAAGGTACGTAATTTAGATTTTTTTGTCATTCATAAGATAGACTATGATGGTGAACAAAATAATGACAAGAATCATGAGAGTTGAAACTAAGTTTTCAATGCAACGTAGTTGATAAATTTCTATTCTTTTTATCAGCTCGATCTTTATCCATCTAAAGGAAAATAAACGTGTTGGAAACAAGTTAGAGCAAAGTTTAGATCAAATTGTGAGTGACCAGCCTTCACTAAGAATCTCAGACAAGTGATGCTTGCGTGTGTTTGGCCGTTGACCTACATCACAAAGTGCTAGAATATTTTATTATTATGATGATTGTCTTAATTCTGATGTCCTACAACTATGGATTGAGGATGTGTTATGTGATGATTATTTTATGTTTATACTATGTTGACGATAAGATTACGTAAGTGATGTTAGACGTTGATTAAAGATGTGCTAATTATTTTATATTGCTCTGTCTCTAATAAGTTTTATTATCATCAAAAGCTTTCATTAATAATGTTCCTTCTAATATACAATATTTGGTTGAAAAATATCTTAAGGTGTTTCAAATTTCTAAAGAGTTACCCCTGAATAGAACAATTAACCATCAAATTCATTTGTTGCAAAATGCTACACCTATCAATGGGAAGCTTTATTGATATCCTTAATTTCAAAATTCTAAAATTTAGAAACTTGTTGTTAAGAAGTTAAAAGGGGGATTAATAAGACCAAGTAAGAGTCCTTTCTCATCTCATGTATTATTGGTAAAAAAATTAGACAACACTAAGAGGTTTTACATAGACTATAGAGTATTGAATAGCCTTACAATTCTTGACAAATTCCCAATACCTATAGTAGACGAGTTGTTAGATGAATTATATGGTGCCTACAGTTTTTAGTAATACAGACCTTTGAGCAAGATATCACCAACTTTAAATGGATCTTGTTGATATTTTAAAAAAATGCATTGTGCACTTATGATGGTCCTTAAGAGTTTTTAGTGATACCATTTGGGCTCACTAATGCTCTGTCCACTTTTCAGGTCATAATGAATGAAACTTTGAAGCTATTTTTCCAAAAGTTTTTCATTGTCTTTTTTATGACATTTTGATATGCAATGCATCCTACGAAGAACATATGGTTCATTTAGAAAAAGTTCTGTTTTGCCTTCAACAGAACAAACTATTTGCTAAACTAAGCAAATGTAGTTTTGGGTAAATTCTATAGAATATATTGGCCACATTGTTTCAGTTAAAAAAATAGCTCCAGAGAATGGAAAGATTGCTACTATTATGGACTTGCCAATTCTAGTAACATTGAAGCAATTGCGAGGATTTCTCAGGTGAACAGGATACTACAGAAAACTTGTGATGACCCGGATTTTCATAATTCTTAAAAATACGTAAAAATTTGAATTTTCTTTTTGAAAGTAAATCAGAGTGCGTCTAACCGGATCGCTACTAACTCTTTCATAAAACTCAGTATAAAATCATATTTATTAAACTTATGCGGAAGCGTGAAAATAAAAATCATTTAAAAACATAGTGAAAGCGTAATTAAAATCATCGTTTCGAACTTCATGGAAACGTTTGTCATTTGAATGAAAAGACTAATTAAATAAAACTTACATTAATTACAACTTAAACAATTTGATTAAAACCGTTTCTCTTTTACCTTTATGCCTGACCAGCCATGAGCATCCCTCGAGCGTCCAAATCCATCATCTCTGTTTGCTATAGTTTGTTCTTTATCTTTCGTTACTCTTAGTCTATGCGTTCCTCATAGTGTATTAGTACCTACATCTACACCACAAGCAACTGTAAGCCCAAAAGGCTTAGTAAGGAAAAAGGAAAATGCATTATGCTTATGACTCTCTTTAGTTCATTTGGAATTGGGCCACCCAAACCAATTCTTTCATTTACATTTTCTTTATTTCTTTCTTTGCTTTCTTTCTTTCTTTCCTTTCTTTCTTTACTCGTACTTCGAGCTAGAGATTAGAAGACCCGTATGGGATGGTATAGTGGGTCGGACCTAACCTCCTATGGACAACTAGGTCCCGTTCCCGATATGGTAGGGGCATTTCCTAATTGTCAGACTAGGACCGCTACCCATCCGCCTCCTAACTCCTTTTTCTTTTCATTCATTTCCTTTGTCTTTTCATTATTATTTTACTTTCTCACCATGCATGTGAGTACTACCCCTTTTGAGTACTTCCTACTTGATTTCTATTACATGATGCATGAACATACATTCTCAACCTAACATGATGCATGATGCTTCACAGTATAACATTCATAGAAAATGAAGTGCGCATATAAAAGAATGTAACGGTAACTGAAAACATATATATAAGAATAACAGTAATTGAACGTGCACATAAAATAGAAGTAACTGGAATTGAAAGCACGTTTAACATGAGAAATAACCAACCCAATGGAATAGCACGCTCAACATATATATAATGAATTTAAAGAAGGCATGCTTGAACTATTAGAACACAATACTATAAATCGATATGTTAATTCTTCTAGTTAATTTCCTAACTCATTTTCCTGCTCTGATATTTCTAAGCTATTATTCTATTCAGTTATTAACAAGCTCCTACGTCGATTTGATGTTTTTATTCTACTTAACTAACTATACTTGGTTTAGCAGAAAATACATACAAAAGACATGTGATCATAATCGAGATCTTAGGCAATACCAAGACAACAATAACAAAAGCAATTACAAAACATTCATTCGTATAATAATTGAAATCTTTGAGACCCTTAACTCATTCACGTTACTTCATTCTCTTTTCTCCTTCTTTATCATTCTATTCTTTAGTAAAGTAAAGCATTGATTATAAATTTGAAGTGTGCATTCAATATAAGTAACTGAATTTAAAAGCACATATAAAAGGATAATAGGGATTGAAAGCACACCCAAGGTAAATAATATCCCTTGCACACTCAATTAAAACAATATACAATGAACTTAACCAGGAAGTCATACTTGAATTAATAGGGTACAATATTATCAATTAAAATGTTTATTCTTCTAGTTAATTTCTTAGTCCATTTACATGCTTCTTACCTTTATTATCTAACTGATTTAAACATGCTTTGAACACCCATTACACACTAATTACACATGCTTAAACTAGCTAATTATCTTAATTAGGGTACCTGCTTATTTAGTCAAGTAAATCAGTTAATCCTACTGTATATTCTAATTAATTAAATGCTCAAGTTTGATTAGTTAATTAATCACTTAACATGCTCATCAAATAATTAAACTTAACATGCTCCACATCTAATTATTTCATTACATGATTCGATTACCAATTCAATTACAATCAATTACGTTGATATGCTGGTTTAATTTCATACTTAGCAAATTAGGTAAACATGCTTAGTTAATTCAGTGGGATTACGATTTATTAGTCAACTCACTTATTAGCCGATTCACTTGTTTGGTCAATTTACATGCAATTTACATGCTTTATTAAGCAAATAATTAATTAAACTTGATTAATCTAATTCCTTAAACCAATTAATGACTAAGCATGTTCTTCCTAATTAATTACCTTTTCAAGTTACATAGTTAATTTCATGCTCAAATGGTTAGTTAATTACTAACTAATTGACATGCATCCGAAAATAATCAAATGAATTAAACATGCTCAACAATTTATTAACATGTTAATCTAATTATTAACATGCTCGTATGATTATTTTACGACTAGTTAATCACTTAGTTATTGACTAACATGCTCATTAATTTAACATGAATACCAAATAAAGGAGATGACAATAAAATCAATGGCAGAACAATAACGAGGGGAACATAGCAAAATAAATTATCAACAAGAAATCATTACAGTTAGTAAGAAATGAAATAACAGGCCAAAGTCATTATTAATTAAGTTAATAGTTCATTCGTACTTATCCTGTCGTTCATCATTCCTCATTCACCATTTACTCTCTAAGTATTCTTAGGAATCACACTTACAATAAGAAATAAAGCTAACTTTAAGGGGAACCTATACTATCAATTAATTTACACTATATACCAAACAATTATCTAACAACAATGAAATCAACGAAGGGATTCACAACAGAAATGCACACAAGGAAAACCAACACTACTTGATCATTTAATTTACATGTGGGTAACTAACTATCAGAGGGGAAATCAACTTACAGCAATTAGGAAAATAACAGCAAGAATAAGATTAACATAAGCAAAGGAAATCACAGTTCATTCTTATTCATCGCTATTCCTCTTATCTTAGCTTACTTTTCTATTAAACATTCTTTATTTCGTAACAAACAACTCAATACTTCACAACAATTTATCTAAGGCCTATAAGATAAGGCATATAAGCACAGGGGAAAGTTATCACCTAAACTAGCTAACAACAATAATCAGAACCAATTCATAAAATTATCATCTACCAACAACTAACCAGGAGCATTTTAAGACAATTAATCATATATCAAGCATTCAAGAGCACTAACACAAACTCACGCACTCATACTTGTGGTGTAGGGTCTCAATGACCAAAACATCCTTAATCCTTACCTCTAAACTTGTCGCACATTCGCACCTAAGTGTTGTCCTCCTTTTCTTTCTGATACCTTCACAATTAGAACATTTATTTATTAATAACAACTCTTTAACCATCGCTCCAATCTAATCAAAGCATATTCCTCGGATTTCTAAGTCACTCGTACTATCAACATCTATCTCAACTTAATAGCTTAACCCACTTGGAATAGTTATTAGGAACTTAACCCACCGTAAATTAAACATTGAAGCATAACTCATTCCCACTAACACACTGTCATTGCAAACTTTAAACAAGAACAGAGCATAAATTAGCAGGGTAATAACTCCCTCACAATGTCCATCGGGCAAAACTAAATAAGGGACCGAACTAAATCAATAGAGCAAACTTTCTCCACAACCAAGAGGCAATTAAATCAACAGAAACTCATCACTTATCTTCTTCGTAAATTAACAGAGCATAGCGTCCATAAAAATCCAGAACAAATGGGAAGGAAGTTCTTACCCGAAGAACACCTGAATCCGGTTCACCTCTCTATCTCCTTTCTTGCTCCTCAATCGCCATCCTCCTCAAAATCTCAATCTCTCGCTCTTTATAAACACATTCGGCAGTTTGAAATCCGCAACAGCTTATCCCACAAAATCAGCGATGGAAGCTGATTTTTCGGAGCTGAATCCTTCGCCTCTGTCCCTCACCATCCAAGTAAACTGCCAGGCAACAATAAAATGAATTGACCAAATTGGACTAAACTACGACCAAACGACAAGTCGTCCACAAATGAACGACACCCCTGCTCCAGCCGTCTAATCAGCTGCACAGTGGTGTCTCGCCGTCCCTGTCGATCGTCGCCAGCCAGCAACCGGTCAACAGAACGTGAAGGAGAAGAAGAAATTATTACGAAGAAGAAAACTTTTATTTAGAAGTTGAAGAATTACAGAGTAAAGGCAACTCTTTATAATGCAGAGTTCCAAAGAAGAAAAGAAGAAAAATAACTGTCTGTGAAATAACTGTCGATGTAGAAAGGCGGCTATCTTCAGCTTAGAAGCATCTAAGGGAGGCGGCTATCTTTAGTTTAGAATAAGACTTCAATACATATCTGTAATAGGCCCCTTCAAGATGGACAATGCAAATTAAGCATTTCCATCTTGCGAAGTAAAGAATGAAACAAGCCAGGAAGAATAGGTTTGGTGAGAATGTCCGCTAACTGATGTTTAGAAGAAACATGTAATGTCTTGACGTTGTTCTGTTGGATTTGTTGTCGGACAATATGACAGTCTATCTCAATGTGTTTCGTACGTAAATGAAACACCGGGTTAGCAGCAATGTGTAAGGCAGACTGGCTGTCACAAAATAACAAAGCTGGTTGCGAAAGAAACACACGAAAGTCTGCAAGAATAGCTTTAAGCCAAATGAGTTCACAAGTTATGAGTGCTAAAGCTCGATATTCAGCCTCGGCAGATGGCCTGGAAACTGTGTGCTGCTTTTTTGATTTCTAGGAAATTAAAGAGTCTCCTAGAAAAATGCAGAACCCACTGATAGAGCGACGAGAATCAGGGCAAGAAGCCCAATCAGAATCGCTAAATGCTTTCAGCTGAATAGAAGATGATGCAGGATAGAATAGACCATAACCAGGAGAACTTTTAATATACCTCAAAACCCGATGAACAGCCTGCATATGAGAAGTCCTTGGATTTGCCAAGAACTGACTTAATTTATTCACAGCAAAACTCAAATCTGGTCTTGTAATGGTCAAGTAAAGTAGCTTGCCAATAAGTCGACGAAAAGATGTAGGATCATCTAGCAAAATGCCACTGTCAATAGACAATTTTGTATTGACATCCATAGGTGTAGAGGCTGGTTTAGAAGCAAGAAAACCAGTTTCCTCATAAAGCTGTAAAGCATAGTGGCGTTGATTTATGGAAATGCCTTTAGCAGATCTAGCAACTTCCAGGCCTAAAAAATAATGAAGAGGACCCAAGTCTTTCAACATAAACTTGGAATGCAACATATCCTTGACTGAAGTCATTTCAGAAAGTGAAGAACCCGTCAAAATTATGTCATCAACATAAACCAATATAGCAACAAAAGAGCTGGATTGAAATCTGATAAACAAAGAAGAATCAGATTCAGATTGCTTGAAACCAAGTGAGATCAGCGCTGTTGGAAATTTTGCAAACCACTGGTGGGAGGCCTGCTTTAAACCATATAAAGATTTGTGGAGTTTACAAACTAATGGTGAGGCACTGTCAATCAATGAAGGAGAATTAGGAACGTTATAACCGGGAGGTAAAGCCATATAAACTTCCTCATTTAAATCACCGTGAAGAAAGGCATTATTCACATCAAGTTGAAGTAAAGGCCAACCATTGATGGAAGCTAAAGCCAGCAGTAGTTTGACAGTGACAAGCTTCACAACTGGAGAAAAAGTGTCAAAAAAATCAATGCCTTCAGTCTGTGTGAAGCCCTTAACAACAAGCCTAGCCTTGTAGCGTTCAATCGAACCATCAGCATGATACTTGATTTTGTATATCCATTTACACCCAACAACATTTTTATTAGGAGGAAGTGGCATGACAGTCCAAGTGGAGTTGCATTCAAGAGCTAACAACTCAGCTTGCATTGCATCCCTCCATTCAGAAAATTGCTCAGCTTGCTTAAATGTTTTAGGTTCAAAATTGGATGAAAGAGTAAGGCTAAAAGCTTTGAAAGAAGGAGAAAACCGATGATAAGAAAGAAACTGGGAAATTGGATATTTAACAGTAGAAGACAAAAGAGGAGAAGAAGTTGAAGTATTTGATAGAAAACAATGGTAATCACGTAAGTATGAAGGAAGTTTAGTAGTTCTGGACCGTGTGATAGAAGAACCAGGAAAGGATTTTGGAGAAATAGAATCTGGAGTAGAAACAGAATTAGGAACTAAAGAAGAGTTATGTAAAGATTCTGAAGATATTGGAAAACTAGAGGAAATGGAATCTAGGGAAGAAGTAAGAAAAGGAAAAATAGACTCATGAAATACAACATTTCGAGAAACAACAAGTGTATTTGTTTCAATATCAAGAACTTTATAACCCTTATAACCCGTGGGATATCCCAACAAAACAGAAGCACGAGCACGGGGTTGAAATTTGTCCCTACCAGAAGAAAGGGTAGAGACAAAACATAGGCAACCGAATGCCCGAAGATGTGTATAAGATGGAGGTTTATTGTATAACCTTTCAAAAGGTGATTTATTAGAAAGAAGAGGAGAAGGAAGTCTGTTTATCAAGTAAGTTGCTGTAAGTACACAATCTCCCCAACATGGCAATGGAACATTGGATTGAAAAAGAAGTGCACGAGCTACATTCAATAGATGTTGATGTTTACGCTCAACAACTGAGTTTTGTTTAGGAGTCTCAACACATGATTTATAATGTACAATACCTTTGGCATTATAGAAATCAACAAGAGAGAACTCAGGGGCATTATCAGATCGGATGCTACGAATACTGATATGAAATTGAGTGTTAATGAGTTGGACAAACTGAGGAATAAGAGAAGTAACTTCAGATTTTAGTTTCATAAGATAAACCCATGTAGATCTTGAAAAATCATCAACAATGGTGAGAAAATATTTAAAACCATCATGCGTTGGGATTGCAAACGGACCCCAAACATCACAATGTATGAGATTAAATGGAGATTCAGATAAGTTGTTGTGAGAAATGAAAGATAAACGACGTTGTTTGGCTAATGGACAAATTGTACAAGGAGATATATCTTTGTCATTAACAGAAATTGACAAGTTGTCTTTAAGAGTATGAAGGACAACATTAGATGGATGTCCAAGTCGTTTATGCCAAAGAAAAAAATCAGATGCACAAGAACTAGAATTACAAACAATCTGATCAGATTTACATGGATTTGTACTGGAAATGAAATGATCTGAAGACTTAGAAGAAGCATGATTATGCAGAAACTTGCTTGTGACAGAAGACTGGTTTTCTGGAGATGCCTGATGCAAGACATAAAGGTTGTCATGTCGCTCACCCATCCCAATCATTTGGTCTGAGGTAAGGTCCTGAATATAACAAATATCGGATCGAAAAAAAATTGAGCAATGTAAAGAAGATGTGAGAGCACTAACTGATAACAAATTGAAGCGAAATTCAGGAACAAACAAGACATTGGATAGAATAAGCTTTGGAGAAATAGGAACAGAACCAATGCGCAGAATGGGTATTTTAAAATTGTTAGGAAGAGTAACAAATTGATTATGTACAGAATAAGAGTCAGAAAAATTTTCAAGAGTAGAACACACATGGTGAGTTGCACCAGTATCAATGATCCAATGGTTTGAAGAGTAAGAATAATGAAATGAAAGAAAAGAATTAGAACTAGGTAAAGAAAATTTACCAGTAAAGCTAGAAGCCGAAGCAAGGCAAGAAGAATTATCATTGGAAGTTAAGCAATCTGAGCCATGACTGAAGGAGGGAGAACTCCGCTGCAGTTGAGAACTCAAGAGTGCTATAAGATGTTGACATTGATTGGCAGATAACCCGTTAGTAGAATTTATATCAGTAGTAGAATGATCTGAAACTGGATCATTACTGGTTTGATTAATAGAAACCTTGTTACTGGTTTTCACTTTGTAACCAGGAGGATAGCCGTGAAGTTTGTAACATTTTTCTATAGTATGCCCTTGTAATTTGCAGTGAGTGCAATACGGACGATCTTTCTTGGTCTTAAAAGATGAAGTAGTCTGCATGGATGTGGCAGAATGAAAGGACATAGGGGCAGTAGTTCCTCCAACAGATCGTTGTCGTTCTTCCTGAATAACTAGAGCAAAAACTTTACTAATATTTGGTAATGGTTCCATCATAAGGATCTGAGCGCGGATATGAGAAAAAGACTCATTTAAGCCCATTAAAAACTGCATAACATTTTCTTGCTGCTGATATAAAAGTAGAGTTTTCATGCCGCCACAGGTGTAATTGGGAATGGGTCGAAATTCTTGCAATTCATCCCAAAAAACTTTGAGTTGAGTATAATATGAGCTAACATCCATAGATCCTTGAGAAAAAGAGGATAAATTCTTACGTAATTGATAAGATCGTGGACCATTAATCTGCTTAAATCTATCCAAAAGATCATTCCAAACCGCAACTGCTGTATCGAAATACAAGAGACTATCGGCTATCTCCTTGTTGACAGAATTCAATATCCAAGAAACAACCATGCTATTGCAACGTTTCCAGTTGTTGAACTTTACATCAGAAGGAAAAGGTTGGGGAATAGACCCATCAACAAAGGAAAACTTGTTTTTGGCAGTGAGGGCCATTGTCATCGCTCGTCTCCATGTATGAAAGTTAGAACCGTGAAGAGGATGCATGACGAGAACTAAGCCTGGATGGTCAGAATTGTGCAGAAAAAATGGATTACTGGAATCGTCCATTTCTGACCTAAACGATGAATCAGAGGAATGCTCTATGGAAGAACCGGAAGACGAAGCTTTAGCTGTAGGAGAAGATTCAACAACTGGAATGGAAGAAGCTGCTGAGATTCCTACAGAAACTGTCTTGATGGGATTTCTACCACGAGGCATCAGAAAAATGCGGAAGGGAGAGCAAAAAATGCTCTGATACCATATTACGAAGAAGAAAACTTTTATTTAGAAGTTGAAGAATTACAGAGTAAAGGCAACTCTTTATAATGCAGAGTTCCAAAGAAGAAAAGAAGAAAAATAACTGTCTGTGAAATAACTGTCGATGTAGAAAGGCGGCAATCTTCAGCTTAGAAGCATCTAAGGGAGGCGGCTATCTTCAGTTTAGAATAAGACTTCAATACATATCTGTGATAGAAATCGACTGGGTTACCTTGGTCAATCGCGGAAATTGCAGCATTGCAGTAACTCGATTCATCCCGTAAATCGACAAATTTGTGCCATAGGTTCGCACCCACGACCAAGTCGCCGCTCCACGTCACCAAGAGCGCCTGACAGCGCCGCCTGAGCCGACTTCGACGCCTCCTCGCTCGCCGTTCGCCTGCGTCGCCAATCTCCCTCTTCTCTTCCTCTGTTGCGCCATCTCCATTTCTCTAGTTCCTTCTCCCTCTCTATTTCTCTTTTTTTTTTTAAATTCCAATTCAGACCTTGAACTAATCTGAACCAAACCAAGTCTTCTCTCTCTCATTCCTTCAACACTAAAACATACCCTAATTTTTATTCCCCACATTATACCAATTATTTAATTAATTCAAAACAATTATAATTAATCTCCACGCTATAATTTAATTAATTAAATTAACATCTATGTTAATTACATAAATTTTCGTTTTATTTTTAATTAGTTATTTTTCCTTCCTCATTTTGGCTGAAGCCAGACTAAATGAGAAATGTTGAGCCGGTCCCTTATCAAAATCGGTCTAGTTAATTGAAGATACCTCTCCATTTATTTTAACCAAATCTAATTATTATATATTTTACTTCATTAAATAAATGTTTATTTTATTTTGATTACGTTAATTTCAATAATATATAATCTAATGAGTACGTTATTGCTAATACCCCGATAATTATCCAACTTAATATATCGGGGTGTTACAAAACTCATTCAAAATTTTGCTACAATTGCAAATCCATTAACTTCTTTACTACAAAAAGATGCCTTTAAATGGATTAGGTACGCCGAAATTTCTTTTAACAACTTAAAAAAGGCTTTGGTATCAGCACCAATTTTAGTGTTACTGGATTTTACGAAAACAATTATTGTTGAAATGGATGGAAGTGGTGTTGGAGTCAATGCTTTGTTGTTACAAGACAAGCATCCAATTGCTTTTTTCATCAACAAGTTGTGTAAACAAATTCATAATAATAGTAATTATACTAGAGGGATGTTTGCTATTATAGAGGTTGTTAAAAAGTGTAGATGATAACTATTGGGAAATCAGTTTATTATCAAAACAAATAAAAAAAGTATTAAAGATATTGTGTCTCGAATAATTCAAACTCCTGACCAAAGAAAGTTCTTGTTAAATTGTTGGGACGTGAGTTTCATATAGCTTATAATCCTAGTAAATGTAATATTGTTGCATATGTGCTTTCAAGAGAGTTTGATTCTAATTAAGCTATTGATTCTTCTTATTCAGCATTAACTATATTACAGTGCACTTTGTTGGAGAAATTGGCAGTGGAAACTGCTTCTTTGGTAGATTTACAAAATTTATATATTACAAATTCAACAATTTTCTCAATTGTATTAGAGTTACAAGTTACAGGGGCCCTTACCATTCATGATGCACCACGGGGTGCAAGAATCCACAACAAAGCAAATGGCTAATCGGCTAGTACCAAAATAAAAAACTGAAATTGAATCAATGATATCTCACAGTGTATACAGGAAAATCACTTCAAATTTAGAGGGCAGCTAATACACACAAAGATAAACGTTGTCACCAAAAATCACTCTTAGATTCGTAATAAAAATGGAGTTATGCACTCTGCAAGACACTGCTCAAAAGTGACTAAGAAAAATAGTTTTGCGGCTTCTTCAATATAAATTGCACAAAAATATTTCAAATCGATTCCAATCAAACACAAGCTTTAAGTATTTCAAATCGTACCAGAGAATAACCAAAATCCATAATCCCAAATAGAATGACAATCAAAATTAAAAAAATAAAAATGGGAACCTCAAGTTGGTCTTCTAACCTCCAAGCAAACATGCAGTAGCGACTAATTGGAGGATCTCTTTAACAAGATCACTCTACCTTGTATCTTTCGGTTTTCTAACTCTCAACACTCAATGTGCACATCCAAAAAGAAATGCAAGGAGACTTGGCTTAAGGTCTTCTCTCCAAGACTGAACAAGAACTATGAGAGAAGAGATTTTGTGGTGAAGAATCCGTGGCAAAGCAAGACAAGACACAGATTGTGTTTGAGAGTGAACTCCAAACGAAATTAGTAGCTGCTATTAGGGTTTCAAAAACTGAGTTTAGGACACCATTGAGGAAGGCTAAATACTTCCCTAATGGCTGCCCTAAGTAGAATTACAGAAATACCCTTGTGTTCACAAAAATTTGGCATAAATGTTTGACTAACATGCTAGCCGAGTATCTAATAAAACCGAATTCAAAACATCCTAAATCTAACCAAAATAATCCAGCAACCAGTATTCCAATAAAACATAAGTCAATCCAACATGTCAAAATAGAAAAATAACATATCTCTATCTAGGAGACTTCCTTAGCCTCGATAATTTGAGCCTCCAAGTGACCACGGGTATTTTGGTCTAGTCGAGAGGTTGTTCTAGGGTTCCAAGTGACCATATGCCTTGGTGCCTCCTTATCTTCATGTCTTGGCTCATCTCCAATACCATCTATCATAGTTTCACCTGTAAAATAACAACTAGTTAGGTAAGCAATGAGCCTCTTGGCTGGGGCTTGGGTGATAGGGCCTTGTGGTGCATCATCCTCCTCGGGTAATTGAGGATTTGACCTCAAATCCAAGGCTTAACCACCTCCTTTCTCTTCATCTTGCTCATCCTCGCCCAAGTATAGAGACAAGTCTCGCTAATTGAAAGTGGAGGAAACCCCATACTCCTCCGGAAGCTCCAACTGATAGGTGTTGTTATTAATCCACTCAAGTATTTTGAAAGGGTCATCCGCCCTTGGTAGTAACTTACACTTCCTTTCCTTAGGGAATCTCTCTTTCTATAAACGCAACCCAACTAAATCCCATTATTCAAATACCATCTCCTTACGACCCTGATTAGCATGTCTAGCATAGTCTTTGTTCTTCTTTTCAATGGCTTTGCTCACCATTTCATTTGGGGCCTTAACCCTTTCGACCTTGAAATCTCCATCCTCATTTACAAAATCATCAATGGGCAATGGAATGAAGTCCATCGGAGTAAGGGGATTGAATCTGTACACAATCTCAAAAGACGTATGTTGCATCATCCAGTGCATACTTTAGTTGTAGGCAAATTCTATATATGGTAATTGTGAATCCCAATCTGCTAGGCGCTTGCTCACAATAGTTCTCAATAAAGCACCCAATGTACGGTTGACAACTTTCGTTTGGCCTTTAGTTTGGGAGTGAAAAGAAGTGCTAAAAAGCAAATTAGTACCCAATTTCTTCTAAAGGGACTTCCAAAAAGCACTTAGAAACTTAGTATCCCAATCAAAGACAACAGAGCAGGGAACCCCATGCAACCTTACTATCTCCTTAAAATAGGTTTGCACATGGCTAGCATTGTCGGTCTTGTTGCATGCAATGAAATGCGCCATTTTTTAGAAATGGTCCACAACCCCCATAATTGAATCTTTGGATTTAGAAGTTTGAAGAATTCCCAAAACGAAATCAAAGCTGATCTCCAACCCAAGAATGAGTGGGTATGGGGAAAGCCATGTACAACCCTTTCGGTAAACACAGCTCTTGGCCTTCTTGCACACTATACACCTTTCGATAATTCTCTGAACATCCTTGAGAAGATGTGGCCAATGAAAATGCTCATTGACAGCCTCTAGGGTCTTCTTTTTCCTTAAATGACTTGCTAAACTACCACATGGGCTTCTCTCACAAGTGATTCCTGGTGGCTACAAACTAGAATACAGATTTTGCCACCATTGAAAAGAAATTCATCCACAATATAAAAAGGGGTGCTCTGCCCTTCATAAGCAATTATGGTACGTGGCCCCAAAATCCTTGTCCTCCGCATTTAAATCTTTAATCTAGTTAAAACCAAATAGTCTTGTGTTTAATTTGGTTAACAAAGCATATCTTCTAGAGAGGGCATCCACTACTTGATTCGTGTCTCCCCGTTTATATTTAATAATGTAAGGAGAGCATTCTAAAAACTCCAACCACTTGCCATGTCGTCAGTTTGGCTTTCCTTGACTGTGGATATGTCTTAGAGCTTGATGGTCTGAATGTATGATAAACTCCTTGGACACAAGATAGTGCTCCCACACCTCAAGAGCGTGGATAATTGCATAGAATTCCTTGTCATAGGTCGAATAGTTCAAGGTAGCCCCTTTAAGCTTCTCACTAAAATAAGCAATTGGCCTACCTTCTTCCATTAAGACAACCCCAATTCCCAGCCCAGAGGCATCACAATCTACCTAAAAAACATTGGCAAAATCGGGCAATGCTAATACGGGAGCATGACATAATTGTTCTTTGATGTTATTGAAACTATCTTGGCATGCCTTTGACCATTGGAATTCTTCTCCCTTTTTAGTGCAATCGGTGATGGGAGCCATGATGGTACTAAAGCCTTTAATGAACCTCTTGTAGAACGATGCTAATCTGTGGAAACTCCGCACCTTTGAAATACTCCTAGGATTGCCACTCTTTGATAGCTACGATTTTGGAGTCATCAACCTTCATTCCTTGCTTTGTGATGATAAACCCCAAGAAGTAAACTCTTTCTTGAGCAAAAGAACACTTTTTCAAATTACCGTAGAGCTTGGCGGTTTTAAGGACCCCAAAAAGAAGTTGAAGATACTCCAGATGTGAAGGAAGATCCATATTATACACAAGGATGTCATCAAAGTAGACCACTATAAACTATCTCATAAAGTCTTTGAGGATGTGATGTATCACCCTCATGAATGTACTCGGTGCGTTGGACAACTTGAAGGGTATAACCATCCATTCATAGAGACCATACTTTGTCTTGAACGCGGTCTTCCACTCATCTCTTTCTCACATTCAGATTTGGTGATAGCCACTCTTGAGATCAACTTTAAAGAAAACTGACGCACCACTGAGCTCATCTAGCATATCCTCAAGTCTAAGTTTGAGAAACCTATGCTTGATAGTAATCTAGTTTATGGTCTTACAATCCACGCACATTCGCATGGAACCATCTTTCTTTTGAATAAGTAATGAAGGAACCTCGCAAGGGCTAAGCGATTATCAGATGTAACCTTTCCCAAGGAGTTCAGTTACTTGCTTGTGTAACTCCTTAGCTTCTTCTAGATTGAGTCTATAAGAAGGCCTATTTGGTAATGAAGCACCCGGGACAAGATCAATTTGGTGCTCTATTCCACGTAACGGGGGTAGGCCTTCAGGATGCTCCTCAGGAAAAACATCTTCAAATTCTCAGATCACTTGCATAATACAATCAGGTATGGTTCCCAATTCCTCAACCCTATCTTTAAATAAGATCAATATCAATGGACCCCTTGCAATAAAGCCTTTTTCAATTCATTCTTGGATATAAATAAGGAAGACTCAGCCTTCCCATTCATCTTGAACGAATAAAAATTTGTGAAAGCATCATGAGTCACCTTTCTATCAAACTACCATGGTCTTCCCAACAAACAATGGCTAGCACTTATAGGCACAACATCAAAGAGGGCTTCATCTTCATATTCGCCAATGGAAAAGGCAACTCAGGCTTGTTTGGTTACTTTGATGGAATCCTTGTCATTAAGCCAATTTAGCTTGAAAGGGGTAGGATGTAGCAAAGTTCCCATTTCCAACTTCTCAATGACTTCAAGAGAGAGCACATTCGTACAACTTCCCCCATCTATGATCATAGGGCACACCTTCCCTCCCACTTTGCATCAGGTACGAAAAATGTTTTCTCTTTGGCTTTCCTCTTCTCGGTTTTGCATGGTCATAAATCTTTTCAACACAACAAGTAGCGGTCCTTCTTGAGCATAATAGGTATCTTCCAAGGGTTCTTCCACAGTGCTAGATGCTTCACAAGCCTCATCCTCACTAAAAATCTCCTTGGAATCACCCCTCAGGACCATCACTCGCTTATTGGGACATTGAGAGGCAATATGTCCAAGGCCGAGACAGTTGTAGCACTTAATGTCTCTCGACCTTGGTTTGAGGCCATCAACACTTACTTTCCTCTCTTCACTGCCCCTACCTTCTTGGAATTTCTTAGGGGAACTCTTCTCATCATTCTTAAGAGTTGGTTTGAAAGGAACATTGCTTTTACTAAACGACCGAGTGTTGCTCTCCTTCAATTTCCTTTTTCTTTGCCTATCAATTTTCAAAGCTAATTGAACCACCTCGTCCATGGTTTTAAAGAGTTGTAACTCCACCAAGTCCCTAATATCTCTATGTAGCCCCTTGATAAATCTAGCAATGATTTGGTCATTTGGTTCCTTTATAGCACATCGGATTTTCAAGGTTTCAAACTCGGTCAAGTAATCCTCCACCGATTGAGAACCTTGTTTTATATTTTGTAGTTTGAGGAATAATTCTTGCTTCTAATGGGAAGCAAAAAATCTTTTCTCCATTAGGGCCTTCATGGCTTTCCAACTTTTAACATCATCATAGCCATTTCTCCTTCTTTGAGCCTTAAGGTCTTCCCACCAAAGGCTTGCATACCCAAATAACTCCAAAGTCACCATTTGGATTTTCACCCACTCGGTATAATCATAACAATCAAAGACACGGTCCACTTTTTCAATCCAATCCAAGAAGTCACTGCCATTGCTAGAGCCCTTGAAGGTTGGTATGGAGACTTTAACATGTCTCATATCATCCTTGCCATGTGATCTTCTCCTTGGACTTAAGGATTCCTCTATATCGGTTTCCTATCTTCATCAAACATGCTCTCACTACGGCCTCTTGAGTCCATGGAAGTACTTAATCTCCTCCTAGGCCTAGGAGTCCTTAGTCCTCTTACATGTCCATTGGATAGCTCCTCTTGTCTTGGCTATAACTTAGACAATATTCCTCAGATTTAATCAATTTGTTGTTGTAAACTAGTCTTGGCTTGTTCATGCTCTTTCTCGGTTGGTAAACTAGAACTTGACATTGTCTCCTTACTATTGTTATAGTGAACATCACTTTTTGTACTCATTTTTCCACAAATTTCACTTTCACAAAGTTGTAAAAAAAGGGCACTTGTGCTCTGATACAAGTTGATGCACCACGGGGTGAAAGAATCCACAACAAAGCAAAGAGCTAATCGGCTAATACCAAAATAGAACATTGAAATTGAATCAATGATATCTCACAGTGCATATAGGAAAATTACTTCAAATTTGGAGGGCAACTAGTAATCACAAAGATAAAAGTTGTCACAAAAATGACTTTTAGAGTCGCAATACAAATGGAGTTATACACTCTGCAAGACGCTGCTCCTAAGTGACTAAGAAAAATAGTTTTGCGGCTTCTTCAATATAAATTGCACAAAATACTTCAAATCGATTCCAATCAACCTCAAGCTTTAAATACTTCAAATCCTTCCATAGAATAACCAAAATCCACAATCCCAAATAGAATGATAATCGAAATTAAGAAAAGAATAACAGAAACCTCAAGCTGGTTTGCTAACCTCCAAGCAAACCGGAAGTAGTGACTAATTGGATCTCTTCAACAAGATCACTCTACCTCGTATCTTTCTGTTTTCAAACTCTCCACACTCAATCATCACTTCCAACAAGAAATGTTGTGAGACTTAGCTTAAGTTCTTCTCTCCAAGACTGAATAAGAACTATGAGAGAAGAGATTTTGTGGTGAAGAATCTAAGGCAAAGCAAGACAAAACATCGATTATGTTTGAGAGTGAACTCCAAACGAAATTAGCAGCTGCTATTAGGGTTTCAAAAACTAAGTTTAGGAAACCATTAAGGAAGGCTAAATACTTCCCTAAGGAGAATTACAGAAATACCCTTGTATTCACAAAAATTTGGGATGAATGCTCGACTAACACGCTAGCTGAGCACTCTAATAAAACCAAATTCAAAACATCCTAAATCTAACAAAACTAATCTAGCAGCCAATATTCCAATAAAACATAATTCAATCCAACATGTCAAAATAGAAAAATAACATTTCTCTATCTATGGGACTTCCTTAGCTTTGGTAATTTGAGCCTCCAAGTGACCGCGAGTAGTTTGGTCTAGCCGAGAGGTTGCTCCATGGTTCCAAGTGAGCTTATGCCTTGGTGCCTCCTTATCTTCATGTCTTGGCTCATCTCCAATACCATCTATCATAGTTTCACCTGCAAAATAACAACTAGTTAGGTAAGCAATGAGTCTCTTGGCTCGGGCTCGGGTAATAGGGTCTTGTGGTGCATCAATTCATAATGCCCGTATTGTATTGAGTAAAGAATTGGTTCATGTGTACGTACATGTTGTAATACCCCCATTTTTCGCATTATAATTTAATAAGGATAATTGGAAAGTAATTATGGGTATTTAGATTTATTGGATATTTAACGGGGTATTACCAAAAATGTATTCCTAAGATTATAACTTAAGGAATTTATTGAATGATAATTAGTATTAATTAAAGGGAGAAATAATGAATTAGTTGGGATTAAAATATCATAGAGTAATTAATTGAAGATAAAATAGAAATTAATGTAATTAAGATAAATGTTAGTTTAATGAATTTAAATTATGATGTTTGAGATAAATAATTTAGAAGAGAAAAATTAAATTAAGAAATTAAGAATTGAAGGGGGATGTGAACCATTTCATGCTGTAAACCGGTTTGGGGAAAGATAACATGTCCTTCGGCCATTCTGTTCGAGAAAGAACGAGAGAGAGAGAGAGAGCAGGGAGACTGAGAGAAAGTGAAGACAGGGGAGGAGGAGGAGACGCGGGTGAGGCAAGCGCAACGAAGGGCTCAGGCTCATGCTGCTAGCGACGTCGTGGGGCGACTCCGTGCTTGTGGACAGTCCAGCGGCAGCAGGCGACGACAAGGGGCGCTAGCCATGGTGCGAGTTGCGTCGGTGGATCGCTCGGGTCAGAGACGATTCCTTCTGCGAGTTGGTTGCGATTTCCAGCGTCGGTCAAGGTGAGTTTCGTGACTTTTGGTGTTGATTTCAATTGGGATCGCTACGGTGAGGTACTGGGACGGATTGGTTGGGGGGCATCGGTTCGTCTGAAAGTTGCAGTCTTGATTGCTGGTTGATCCGAACCGGTCTGACCTGCCCTGATGGTGGCAATAGAGTGGATGTGCGTGAGGTATGGTGCTTAGCCAGAATATGGCTTGCCATGCCTCTCTGATGAATTAGGATTGCAGGAAAGGGGATGGCAGTGGGGAGCTCTGGACAAAACTGAAATTGAGAGAGTAGTGGAGAAATGCTCTATGGGATGTGGAGTCCGAGATCTATAAGGTGAGGAGTGATTCTCTGGTGACTTTGAAATGTTAAGAAAGAGATAATTGAGGCAAAAGAAAGGGGAAGGCTAGGAGAGAAATACTCTCTGGGAACTGTGTGCTGATGGAGAAAAATGGAGAAGTGGCCAAAGGAGGACAAAGAAAACAGAAGAAAGAAAAGGATCTTCTCGGGTTTTCTTGATTTATCTGGTATGGGGATTTTCTCCACCCTAGTATAAGGTGATTGAAAATATTGGATGTATTGCTGCTCTGTTGGGTTTTGTTTTCCCTTGCTGTTTGATAAGTTATTTATCTGCTGTTGTTATTGGATGTGAGAATGAATTTCGGTTGCCACGGTTAGGTTTTGTTGAGAAATTTTTGTTGGTTATTGTTAAGTGGAATAAGTTGTTAAGTTGGATTACATTGAAGAAGTTGTTTTAAATCTCTAGTTAATTGTTGCTCAATTTTGGTCCTGCTATAGTCAATGTTGAGATTACTCTGTGGGTGGGTCTGTTAATCCTGTTTATGGTAGTGTTGTTGGTCACTGCTATGTTTGGCTGATTAGGTTATGTTAGATGGGTTTAATGGACATTGTTATTCGACGATAGAAGAATATGTATGTGCCCTGTTGTGGATGTTTGATTCCCTACTTTTTTTCTGCCTGATCATATATATATAAGATGGTGAAACAGAATAAATAGTGAGGAAATATGCTCTGTAATTTGGAGTTGTTACGTGATTGGTTAGACTCTTGAATAGGAAATTATGATATTGAGTTTGTTAAACATAATAAACTGTAGAGGTGAAGGTAGCTATATGAGATTTTACTGATTACTCATTTAATGATTTTAAGGGTACTAAAAGAAGAAGGATAGAGTGTAGAAAAGCGTTCCAAACGCCTAGTAAGTGATACGTGTGTGATTTGTTCTTCGGCCGTACATCGCAAGAATAGGATATGCATATTTTGTTGCTTATTATTTTCCAGGCATGTCTATAGTTTTGAATAACACGTTTCATTGTTTACTATTTTAGAGCATGTCAATAGTTTTCAATAACGCGTTTCATTGTTTACTATTTTTACAGCATATCTATAGTTTTTATAGCACGTTCTATGAATCGCACGTTGAATGTTTATTTATATTTCCTTATTAAGTATTAGAAATTGCATGCATTAACGAGCATCAGCAGCATGAACATTTAGCATATTAGGTGTTATCATTTACTGAACATCGAGCTTATTACTTGTGATGTAGGAAAATGACGAAAAGATTAGGGAGCAGCTGATGAAGGATTTGCATGGATGAGACTTGCAGCGTGCTGGGCTAAAGAAAGTAAAAGAGAAAAATATTTTGCAACTAACTTGTAATAATTTGTTTAGTATTCCTTAACTGAATTAATTATGTTTTCACTATGTTTTAAGAAAAGATTTTTATAACTATAGTTTTCCATTGCTTATAACGATTTTCATAACGAGTCTGAAGAATGGATTTTTAACTGTCCGAACTTTTAGAAAAAGAACTTTGATTATATTTTTAAAATATTTTAATAAGGACTTAGTCGTTTTATAAAAGCTTTTAAATTTTACGTATTTTTAAAAGCAAATAAATAACCGAGTCGTTACACATGTAATAGTTCATGTACTTTGTGATTTATGTGGCAGTCTCCCTTGTGAAGACAAGAACAATCCAAGATTATATTAATTGTGAGGACCCAGCCAATACCAGGAGAGGTGTATAATCTCACATCGCTTGAGAGAAAAAAAAGTGAATGACTTATAAGTAGAGTTCTCCTCCCTACCTAGTACAACGTGTTTTAGTGTAAAACCTAAAAACAAAATTGTGAAAGTTTTGGCATAGAGTATAAAATATTGTACTAACTGGATGGGAACTCTATAAATGGTATCATTGTCAAATACCACCTAGAAGTATGGCTGATGGTGACGTTGGGCCCCCAAGAGATGAAAATTGAGGCAATTCATCCTATGAAGGAAAGAAAGACGTAAGATTCTATTAATTATTAGGGCTCAACTCTTACCATGAGAGGTGTACAATTTCAAATTGCTTAGAAAAGGAGAAAGTGAATGTTTTATAAGTAGAGTTCTCTTCCCTAGATAATACAACACGTTTTGGGGTAAAATGCAAGAACAAAATTGTGTGTGATTTGGCGTAGAGTACACAATATTGTACTAGCTAGACAAGAGACTCAACAATTCTTGTAAGTGTAAATACATGTATATGATTAGTTCATATACTAAGGTAGTTTATGTATTGTGTTATACATATAACAAAGAATCTTATAAATAGAATTTAGTTCTTAAGGTTTTGCAACACACAAGAGCCAAGTGAATTAGAGAAAAAATTTTCAAGTTCACTCCATCATTCTCCAAAATTCTTCTTTCTTATTCCAACAATTAATGTCGAAGTCTTATTTAATTTGGAACACTAAATCATCTCTCTAGCTATTCTTGGCAAAAATGGTTAGTTGTGTCTTACATAACTGAAAACATATGGGATTAGAAGAGCATATTATCTCATAAGGTCAAATAAAATAATCTGATGACGTTGGAATCAACTTAAAGGTCTGCAAGCTTTAAATTTGAATCATTCTAGAGCTAAAAACTAAGGTGGCTAGTAATTGGTTATTCGTGTTTTTTAAACGAGTATTTCCCAATGTGACTCACTGTGTTGGTAAGTTTTATCAATCAACTCTAGACAATTCATGATTGGTTATTTGTTTATTTTTCAAATATTTTGTTCGGTGATTATAATGACTTGCAACAACTAACTATTGAAAGTATAGACCAGGTGAAAGTGTTTCCATAGGTTCACAATGTAGTTGAAATTACAATCTTAATTCAAATCATATGTTTTGGTTAATGAATGTTTTTACTTTAGTTTTGGTTAAGTCTCATGTCTTTGTGAAAAGTCATCTAGAAGGTTCTCATTCATGTATGTTGGTACATTAGTTCATGTACTTGTATGTTTTATCGATGGGTAGTTCATGTAACTAGGTGATTCATTATGTACTAATACATGTATTAGATTAAATAGGTGGTTCATGTATTTTTTTTATACATGTACCAAATAATCCTATAAATAGGATATGAGTTTAGATATTTGTATCAAGGAAATAGCCAAAAGCAATTGAGGAAAAAGTTTGTCTAGTTCTCTCCTTTCCTTATTTTACCTTCTCCAAAATCTCTTTTCCTCATTCCTCATCCTCGTATGAAGGCTTTGCTCAGCTCGCTAGATGTATGGGAGATTGTTGATGGAGGCTATGAAGAGCCTCATAATGATTCCACTTTAACTCAAAATCAAAAGGAGACTCTCCAAATAATGCGTAAGAGAGATCAACAAACTCTTACCCTTATTCATCAATGTTTAGATGAAGTCATGTTTGAGAGAGTATCAAATGCAACCACCATCAAGTAAGCATGAGAGATTCTACAAAATTCTTGTCAAGAATTTGATAAGGTAAATAAGGTACGTCTTCAAATCCTACGAAGAGAATTAGAAGCGTAGCGAATGTAAGAATCTGAGTCCATAACATATTTTTTTAGGGTTTTGGCCATCGTCAACCAAATGAAGAGATATAGAGAAAAAATGGAAAATGTTCGTGTCAGTGAAAAGATTCTTCGCTTGTTGCATACAAAGTTTGATTATGTGGATGTAGCCATCAAGGAGTTCAAAAGATTTAGCTACTGTGATGGTTGACCAACTCATGGGTTCTTTACAAGCTCATGAAGAGAGAATCGACAAGAATAATGAGCCAATAAAGCAAGTTTTGGCCATAAAACTCTTGGTGAAGGAAAAAGAGAATGAACATGGGAGAAGCCAATGAGGAAGAGGACATGGACAAGGTAAAGGAAGAGGTCAAGGCATCAAAATCTTGACAATGAAGAGAAAAATAATTTTGTAAGAGAGCGCAGTAGAGGAAGCCATTCAAGTCAAAATGATCGATCAAGTATTCAATGTTACAATTGCCAAAAGTAGAGACACTGTGCTCGCTATTGTTGGAGTCCTCCACAAAATGTTAAAGAAATGGCTAATTATGCTAAAAAAAAGGTAGTGGAAACTTTATTTCTTGCTTACAAAAGGAGAAGAAAGAAAGAACAACGTATGGTATCTTGATAATGCTACAAGCAATCACATGTATGGTGATAAAAGCATATTTATGAAATTGAAAACTTGATGACTAGATTGGTCACATTTGGAGATAACTCCAAAGTTCAAATCAAAGGCAAATGTACGATTTTAATTTGTATGAAAACTGGAGGTCATAAACTCGCTAGCAATGTTTACTATGTTTCGAGTATGAAGAGTAACATTTTGAGCTTAGAATAACTCTTTAAGAAAAACTACGAGGTTCACATGAAGGATCATAGTCTACTACTTCAAGATGATAGAAAAAAATGTGATCTGGAAGGTACCGATGACAAAAAATAGAATGTTATTATTTGATATTCAAGTTGATGTTGCCAAATATTTGAAGGCTTATGTGAAGGACACTTCATGGCTTTAGCACTTAAGCCTTGGTCATCTAAATTTTGGTGGCTTGAAGCTTTTGGGTACAAAAATAATGTTGAAGGGGTTGCCATCCATAGACCAACCAGACCAGTTATGCGATGGGTTTCTTGTTGGTAAACAATTTCGAGAGAGTTTTCTGAAGGAGACGACATTAAGGGCAAGTAAACCACTTCAACTTGTTATGCTGATGTATGCAGATCGATTAAGTCTCTCTCATTTGGTAAAATTGGTATTTTCTCCTCTTCATTGATGACTTTAGCATAAAAACTTCAGTTTATTTTTGAATGAGAAATCTCAAGCTTTTTACGCTTTTAGAAGATTCAAAGCATATATAGAAAAGCAAAGTGGGTATTCCATTAAAGGTTTAAGTAGGGGTGGGCAAACCGGTTTTCGATTCCAGTTCCGGACCTCTTGGAACCAACCATTCGGTTATCAGTTCCAAGAGTGAAGAACCAGAATCAGAACCGCAAGGAACCGGACCCAGAACTAGACCCAAAATTGGACCCGAGTCTCGGTTCTAGTTCGATTTTGGTTCCAAACCAGTTCCACGTTGATTTGCATTGTGCTTTAGCATTTTCTGCATCATGACTTCCACGATGATTCAGGTTTACTCAGATCCAAATGAGGAAATTCATAGTGAAAGCCCTAATCTCTTTCATCTTCGCCCGAAGCTTCTCCTCCTCGCCTCCTTCCTTCCAAATCGGCAACCCCAAAGGTTGATGACACTACCCTAGCTCTTGCGGTGGCCGGCGCAAACCAAACTATGTCTAAACCAATCGATCCAGTTCAGCACGTCGTTGCCTTCAATCCAACCTACAATCAGTTATGGGCACCTATATACAGTCCTTCACAACCCTATTCGAAGGACGGAATTACTCAGGGAATGCGGAATCACAAGCTGGGTTTTGTGGAGAATGCTTCCATTGAGTCTTTGTTTTTTATGAGCATTACAACACTTTCCATAAGTATGGCTACGCTGCGGACCTGTCAGCTTCAGCTAGATACAATTATGTCGGTGATATGGATGCTCTGCAAAAGAACAACGTGATTTCTGTGTATAACATACCTCAACACGAGCAAAAAAAGTGAAAAAATTGAGAAAAAGATGGAGTTGAATAAGGATGCAGATGAAAAACTAGATGAGGATTTTGCTAAGGTTGATAATCCAACTACTAATGCGTGGTTGAAGAAGACTAGGAAGAGTCATTGGTCAGGAAAGAAGGAAGTGATACAAACTGAGCTAACCGAGGAGCAGAAGAAGTATGTTGAAGAACATGCTAAGAAGAAAGGAGAAGAGAAAGGAGGGGAGAAGGCTAAAGTTATGGCAGACAAGAGTACTTTATAAAAGTACTTTATAAAACATGGGCTGGTTCTCGGTTCTATAAAACAGGAACCGAGAACCATCCCGGAACTGAGAACCGATTCTCGGTTCCTACCCATTTGTAAATTTGGCAACCAAGAACCAGAACCAAACTAGAACCGAATCTCAGTTCTGGGTCAGTTCTCAGTTCTTTTCAGTTATTGCCCACCCTTAGGTTTAAGATCAGAGAGAGGAGGTGAGTTTACATCTAACAAGTTTAATGAGTTTTGGAAAGCAAATAGCATCCTATGATTCCAAGTTGTTCCACAATCTCCTCAACAAAATGGCGTAGTAGAAAGGAAGAATCGAAGCTTTCTTAATATGGCGAGAAGTATGTTGAAAACAAAGAAGATGCCAAAATAGTTCTGGGCAGGAGCAGTTGATTGTGCAATATATCTATCAAATAGGTGTACAACAAGAAGCTTGTGGGACAAAACACCTCAAGAAGCATGGAGTGGAAGAAAACCAAATGCTTATCATTTAAGAGTTTTTGAAAACATTGGTTATTTGTATGTTTCTTATCAAGAGAAATCAAAACTTAATGATAAAAGCAAGAAGCACATTTTCATCGATTATGATCAATGCTCCAGAGGCTACACGCTCTACGATCCAGGTCTTGGGAAAAGAATTGTTAGCATAGATGTTGAATTTGATGAAAAAGATTCTTGGGATTGGAGTAATGAAGACAAAGAGAGATATGAATTTTTTCCTTTCTTTGATGAGAAAGATCAAAGTAGAGAAGTCTACAAGCCTGTGACATGTCATGACCCAAAGACGGGCCTAACAGAACTACCAGGTCAGGCTACCCGATCCTCATAGAGAACCCGATCACCCAGCCCAAGGCGTGTGTTTTAGCGGAAGACTTATAAATATTTAATTCGGCCCAAGATGATATGGGCCTAGGTCCAAGTAGGGATCACGAGAAAATAACGATGCATAAATTAAAATGAAATCCAAGTACTGTGCAACAAATCCAAAACCAACTGTGTTTAAGGTTTACAGACCAAACGTAAATATCTTCACCAAGTAATGATAGATCACTCAAATGTAAATAACAGAACACTTCAGCTCCTAATCCTCAGTTGCTCTTGTCTTTACCTGAAGTTTTGGGTGAGGAGTTGTTTGGGATGAGTGACTAACTCAGTAAAGTATAGCTATACTAAGTGCACCTCATGCAAAATTGGTTTTTCTATATTTTCGAAATCAGGATTGTGTTTCTCATTTTACCGTACATGGATTTTAATTTGCAATCTCTTATCATATTATAAATCTGGCCCAAGGCCATCGATGTGGCTTTTATTGAAAAAAAAAACTCGCTATATACATAGACAGCTATACCTCGTAAAATAGGTCATCATCGTGTTCCAATCTGAAAACGTCATCAGTGAAAAATGGTGGTCACTCAAGGACTCACCCGCCACTCAACAGAGAAAAGGTGGTCACCCGTCAGTGACAACACCTTATGAGGCAGGAGGAAGTATAAATGACGGTGGTCCATAGATCCAACGCGTCGTACGATCAAATATAACGGATACAGTTGTTCGCTATATGTGAACTTATTTAACAGCTAAGATACCTAGAGGCTTCAAATGAACAAGGGTTGCCGATGAGTAAACTCGGCCGTCCACCCGTCAAATGGAATCGTTACTTAGGTTAACTAAGTATTAGCGATTGACAACCGTCTGATCCGTGGGACAAAACCCTGGCCAGGTTTAGGGGTTTTCGACCATAGGAGGCGTCATCACCCTCCCATACTGTTTACGACTTTCAGGGCTTTCGACCAAAGGACACGTCACCAATGCCGCGATCTGTTATCGCATATCAAACAATCAACCCTCACGCAGCAGAAGGTTTCAAAGGGGATAGCAGATCCATCCCTCAACATAGGCACAATAAATTTCAAACCATGTACGGAATTAAACGTGAAAAACATACTACTAATAAAAACTGACGTGCTGTCGAACAGTCCCCGTCATTTTTCAAGTGTGGTATTCCACAAAATAATTATTTTGAAAATGAGGTACGATGCAATATAATGCAAGAGGTATAGAAATCCCTACCTCGATGGCGGTCTCGTCATGTTAACCGAAGCAAGCATTTACTCAAGAATTATATCATACTCGTCGAAATTGTCCAAGCCTGACAAATGTACAAAAGCGGGAGTTCATAAATTAATCCTAGAAGGTAAGCAAATGACCCTATACCAGTAAATGACTCATCCAATATTCCCAACAAAATCCTCAACTTTATCCTTTGGTAAATAATTAAATCTCATCCAAACAATACTTAATCCTCAACACATTGTGCTCATTCAAACATTTAGCAATATCACATAATGTTTCCCAAACTTAGACAGAATCGACTCGATCACATGCCTAACTATAATAGAACCTCAACCCAAGTCATTATTGCATAGCGAAAACATCCTCTATATCTATTTCCAAAACCAATCCTGATGTGCCCCAAGTTCCTATCGCCTGAGCCGTGCCCGAAGCACCTTTATTTCTAACTTTTTATTTGTTTTGTAAGTCTTTAATTTTCTATCAAATTTGGAGGAAAGCTTTATTCAATGTCACAGAGAGGATTTGGTGTATTTCGACTAGTGGATATCATGCAATCATAGAAGAAAATTAGGAGCTGTCCAAATCCGTCTAGAATCTGAGCAGCAGATGATCAAGGGCTATTTTGACAACCGAGACGGCATCGTTTCAACTTTAGTCCTTCATATCAAATGCATCCAACATACAGAGCTTTCCAAGGACATATTGGGCGTTTTATTTGGGTTTGGTTTACTATATCTAATATCTCTTTTTCAGAGACTGATTTTCAAAATCGGATTTATTGTTTTGTTATTGTTAAAGGGCTGTTTAGGGCATTTTCTAATTAGGGTTATTTTAGTCTTTTTTTTTTCTTTAGTGTACGAACTCTTAGGGTTTTAAAATGCCCTCTTTGCTGCAANTGTTCTGCTGGAAACAGATTTCTGGTTCATATTTGAAATTGATATATTTCCTAATCCAGAGTGCTTTTTGGGTTGGATTTTTTATACGACTTTTCTGAGTATATTAAGTTTATGTCCTCCAAAGTACAGCTCTAGTTCATGTGTATATTTGGAGCTTGATTCATCTCATTGCTGCTGGTTCGAGTATTGTTAATTTTTCCGGAACAGATTTCTCTAAGGCTCTCCATTGTTTCTTAGAGCCTATCAAATCCCCAATTCCAAATTAAAAACCATTATTCAATATAAAGATCCATTTTTTTGGAAATCGAATAGAACCATAAAGGCATCTCCTCATTACAATTACAGTTCAACTCAACAAACTAACAGGTATGAAATTCTCTTTTCCATCTAGCAATGACTTAAATCCTCTTAAATTCTCAATCCCATAAATAGGAGCAATTCAATCGGACAAAGCAATAACGTACAATCAACCACAAAGCACACCCAAAGCAGAAATCCATAATTCAACTTAATAGAACCCAACAGACAAAAACTTTAGTACAAACAAATTCGAACAGAAGCTGCGAATCGGCCTTATTTCATTTACAACAGCATAACAAAACTAACAATCAATATCTCAACTTCATCAGCAAACCAAACAAACTGAACAAAACCTAGAATCCATTAGCGAGCAGGAATTCAACTAAAATCCCTCAACATAACATAATTGAAATTAGTCCTAAATGGTAGCGAGAAATCTAACCAAATTCACAAATCACTCTTAATCAACATCAATCCACACTCAAGATCAGAAATTGTAAAGAAATAGTCCAACTAAAAATTTCCTCACCAATAGGACGGGATCCGCGTCCTATTTTTCTCGCCGGAATCGGAGATATGCTCGGATTCGGAGCTGCCGTCGCCGGAGGTTGCCTCTCCGGAATCCTTTGATTCGATCACTGTAAACCCACAACACAGATCAACCAACAACATCACAAATCCAACTTCACATCGGAATAAAAACTCGAATCAAAGACCTCACCCACTGAGCCGAGCAGAATCGCGTCGGTTCGCTCGCCAGAGTTTTTAAAAACGGGTTCGATCTCGGAGCTCCCGTCACAGATCCGAGATCGCCGCGCTCGGTGTGCGCTCGTCGCAGCTGGAGGGATCGCTGGAAAATCGAGCCCCTTGTCTCGGCCGGCGTCGCTAGCTGGCGAAGTTCCTGTCCGCTCGCTCGTTGGCAGGCTGCTTGAACGCCACAGACGTCGTCGATGGCTGTCGTCCCGTTCGCGCTCGCCAGTTCGCTGGTCGCCGCTCGCCGATTTCCTTCGGCTTCTCCTCGACAGCGATCCAGCAATGGAGGGGGAAGAGGAAAACCTAGTTTCCTCTTCTCCAGGTCTGTTGGTTTTTTTTTTAATTTTTTTTTTACAACTTTAACCCTGTACTTTGATGGTTCCAAGCTTTTGGGCGGGATTTTTCCCCCCTTTACTTAATCCTTTTAATTTCATCATCTCATACTCCTATTTCACTTATTCCAACTTATTTATTTCTTTTATCTAATAATTTCTAAAATTCTTTTCCATTTTATATAAATGTATATACACCAATTATATACATTATATATCATATAGCTCATTCAAACTCTCAATAAAATCTTAATATCATCTAACGATGTTATAGTTCCAATTTAACTGTCCAATTTCGTTCCTTAATTGAATTCTTTGTTCAAAAAATTCCAATTTCTCCGACTTTGACTAATAGATCAAATTTACATACGTGGCCGCTACACGACAATTCGATCAACTTTTTCAACACCATGACCGATTTTCAACGCGAAAAATTTACACGTGGAATTTCTTATTTAAAAATTTCACGGCTTTTACATGACACCTCCAAGATCACCAATGATATTAGACACACTTTCTTCATCTTCTTTCAGTGGAAGCTCAAGAGAAAGAGAGCCTTGCATGAAAAGTCTTCAAGATCTTTATGAGGTAACTGAAAATTTAAGAGAATATCTAACTTTCTTTTCTCACTTTATCTATTGTAAGCTTTTAGTGTTTGAAGAAGCGGTGAAAGATGAAAAATGGAGGAATACCATGGATGAAGAGATTGCATCAATTGAGAAGAATAAGACATGAGAGCTAATTACCATTGTAGAAGAATAAAAGCTCATTGGTGTGAAGTGAGTATTTAAATAAAAGAAGAATGCAAAGGGAGAAGGGGAGAAATATAGAGTCAAATTAGTGGCAAAAGGATATAGTCAATGTCTAGGTATTGACTTTGGTGAAATATTTGCTCTTGTTGCTCGCTTAAAAACTAACCGGTTGATTATGTCACTAGCAGCTCAAAGAAGGTGGAAAATTTAACAAATAGATGTCAAATCGGCATTGTTGAATAGAGTTCTCGAAGAAAAATTCTACATATAACAACTTCAAGGGTATGTTATCAAGGGCTATGAAGACAAAGTATTAAAGTTGAAGAAAACATTGTATAGCTTAAACCAGCTCCAAGAGCTTGGAATAGTTGAATTGACAAGTACTTTCTCACAAATGAATTTACAAAATGCCCATATGAGCATTCTCTCTATGCTAAGGTACGTGAAAATGGAGATGTCTTATTTGTTTACTTATATGTTGATGATTTGATTTTTACAAGAAATAATTTGAGTATGTACGAAAAATTCAAGCAAGCAATAACCAAAGAGTTTAAGATGATGGATATTATTCTAATGTCGTACTATCTTGGCCTGGAGATCGATCAAAAAGATGATTGTATTTTCATATCTCAAAAAAGTTTCTATAGAGAGATTCTAAAAAAGTTCAAGATGGAGAATTGTGATCCAGTGAACAGTCCCGTGGCATGTGGAGGGAAATTATCAGAGAATGAGGAAGGAGAGAATGTTGATTCTACAACTTTCAAGAGTCTTGTTGGAAGCTTAAGGTATTTAACTAGCACAAGACCAGATATTTTATTTGCAGTTAGACTGGTCAGTCGATTCATGGAATCACCAACCATGATTTATTTCAAGGTGACAAAGCAAATTCTTCGATACATCAAAGGTACATTTGATTTTGGCTTGCTTTATTCATTTTCTAATGAATTTAAGCTGGTCGGATATAGTGATAGCAATTGGGGTGGAGATATGGATGACTGAAATAGAACAACAAGTTTTGTTTTCTATGTGGGTAATACAACTTTTACATGAAGCTTGAAGAAACAACAAATGGTGACATTATCTACTTGTGAAGCTGAGTATGTTAATGTTACATCTTGTGTATGTCATGTCATATGGTTGAGAAGACTATTGAAGGAGTTACAAATGCCACAAGATGAAGCTATAGAAATTCTTGTTGACAATAAATCTGCTTTTGCATTGGCAAATAATCCTATGTTTCATGATAGAAGCAAACATATAGATACAAAATATCATTTTCTTCATGATTGTAATACGAAGAATAAAGTGCAAGTGAAGTATGTAAAGATAGATGATCAAGTTGCTGATATTTTTACGAAGCCTCTCAAGTATGACACTTTCAACAAACTAAGGATGATGCTTGAAGTTACAAAGAATTAAGCTTAAGGGAGGATGTTGAAATTACAAGACTAATTCAAATAATATGTTTTAGTTAATGAATGTTTTTAATTTAGTTTTGGTTAAGTTTCATGCATTTGTGAGAAGTCATCTAGAAAGTTCTCATTCATGTATCTATAGGTACATTAGTTTACGTACTTATATAGTTCATTAATGAGTAGTTCATGTAACTAGGTGAATCATTATATACTAACACATGTATTAGATTAAATTGGTGTTTCATGTATTATTTTATAGATGTACCAAATAATCCTATAAATAGAATATGAGTTTAGACATTTTATATCAAGCAAATTTTGCCTAGTTTTTTTGTCTCCTTATTTTTCCTTGTCAAGTATCTTTTTTCCTCGTTCCATTCTTGGGTCAGGTAGACTGTTCTGTAATTAATTTAGAGAAGTTTAAGATAGCAAATCAGTTTTGTCCTACATTGAGAGATTTGTTTTAGGGGTGGACCCTACTTGTTGAACAGACCAACCCAACCAAACCGGTGACTTTGTTGCAAATACTGTAGGTTTCAAAACCGAGGCTTGGTTAGAACATTCAGAAGTGAAGTATTTAGCTCAGTTTTCTATTCCAGTAGGTGAAAATTGGAACAAACCAAATCGAATGGAGCAGCTCAAATCAATTTCACTCAAACCATATTCACCTAGCCTAAACTTAGTACCCCAGCCCAATTTCCTAAGTGAACTGATGTAAAATTGACCCAAAACTGAGCAAACTATTATAAACTTGAGCAGAATCAAGGCAAACCAAAACCTGAATAGAAAAAAGTCGTTCGGTTCAATTCTGAACTATGCTCCTCTTGGTTTCAATTTCAAATTCAAAAAACTTTGAAGGGCGATTAGGTTTGCCTTCACCAAATATTAGTTAGCATTTTTTAAGCACCTCAAAAAAAGTTGTAAAATGGTGTTTCAAAGGTGCAAATTGGGGGCATCTGGGTGGGCATTCCCTGCCCCATATCTGACCTTGAGGTTGGTTTTTCAAAGTGTTTGGACCATATACGAATGGCTATTGCCCGCCAAATGGGTCCCTCAAGCCACTGAGATACGACCAAGTCATAGTTGCCAGTGATGGAGAGGTCACACTTGATCCTAACTTAGAACATTGCCTACATATTCATGTACAGTTGAGTCACTATTAGTAGATTTCTCACTTAGAAATACTACATATTCATTCATAGATACAAATATGGAAAAATATTATCTGACTTCAACTACAGAAACATTCTCACCATAATCTATCTTCTTCTGTCCAAAGTCAAACAGCCTTCCACTATATATATACACACAGTACTAATCCCTATTCAAAGCATTTAATTTGTCTGAAACTTCAAAGTGACACAAGCGAAGCATTATAATGAAGCCAAATTATATTATTCTTTCATTTTTGATATTTTATTGCTGATTAATTTGCATAACTGCACCACCTGCTCTATGAAAGCAAGGATGGCTTATGATCAGACAATATTATACGAGCCGGACCGATAATGGAGATGTAAGGCATTAACTTTGAGTAAGAATGAGGAAGAGCTGTTCTAAATTTCGTATACAAAAATCTACAAAGCAATCTATGCTAACTCTCAAAAGCATGCATTAGTTGTTCTTCCTTATCCTGTATTTCATCATTACGCGCATTTTTACGATAAATGCGCTTACTATGTCAGATCAACTCGCTGATCTTTGTATACTTGGAATCAAATAAATGATAACAAATTTTTTAGAGTCAAAGAAAGAAGAAATTCAGACTATTCCATTCAAATTAATCGCATATGCGACGATGCAATGATTGTTGTAGTTTATTTTTGAGACTAAAATTAAGGTTGTGCAGTCTTAAGACATAATTAAGAATGCGACGAATTATTAAATTCTAAACGCACACCCATTTGTTGGCGTGTTAGCTTTTTCATAAAGTATCTTTGATTAACTTGGAATTTTGAATATTAAAGATGATTTAAAGGTATTCATAATATGATTGCTTTCTGAAAAACCAGAACTGGGAAACTAGATCATTCTATTTCAATGCCTACTACTTTGATGCCTGATACGAACCCAATTCCAATGGGATCTGTTGCTTTTGCTTGAAAACTATGAGATAAAGTCCTAAATTTTTATTTTTATAGGCTTATTTGTTTGCATGTATTTCTCATGATTAGTCAGTCTATTCGAGCGGATCAACTATGAGTTTTCTATTTGTTTATATAAATATGATCCAGAAACTTAAAGAATTCAATTCTGGGGTCATCGATTGGATTTTGAATGCATCACAAGATGAGAGAGAGAGAGAGAGAGATGAGGTGAAGAATGATCAAACTGATGTGTCTCCCACTGAGTCAGTGAGTGGAAGAGACGGAAGGAAGAGAGTCTGGAAGTAGAATGAAAATGACGTAACTAGGAGTCTACCTTGTCGGCTTGTAAGATTTCCCATCTTTTATTTTTGATAAAAGAAGATTCCACTTCCATCTTCTCAGAGATTGAAGGGTGGAGCAATTGAGACGATGTGACCCGTCCTTGGTATTCTATGGATTCTTCTTTCAATGATCCAATTTCACCCAAACTGTTAGGAATCTCTTTTAGTCACGTTATCATGGATACCAAAAGTAAGAAATGTAATAAATGAAGAGAGAGAGAGAGAGTAGAGATTGTAATGTGTACAGGTCATGGTAAAACTAATGTGTTAAGATCGCTAAAATTATTAGAGAGGCGGGGAGACAGAGTCACAATGTGAGTAATGCCAAAAGGAGGCATATATACAGTGAGATAGTATGAAATCCCATCCATTGTAATGGGACCAACAACCACCAGAAATAGGTACATATGCTAACCTAAATTGTTAAAAAAATGATATTATGTGACATTAATCTCCACCATGGGTCATAGAAGTAACCCGAACATGATGAACGAAATTGTAACATAACAACTTATCAAATCTCAGAGGAGATCCGAGACAGAACGGAAAACGATTAAGCCTAAAATTAATACTATTATTATTACAAATTTTTAAATATAAGAATTTAACTTCACAAAGCTCTTGAAATAAAATACTAAAATAATAAGAGAAATGTCGGCTCATTCTTGTGACAACAAGCAGTGATTGTCCAAATTAATACTTGAATATATGTCGTTGGGTTGAGTCGACTAACCTCAATGGGGGACATATTTTATATTCAACAATTAGAATTTTATAAAATAAATGGAGAAGCATATTATGAATAAAAACGTGCAAATAAAACTAAGCAAAATCGACTAGTGAGACAAAAATGGAAAACGTCCACTATAGTGTGGTATGTACGAAATATAGGCCCCACAGAATCTCAGTGAAAATTGAGTCACTCACGACTCTGGGCATACAATGTCATAGACATATAGAACAAGACAATACTTAGTCATCGCTAAAGCTATAATAATAAGTCCTGATCAGGTTTAGGGTTTTGCTTCTAGGACACGGCACAATCAGCTGCCTCATTACTCTAGTTAACACAACAAACTCATTTTCTAACGCTTGAATGTGCATATATAAAACATGACCTCATCACGGGTCAATCAAATGATATGCATACTCGTAATAAAACATGTCCAGCGAAAATCATATAAATAATAATGTAAAAAAAATAGACGGTCATTACAGACTTGTTATTTTATATGAGATCATGTCTCAAAATAATCATTTGGAAAACGATGTAATGCTGGACATAAAATAAAACTTCTACCTTGGTTAACCTACCAATAGCCGGGAAATACTCAATTGAATGAGAAAAATAATCAGTCTGAATCGCACGTTAATACGACGGACCTATCAACATATATGGATTTTCAATTAATTTCCTTTCAAAAATTCTTCTAAAAAAACACGTTGAAACTCATATTCGGGATAGGAACCAACTCGGGAAATTTTCGTGATAATTCTCAATTTATTTTTTTGTCAAAAATCTGTTTTGGATGTCCACGGATCCTGTTCCAGACGTCTGCAACATGTGTCCCAAGAATTATGCAATGACACAATGTTTTTCACGGCGAGCAATGTACTGCTTGCACTATTAATTGCTGAAGCCTCAGCTTCCGCGGAACATGTAACGACCCGTTTTCGTACATATTAAAACATAGAATTCGGAAGACATTTTATTTTATAAAATACAGTAGAAGACTTTTATTAGTAAAACAAAACGATTGCGAATACGATAAATAAAATTCTTTTCATTAAACTAAGGTGAATTAACAATTTTACATTAGTGGATTGTTAACAGTAAGTGATTTTAGCATTTAATTTATTGCTCTGTATTGACTTTTTTGGAATTCATTTGTGAAATTAAACTATATTTGAATTATTTTAGATAGGAAATCTTAAGACAATTTGCAGGGAGAAATCAAAAACTTTATCGATGGTAAGCCAATTCTCTTCTTTGACATCAATTTCTTTCTGAAATTTAGTTTTTTATCTTAAATTTTGAGTTAGATTCAAGACTCCACATATCGTCATTGAAACATAATTTTTGGAACGTATAATCGTAAAAGAAAGTTAGGGAATTATGAGTTTTGATAGTAAGTTGAATTCTTATACGAATTTCAATTTGTTTTATGTTTAAATATGAAACTCCTACCCTTTCTTCCAAAGATTGTTGGATCATCATACCTGATAGAAGTAGATCGGACTGACCTAGATCGGATCGATTGGATGTGAACAGACCAACCTAGATCAAATTAGATTGGGTTGACCTAACCCAATCTGTCTTGGCTTGAGCTAGACAGAATCGACCTAAACTGAGCCAAGCCGAATCTAAGGATTGTTTGTAAGTTTCTTATAGTCCTCTCATGCCTACTGATGATGAATTTATGATACGTTTTGAGGCTTGACATTTACTTGGACCTTCTAGACTTAGACTTTGGTGATTATTGATATTCATTGATTGAGGTAGAGATTTATTTGTTATGTTTAGTCATGCATTCATTATTTTATAAAACTATTTTGAAACTTATCTTATGATCATTTATGACATGTCCTGCATTTTTGAAATGTTATTTTTTAGTATACTTATATATATTTTTCATAATCAAGGTTACTTTGAGCATGCATCCTTATTTTCCTTATAATGATCACATTAGTCGTGTGTATCTGGTTTAATCGACCTAAATGAGAGTCATTTTTTTTATACACACATTGGATCATTGGAGGATATATTTGTTTGTTCATAAATAAAGTAATGGGAAAACTAATTGCGTCATGTCCCTAAGCGCGAATCCCTAAACATGATCAAAATTTTGTTTCATTATGAGATAGATCACCGAGTATCACCTCCGCTTAGTATGCCATACAAGATAGTGTGTTTAGGGTCTGTGAATGACTTTTTCTCCACCGGCGTTTATATACTACAGTAGTTATCTATTTCAATATTTATCACAATAAAGTGAATGTTATCATACTTACTCTACTAACGGTGTACATAACCTTTTTTAGACTTGTTTTTACTTTAATTTTGATACAAGGATTTTCATTGTGCATGTTCCGTCATATTTTAAAAAATACTGGATATAGCACTTGGATTCTTATTGAGTTTAGTCAACTCACATCAATTGACTTTCCTTTTTAGGTCATAGTCATGTAGCTTTGCAGCAACCAGCTGAGCATTGAGCTTGACATTTGTATTTTGGTTGTCTTTTCTTTATTTGAAAGTTTTTCGCTGGTGAGATATTATCTCTATTTTGATTATTTATTTTCAGACAGTATTTTTTTTCACAATATTTAATATGGATATTTACTATTATACTATATGTAATATTATTGTTAGATCTGGTTGTTGGCCCATGTTTTTGGGATTTGGCTCTTTTTTTTTAATTTTTGGTTTTTAAGCCATCTATTGTAAATTTTCTATTAATTTTATTTGAGGGTCAAGTGGTTTAACCCTTTTTCAAGTCGGATCGCTGCTCGTTTTGTTGTGGGCCTCTTTTGGGTCGTGACATGATCTATATAACTATTGTTGAGGCATTTGATATTTTACATTCCTACATAGTACTTCTTTTCTTGTATTATATTACACTACTTTTATATATTGTGATCACTGTGTGGACCTGAACTTATTTCGTATGTGCTATGACTATAATTTTAAATAAGTATTCCGCTACAAATAGTGTCTTCGGCTGAGGATTGGGTCCTCATCAATGATTAGATCATTCAATCTAGCATTTTAGTCTAAGTCCACCTTTGAGTTGGACAATATACATCTATAATGTCGATTACTAGTTGTGTAATAACCAAGGATTATGGGTGGGGTAGGGTTGAAAAAAAAATGATGATGGTTTTGTCATTTTCAGACAAACACATCTTCCACAATTAATCTTTCCACCCTACAACCATAAATTTATTTTTTCTGTTTCTGAATCTCCAAGTCCTTAAGAGGACTTCGTTCCTCTCCACCTACTGCCGTGAAGGAAAATACGGAGAGAGGAGAAACCTCTCTTCAAATTTTGAGGCAACAAATTTTGTGAGTTTTGGATGGCAAAGAGGAATCATTGAACAGGTTGCAATTCAGGTAGCGGGAGAATTTTTGGACTTCTTAGTGAGGTAATGTTGAAATACAGTTGAATTCATTGAAGAAAATTCTGGATTTTACGTTGACAGTTCAAATATTTTACATTATGTAAATTTCAAGTTTAAAGGTATGGATGAAAAACTTATAATTTTTGTAACGAAATGAATTGGTTGGTCTATAGAATATTTTAATAAAGTAAATTTGGAAATGTGTGCTTTCTCGAGAGTGAACGGACACGTCTCGAGGAGACACGTGTCAGCTCTTAAGACCGTTTCTACTTGTAACCGCGGAAGTGTTCTATAATACCCCAGATTTTTGTAGTACTAAATGTGAGATTAAGTGAGGATAATTAGAGTTTTATTCAATGTTCTAGAATTGGTTTGGATGATTAAGGTATGTGGTATTATGGATTGTGGAAGAGTAGTAAATTAAGTGTTTAAGTGATGTTCAACGGCGGTCAAGCAAACTCGGGACATGTTTGGGAGCAGCTCCTTCTCGGCGAGCGTCGCGGGTCATGACTGTGAGCTTTGGCATCGGCTTGAGGGGCGCGGTTCCAAGATGCTGCTCAGCGACGGGATGGCTGTGGTAAGGCGGATGATGACGTCAATGCTCGGCGATGCTTGGTGCTGCGTGGCCTCGGGTCGTTGGCTGATTTGGCGATGCAAGCTGGACCGAACGAAGGCCCTGGTCCAGCTTGTAGTCCGGTTTCTTCCCTTGGTGATTGCTCGACAAGAATCGACGGGGGGACAATGTAGACCTCATAGCTGTGGATGGCAGGGTAGTGTGTGAGTGCCTTTACTCCATAGGGTGGACGTGGAGGTATAATTGAGGTGTCTCTCCTTCCTTGCTAGTGAAGCCGAGTGTAGGAGAGTAATGGGAGAAGGGGTGTGATGCTCTCTGTAGCTGGGTGGGCTCTCAGGTGAGGAGAAGAAGACTGAGGGAGAGATGGAGCTGGAGCCGAGTGCAGAAGATGCATTCTAGAGTGATGGCCAAGAGCTTCAATGGTTTCTAGTGAGTTCTTCTCTGTTGTTAGTCCTTGAATTCTGTTATGGATGCTCTATTAAGTAGGCTTGGATTTTCTGGATAAAATTGATGGATAACGCCTCTGGTGTGTCTTCTGCAACTTGATTAACTGTTGGGAATATGTTCTGTATGGCCTGAATACACGCTGTTGTTGGTGGTTTAATAATATGTTGAGTTATGCTTTTGACTATATACATGGATTTTTGACTTTTCATAAATGATCAGTAAAGGAGAAACGTTGGGTTGTGGGAAAATGTTGAACTTCCTTGTTTATAAATAATGCTTATGGACTGAAGGAAATGGATGAGGGTTGGGATTTGTTGTGATGATGCCTATGTTGGATTCCGATTTCTTGGTTACACTCTGTTTGGTTGTTGTTGCTGGATTGGATTATGTTATGTTCCTATGATAAATTGATTTATAGAATGATAGAAACATAGGCTTGATACACTGTCTGGTAATTGGTTATGTTTGAATGTTGTTGTCAAGAAATCGTGTTATGCGTTTGATCGTTATTGGCTGAATATTTCTTTGGATGTTACTGCCTTATTGATTTTATTGGAAGCATTATTCGTTGGTTGTTTTCATATTAGATGTTGTTTCTATCAATTAGAATTAGTTGTTGAGATGAAAATACGCTATATTTATTTTAGTTACGTAGTGTTAGTTATGTGTTGTGATTGTTACAACTGATAATGAATTGAGGCTTTTAACTGATTACTGAATTGGACTCATTATATGAATGGCTATATTGAGATATAAGGAAATTGCTATGTGAAGCTTATCCGTGAATTATCGAATATCATTGATTTACAATTTCGTTTTAGCTTAATGTTCGTTATATTGTTACAATGGGACGTTAGTATGTTGGAATTGGTTAGTTAATCGGTTACGTTGGTTGATTTATTGGTCTAATGTTTATGCTGGTTGATATCAAGTATAATGTATTGTGGGAATGTTGTGAAATTTAGTGAGTGCTATGCACGTTGATAAATGCTTTAAACGTTTGGATAATTCAACTGTTGTTTTGTGTTGTGATAATGAAATGTGTTGGTTGTTGTTAGATGTTTACTGTTGTCTTGATTTGGTTTACGAATGATGCTCTCTGTTTGACAATGTACTATTGTTGGGGTTGGTTTGATAGTCATGGGTTGTCCCTTACCCTATTAAGTTTGGCTGGTTGTTCTACATTTTAGAATATTGTTATGGGGATCAATTTATTGGGGTGGTTATAATAATTAAGTGTTATTAAATTGTGAAGGTACAAAGAAGAGAAGAATGATGGAGGAATGCTAATATGCGTTATCACTTCGAGGTAAGAAATTGGGTGAGTCTTGGCCATTTGGAGGCCCTACCCACAAGTAGTGTGCGTGAGTTAAGTGTATTCTTGGTTGATTTTACTACTGTTAATTTCCTTAGTTTTCCTGTAGATCAATTACCGTAATATTCTTAGTTCTGCTGTCAGTTTCTTTATTTCCTGTAGTTTATTTACTACAAATATAGGGATGAGAATGCTTAAAGGATGCTTAGGGAAAACGAAATGGTTAGACATGAAGAATGTTTAAAGAAATAATGAACTATCTGCTACGATATTCTGCTGTATTTAGTTATAGTTTTACTTGCTGTAATTATCCTGTTGTATTTGGTTTAATTATCTCATGTCAATTAATTAGAGTAATTAACTAACCATAAATTAACTAAGCATGTAATCTGATGTAATCTGAACATGTAATTAATTAGGATGAGCATGTTAATAACTAGAATAATTATCTTATCTCCCTTGAGCATGTAAACTAATTAGTTTAAGAATTGTAATCAATAACCCTCTGATTGAGCATGTAATTAGTTAGAATAACTAACGGGCTTAATAGTTGAAATTGTCTTAAGTATGTAACTCACCTAGGATAACTAGTCAGAATAGTCACCTATAATAACAAATGTAGGAAACATGTAAACGGACTAGGAAATTAACTAAGGTATCTAATTAGGATAACAAACGTAATTAATTCTTGAGCATGCAAATTAACGAATTAGGATAATAATGGTATGACCAACTAATCAGGAAATAAATATAATTCATTCTTGAGCTTGTAAATTAATTTGGATAACCAACGAGATTAACAATGGTAATTGAACTTGAGCATGATTAGTTAACTAGAACAAAAGTATGAAATTTACCCTTGAGCATGTTAACTAGGTTATGTTTCTGAGCATGTTAACTAGGTTATGTTTCCTTTATTGCTGTGAATAATATATAGATCCAAGCATGTCCCTCATCGTCATTACTTATTCTTATATGTGCCTTTGATTTTGGTTGTACCTTCCATTATGTGTTTTACCTTCTTCTATATGTGCTTTCATTTACAGTTTGCTTTCAATTATAGTTTCCTTCCTTTATATGCGCACCTTATTATGAATGTTATGTTGTGAAGCATCATGCATCATGTTAGGTTGAGAATGTATGTTCATGCATCATGTTAATAGAGACTAATAAGGAGTGCCACGGGGTGGTACGCACACATGCATGAGTGAGCAAAAATGACGAAAATGAGTAAACATATAAAAGATAATAAATGTTTCTGTGGTACCGTCAGCTTAGCCCAGCATAGAAACTGGATAAGAAAAATAATAAACGGGAATAGGGAGTGGATGGGTAGCGGATGTAGTCTACAATCTAGACGGAGCCCCTCCCTCATAGGGTACGGGAGTTCTAGATCGCAAGTAAAAGGTTAGATCCGAGCACTATGTCATTGCACGAGAAAAACCTCCCAATTCTAACTCGAAGTACAAGTATGGAATAATAGAATGATGGATCACAAGGAATCAAAGTAAGAAAAGTAAAGTAAGAAACGGATTAATGACTTAATGAAAGGATTGGTTTGGGTGGCCCCCATTCCAAAATGGACTAAAGAGTGACATTCATATGCATTGAACCTTTTTCCTTACTGGGCCGTTAGGCTCACAGTTTACTTGTGGTATAGGTGTAGGTAGTCGTACGTGGAACTAATGCACAGACTAGGAGTAGTGAAAAGAAAAGACGAACGGATAACATCAAAGCAGGGATGATGGATTTGCACCCGCACGGGACTCGTGGCTGGGCCAGGCAAGGGTGAGAGAAAACGGTTGTAATGAGTTGTAATTAAATGTTTAGTTTCTTTCATTTAAATGATTAGTGTTTCTTCATTAACGATTTATTTACGCTTGCGCATTTTATTAATTGGTTTTCATAATGAGTTTTATGAATGGTCAGTAGCGATCCAGATTTAGGCGCCCTCTGATTTGTTTTAAAAAGTAAATTTCAAATTTTTAACGCATTTTAAAGGATTTACAAAAATCTAGGTCGTTACAATGCGTAGGATATGTTATTATTTGGAAACATATGTTCTTTGCTTGTATGTTTATTATATTTAAGTTGGGTTTTCTTTAGGTAAGAATGAATCACGTTTTAATGATACGATTAAGGAACATATTAGATAGGATTGTATGTACAGGACAACGTTAAGACATGAAATCATAAAGTACACGCAATTGGAAGATACGTAAACAGTTGTGGTCCGGTTAGTTACACCCGACACACAGGATACAAAAATGAAATGAACGTAAATAGTTATTTTTGTAGTCCGGTTAGTTACGCCCGACACAGAAACCAAAGATAAGTAAATCAACTGTGGTCCGGTTGGTTACGTCCGGCATAGATGTTTGTATGGTCTAGTTTGATACGCCCGACATATAAACAGTAAAAGACAAAAACAGTAAACGGATGTTTGTGTGGACCGGTTTGATACACCCAGCACAAAAACAGATGGAATAACAATAAAAGACAGAAACAGTAAACAAATGTTTATGTGGTCCATTTGGATATGCTCGGCAAATAAACAGATGAAAAGACGATAAAAGACATGAATAGTAACAGAGAAACGAAACTGAAAACTGCATGCGATACTATAGAAATTATATGTGAATTTCATGTTTTACGTTTATATCGTGTATTGAGCGTTAGACTCATAGTTAGGTCTCGTTGATGTAGGTAAGGAGTAGATGAATGGATAAACTTGTTAAAGGACGTAGCTGATAGAGTATTGTTGTGTGGGCATTTGTACTGTTGGCGATATTGACCTGTGGTTATGGCTCACGAAAATGAAATAAATGTATTTAAAAAGCTTTTAAGTGTTTTGTGACTTCAAATAAATGTTTTAAGTTAATGTGATTATTTAAGTGTTTATTTAAACAATGGGTTTGTGATATTAAATTGTAAAAGACTTCCGCTATATGTTTTATACGATTAAGACTTCCGTTATTTATTACTCTGGTATTCTATTACGTAATGGTTTTAAAAACAAATGAGATTTTTATACGGAAAAAGTTACGAGATGTTACACCACTAGGTTGACTATTTGACCCAAAATCTATATGTGGCCAAAGACTCACGACACACAGCAAAAACCTGGTCAATACAAATAAATTCACATCGATTAAGGCAAAAAATTCATATCGTAATGGTTTTCCTCTTAAGATTTTATTTCATTGGTTGCATTATTTTATTCAAATAATATAGTAGACTGTTTTTTCTTGTCCTCGCTAAAGGTTCATCAAGTCTAATTTAATAATAATTTTTACTACTTGTATGCACAAACTATTTTTAACACTAGATATACACTTCAAATCATTATTTGAATAAAGTCAACTCACTTCAAATGACCATCTATTTTTCAAGACTTAGATAGGGAAACTCGAAGCAGACGGGAGCAAGAGCGAGACACTTCATAGCTGAGTACTTTATTGCCTTTGAGTGATTTATATAATAAGTTTTGTATTATGCACAAACTATTTCATTTGGATTATTATGGGTACTTTTATTATATTTGGGTCCAGATTTTTCTAATATATTATTTGGTTACTAAGTCTTCCATTGCAAGTCATTTAATTTATGCAGGATTGATCGGTCCAATCCTCTCAAAAATTGAATAGTTCCCCTTCCGCATCGTCACATATGGGCAGTTGGAAAGGAGATTTTCCCTGTCATTATTTGAGGAAATGGGAAAAACGTCCATCAAAATGATACTTTTATGATTGTTGAGTCTTATCAAAAGTATAAAAGGGGGATTAAAGCTAAGATCGAACAGCTATTGGTGACATGTTAAAGTAAAAGTATAATATTTAAAAGAGTTTATTTGTCAACAATAGTGGATCATGCTCTTCACTTGCGACATACTTTCACATGAAACAAGGTAGAGAATAGCACAAATTTATTAAATTAGAATAGTGTAAACTATTCACATGGCATTGTGTTATTCATAAAAACAAAAAATAAATAGTAATTAACAAAACAACTACTAAACTATGAAATCAGTAGCAAGACAAACACTAAACAATTTTGCTGACAAATAAACACTCAATTATTAAAAATGAACGAGGTAAATATTGTTGTCACGTTACCTGTTAGAATTTATGACTAAGACTGACTTTTGGTTAGCCTTTTCGATAACTCTTTACCTCCATCATACACACTAACAAAAATGGTTTCTTTGTGCTTTCTACAAAAGAAGTTAACAGTATCTGGAAAAGAAATAAAACAAAACCCACATAAAAAATAGATCACACAGAAAAGACTCAAATTTAAAATTTCTTATTTATGTACTAATGACTGAAAAATAGAATCTTTTTTAGATTCAAACATTTGAAGAGCTAGGGAAAGAGACACTAGAGAATGATAAATTCAGAAACAATCATGGGAAAAAAAATTAAAATACACTTTTTGCAACAAAAAACATATTTGGAAATCATATTTTTCATATAATATTAATTAAATTAGAAATTAATTAAATTGGTAATTAATTTTATCTTTTATTAATAATAATTTGGTAAGTAATTACCTGGTAATTAATTCAAATTGGACGAGTATCTCAAAAACTTGTAATTAATTACCATATTTTAAACTAGTATCTTAAAATTGGTAATTAATTACCAAATTAATTACTCGAGTTAATTGTTCAAGTTACATAGTTTAATATATAAATCAAAAAATAATTAAAATATTTTAATTTTGATAATCACTTTCAGTTAGAACATTTATTCAAATTAATTACCAATTTAATTAGTAATTTAATTAATATTCTACGAAAAATAAATTTATGCCAAGTAAAATATGTTTCTATTTTTTGCTACGAAAAATACATTTTTCTATGCGAAAAAGGAATATGACTTACTTTGCATAGCGCAATACACGTTTTCGCTTTAAAAAATATTATTTTCGCAGTAGATACTTGTTTTTTACTATTGAAAAAAATTAAATTTTTAATAGAAAATGTAACAGCAATGTATACCTCGTTCATTTTTCATAGTTCAGTATTTTATTTGTTAGTGAAAATTATTTAGTTTTTATCATATCACTGATTTCATAGTTCAATGATTGTTTTGTTAATTACCCATATATAAATAAAGAAAATCACCAAATTAAAGGGGAGCATTTTCAAAGTAAAAGCCTCTACTTTTACTTTTTCTCCTTCTCAATCTCAATTCACCATCATTTTCTTACTTTCCCCCCTTCTCAATCTAAATTCACTGTCATTTTCTTACTCAAAGTTTCCACCACTTCCTATCAAAGTAAAGTATTTCAAAGAAAACCTATAAATCTTTTTTAGAAAAAATAAAAAATATCATATTTTTATTATAAGAAGAGCTTCTTAAAGTTATTATCAAATATCATCTTTCTAGCATTCCTTTAATGAATGTCTTTTTCTTCTTTTATTTAGTTTCCTGTAAAATCTACCAAAGTTTTGTAACCAACAATAACTAGAAAAACTTTTAATTGAATGATCAGACATTATCTTAAATTATAGATTAAATTGTGATTAATCCCAAAAAAGCCATAAAATATGGCTAAGTACTAATTATAGAGTTAATGGAGTACAAGTAAGACTAAGTGGACGATAAGTGTAATTAAGCAAAAATGATATTGCCTACAACCTTCTAATTAATTCATTAGATAATAGTTGAATACATTAGCTCATAGTTGGATGACTTGAATAGAAATTCGACCATTGGATTTCCAGAAAATATGTATTATATATTATATAATATAATGAAAACAATAGAATATTGCAATACCATAATAATTCTTGCGAAAATGAAGCATCCATCGTCATGCTTCTTTGAGACATAGAGGGGGAGTTGGGGCGAAGAGTCCAACCGTTGATGCTCAGGATTCATTTTAGGGACCTACGAGGACTTGGCTTTCAAACTTCATGACAAAATTTGGACATAAACTCTTCTTTTCCTCTCCATTAGATTTTTTATTTTTGTATGAATATGAGAGATGGAGTAAATTGGAACCTCAGGCTTGTAAAACTTGTCTTTATGACGCTAGATGTAGTAATCCATTATTTGGAATTCAGAAAATCAAGATCAACATAAAAACTATTTCTAAGTTTCAGTCAAGGTTGGTGTCACACCCCAAATAGAACTTGAGACAGAATGGAAAACGACTCAGTCGGAAACAGACCGAATTATCCAACCATTATTTTAAACTCTTAATAAGTGAAAAACTTAAAATTTAGTTTACAAACTAGATCCAAAGTAAGTGTTCAATAGTGACATTAAGATAATGTAAAATAAACAAGGTCCAAAACTATGTGGAGATAAAATTAACAATAAAAATAATTCTAAATGCTACCTCACAAAAAATAAACAAAATCTCTCAAGAAAGAAAAATCTAGACTGTTTAGGGAATCCTTCAAATCTTCTCTTGTGGTGACAACTGAAACTCACTTTTATAATTTCCTGAAAGAAAGAGTCAAATTGGGATGAGTTCACTAAACTCAGTGGGAATTAAATTTTATGTTCAACATTTATTTTATAAAATTATGTGTGCATGTCAAAATTTATTTAAAAACAAACAATATATATGAAAGAGTATCGTACAAGTAACAAAAATAAACAACGGCAATATTCAGGCAATCACAATAGCCAAAATGACCCTGATCAGTGATGCACCATGAGATGCAAGTTTGGGAAACCCCTTTGAATGTTGGCAGTTATCAAGGCAAAAACAAAACACCGAATTATAGAATAAACAACTCTCTTGTTTCATATCCAATGGAATTGAAATTTGCACCAAATTAATTTCTAGGAGAGTTGAAAGTGCCCTCCAAAAGTCACACCAAAACAAGCACGAGAGACGGAGATAAACAATCACAACCGAAATTGTCTGTAAGGGCACCAATAAGGCAGTTTTGAGCCTGAAATGGAAATAGCCACAAGTCACTTCACATCCATACAAATTATACAAAATTTGAACCACAAAAATTTACACCAGAGTAAAATATGCCTGCCAAAATCACACAAAGATTCCAATAAAGCAGTTTCGAACCAATAAGGAAATAAGGCAGTTTTGAACCCCAAAAGGAAATAATCACAAATCGAACGTTTCTTATTCAAATTCCAAAAAAATTGAACCAGGTACCTTTCTGACTATGAACAAATACTCCTTCGAAAATTAGAATCAAATTCAATCGGAACAAAGACTTACACATGAACAAGTACAAGTTGGTCCGAAAAGGCACTATGTTTGCACATTTTAACTTCAAATAGACTCCCTCAAGGAAGCCACTCAAACTAGGGTTGCAGCAGGTCTACTAACTCTTCTCTATGGATTTTCACCTCTAGATGAAGTGGAGGAAGAAGCAAGTGTAGAAGATTCACCTCAAGACCACCAAGAACGATGATGAATCAACTTGTGGTCACACACTCACTCGGGTTTCAACAAGGAAATGAGAGTCGATTGAAGAAGAGAGAAACTCCAGCTCAAATAGATTTCTTTTGCTCAATTCAAAATTGGTTCAGACAGCCCTTTAAGGAGGGCTTAAATACCCTCCAAAATGGTTGCCTTAAAGCCAAAAATTACAAATGTAACCTCAACTAAAAAACAGTACAAAATAGTTCTCAGCTAATCAAGTATAGCTGAGAACATACCAAGCAATATTATCCAATTCATGAATTTAAAATCAAAAAATGACAAACTAGTTTCATACACCTACTAAGGAGCTTGGAACATCTTGAATAACTTCAACTTGTCATGCCTTCAAATGTCTTCACAAGGCATTGTAGTTCGGATGCATGCAAGAGCTAGGGTGGAGTTTTAGCCATGGTTGCTTGATGGAATTTCAAGTGATCACATGTTTTGGTTTTTCCATATCTTCAAGAGTTTGTTCATCCTTAAGCCATTCTAAGGAAGTTCCTTCTGCGAAATAAAATGGTTACGGAGACTATTGACTCGAGCTTTAGGAATCGGTCCTTGAAGTGTATCAATCAGGATTAGGGTTTTGCGCGCAGGGACATGACACATACAATTGTCTCATTACTCTATTTAACAACAACAGTGCATAAATGTAATGAAAAATATAACTGAACTGAATATTAAATTAAATATGCATGCTTGAATTTTAAACATGTTTAGTGAAAAAGTTATACATAATATGAAATCCAACGAGTCAAACAGGAACACGTCATTCAATACCAGCATATGTCTAAAAATATCATTTTCCAAAACAATGTATGTTGGACATAAAATAACCTCTACTTGGTATTTGGGCCTACCAATACCAAGTTCAATAGTACGATCAAATGAATCTAATAGCAGATAAGCCCAAATAATTCCGTAAGTCTTAGAATCTATTTATAATATTTTTACCAAAATCAGAATTCGAACTCAAAAATTAAAAATTTGAATTTCTAGGCTAAACAAGGATGACCCAAGAATAATAGGGTTGGAAGCCCAATACAGTTTAAAACAGCCCTCAAAATAACCCAAGAACGATTGGGTCAAAATTAGATTTGGCCCAAAAATAATGTCTAGGGCCTGGGCCCAAAATAGCTTGGGTCGAGGCCCAAAAATGGCTTGGGCTGCAACTCCAGATAGTCCGAGCCGCGATCGAGTCGCTTGCCAATAAAACTTTCCCTACATTCCGACCAATTTTCGGGCTTTCCTCCCAAACACCATAAATTTTCATAACAACCAAAACTAATCTCCAGAACATTTACAGTTTCCATTACCAAAATTAAATCTAGCAATGGCAGAAATACCCAACAAAAAAATGAATTTTTCAACTCAACCGAAGAACCACACTTTTCTATCAACCAGCCTCGCTGGATTCATCCTCACAATGCCGACCAAGACTTCAACCCTTTAAGAAACTGACTTTGTTTGTTAAACAACGACTTACAAAGAAGCACAAAAAAAATTCAAGAAATTAAACTCACCTCCAACGATGAACAAAAACATCAACCAGCATGAGAAATAGAAATCTCAGAAGAAAATAGGGGAATGGAGAGAGGAGATGAGTGTGGATGGTTCTCTTTAGAGATATAGGGGAGAGAACTCCTCTTCTCTCTTGGTAACTACCCCCTAAATAAGGGGTGTTTAAAAAATTTTAAATTTTTTTCTGCTACATATTATAGTTGGAGCCCATTCATGAGGCAGCAGTAGTCATAAGTAATGCCAGTGTTCAGCAACCATAAGCATAATGTCATGTTTATCTAGAAACCTTTGAGATATGCCGCATGTTGCATGGCGAAAGTAGAATTCGCTATGTTGCGGCGCTTGTGCAGATTTGCACTATTTGGGATTTGACCCTAGATTTATGACATGATTTGCAAGGGGCCAACAATAGAAATAGAGAATGATTTGATCTGTGGGAGAATCAAAATGTTCGAATCTCAACATAATTTAATAATTTATAGCGGCAGACTTAAAAATGATCAATTATAAAGCATAGAGTCAATACCCAAAACATGTGGGATAACAACTAAACCTAACAGTAATATCACAGATAATCCAGTTGGTCTCTGATGTTCTGCTTTTATCTACTGACAAACTAAGCACTTTGAAACATAATTTGATACCTCTCGCTTCATTCCACTCTACCAGAATTGACGCTTCAAGTCATGGTACATTTTCGTACCACCAGGATGGATAGCAAACCTCGATTTATGGTTTTCTGCCAAAATAGTCTGTCTTAAATCTGAATCACTGGATACAACAACTCAATCTTTGAAGTACAAAAAACCATCTGAACTGATCTTCCAATCGTCAAACTGTTCACCTGCTCGGATCTTTTCAAGCCTTTCTTGAAATTCATCATCAAATTTCTGCATATACTTGACACACTGCAGAAGGGTGGGAATTGCAATCAAATTAAACACTCGGATTGTCTGGCCATCATCCAAACACTCTAGCTCATAATCTTCAATGGTCACATACTGTTTCAAATCCTCCAATACTAAACAAGATAATAAACCTCGAGGATGTCTACTTAAGGCATCGGCTACAACATTAACTTTTCCGGGGGTGATATTCCAAAGAGAAATCATAATCGACCATAAATTCCATCCATCGACGCTGCCTAAGATTTAAATCCTTTTGTGTAAATAAGTACTTCAAACTTTTATGATAAGAAAATATCTCAAATCTAGTACCATAAAGACAACTCCGCCAAATTTTTAATGCAAATATAATGGCAGCCAATTCTAAATCATGAATAGGGTAATTCCGTTCATAAGTCTTCAACTATCGAGAAGTATAAGGAATTACTTTGTTTTTTTGCATCAACACACAACCTAAACTAATTCTCGATGCATCAGCATATATCGCATATGACAATTTTTCATCAAGGACTGCAAAACCTAGAGGTGTAGTTAACATTTGCTTAAGTTCATCAAAAGCTGTCTGACATTCGTCGTTCCAAATAAATTTCACATTCTTCTTCATTAACTGAGTTAAAGGCATAGCAACAAAAGAGAATTTTTTTACAAATCGACGGTAATAACCAGCCAAATCCAAGAAACTCCTTACTTCTGTGATGTTTTTGGGTGGCTTCGAGTCTAACACAGCCTCGACCTTAGCCGGATCTACTGATATGCCATCTTAAGAAACAACAAGGCCTAAAAATTTGACCTCTGTCATCCAAAAGTTACATTTGTCTCATTTCGCATATAATCGATATTCACGTTATGTCTCCAAAACAATTTTCAAGTGCTTAACATGGTCATCGTGAGTCTTCAAATATATCAATATGTCGTCGATGAAAACCACTACAAATATGTCAAGATAAGGATGAAATACTCTATTCATCAAATCCATGAATACTGCAAGTGCATTTGTTAATCTGAAAGGAAGCACTAGAAACTCAAAATTATCCATATCAGGTTCTAAAAGTCATTTTAGGCATATCTGCATCGCGAACCTTCATCTGATGATAACCCGATCTCAAATCAATCTTCGAAAAATATTTACATCGGCCCAACTGATCGAACAAGTCATCAATTCTTGGCAACTGGTATGTATTTTTAACTGTCGCTTGATTTAACTTCCAATAATCAATACACAATCGTAATGAACCATCTTGTTTCTTTGCAAACAAAACTGGTGTGCCCCAGAGGGAAGTACTATTTCGAATAAAACCTTTGTATAATAAATTATCCAATTGAATTTTTAACTCTTTTAATTCAACAGGAGCCATACGGTACATTGGAATAGAGATTGGAGAAGTAACGAGAACTAGATCAATAATAAACTCAATCTCACGATCGGGTGGTTGCCAGGCAAATCCTCAGGATAAACATTGAGATACTCAGAAACGACCAATATCTCAGAATCCTGACTGATCATAAATAGATCACTAGAAATAGCAAAAAGTTTCTCGTAATTCTCCAATTTTCGTCGACCACCAAGACAGACTCATAAAATAGGATGGACAAGATTTATAAGTTTATCACACGGATGCACCAAAACTTTACCATTTTCTAATATAAGTGTTATTTTTCTTCTGTGACAGTCAATTTTTGCTTTATAAAAACTCAGTCAATCAATACCTAGGATTAAATCAAACTGATACATGGGTATTATAATTAAATCGGCAGATAGTTTGTGTTCACACATGGTGAGAGTAGTAAACCGAACAAATGAATTCACCTCATAATTCCTATTCATCGGGGTATTCAAAATCAAAAAAGTTCCTAACTTTTCAACCTCTAAACCTATAGTATGAACAAGCATCATAGATATAAAAGAATATGTAGCTCTGGTACCAAATAACACATGTACTGCACTATTAAAGAGAGAAAATGTATCTTCAATAACGTCTCGGCTAGTCAGATCAAGAACCTCAGACCCTAAAACTGCAAACGCCTGACTAATCATTTTCTCTTTTCCTCTTTTGTTTCCACTAAAACCGCTCCAGATGAACTTGGAACTGACCATGCCATAATACTAGAAGATCCTGCAGTAGTGGGACTAAAAGCAAAAATATGTCGATAACCAACTGGCCTCTAAAAATCACTACCACTAGGCAGATACTGATGTTAATACAACGGTCTATACATAACAAGCTGTGGAGAATTAAAAGACTGAGCTCCAGAATAATTATGCGGTCCTTGTCCAGAAAATCCTCAGCCAGCCCCAAAACCAGATCTAAAAGATATTGTCTCAGTCGGCGCAGATTTGCTTGAGTCAGTCTTAGATTCGCTAGACAATTCTTCCTCAGATGTCCAGCCTGTCCACAAGTATGATAGATATAATGGCCTGAATGCTTCGCAGCATACGGTGTTCCACTAAACTGACCACCGACTCCGCTCTGAATATGTCCACCTCTGTTTGACCCCTTTTTATGATCTTTTCTGGTCATCTTTCCTCCCACTTGTTGTTCTTTAATCCTTTTGCCTTTATACACACCAAATTGTTCTTTTAGGTTAGCCTCGACACGTTGAGCAGCAGAAACAACCTCTGACAAAGAGGTAAATTCAAATGCAGATAATTGGTATTGAATCCTAGTTCTCACCCTCATCCTGAACTTCACCATTTTATCAACTGGATCTATATCTCTGATATGTTGGGAAAACTCCATAAATTTTGCATAATATTCCAGCACTGTCAAATTTTCTTGTTCTAGGTTGTTGTAAGCAGTAATCATATTTTGACGATGTCCTGCATTGCAATAATTATCTCTGAAGATATTCTCAAATTGATTCCAAGTCATCATCTCTAGTGGATAATCTAGCCTTAGTGACTTCCACCACACCTCAGCCATTTTCTCAAAATAAAACTTTGTGAAACCAGCCCAATGCTCTGTTGGAACACCAATAGCAATCAAGTTCTTGTGCATCATTCTCAGCCAGTTTTCAGCATCTTGGGAATTAGCATTACCCACAAACATCGTTGGGCTTAAATGTCTAAGTTGCATAAAGAAATTCATGCGGGGAGTTTCTGGATCTTGACTACAACTATTTCTTGTGACATTTTGTAATATATCCCTTAAAGCCACAATAGGATTAATAGGTTGTGACTCAGCCATGTGCGCAGTAGGAACTACAGGAGTACAGTTTCTAAGTGCTCTTGTGGGAAGCATTTCGAGAATCTAAAAATAGTTCTCAGTATAAGTTAGAATTTTTCCCTAAGGACAATACTTTATGTTTTCCCTAAATTCTTTCACACTATCAATTTTATTTAAGTTACTCTTCAAGATGGAACCTGACTCTGATATCAAAAATTTTTATCACGCACCAAAGGGGACTCGAGACAGAACGGGGAACAATCTAGCCCAAAAGAACTGAATCGACCGACCCATCTCTTAAATCCAAATTTTCATAAGCAGCGGAAATATAATAGAATTTATACTTACATGTCAAGCCCATAATAAAGGTCCATGAGTGACTAAAACGATGATATTGTGAAACAAATAAGTTCAACTGAAAAATTTATTAAAATAAAACAAAGAAATCAACCTCACTAAAATATCTTTAGTCTCTTAAATAAAGTAATAAAATGACTAAATTTGGGAAACTCAAAATTCTACTCCTAAGGTGGCAATGGGGGACTACTCTGATTAATTCCTAAAAAATAAAGTCAAATTTAGGGTGAGTTGACTAAACTCAATAGGGATTAAATCTTATATTCAACTTTTATATCATACGAATCATATGTGAGATTTAAATTTCTTGTTCTTCACAATTTAATATATGAAAGAACAAAAGTGAAACATAGAATAAATAATAGAAATGCACAACGGCAATGTTCATGCAATCGCAACAGCCACATAGACCCTGATCAGGTTTAGGGTTATGCGCTCAGGGACACGACACATATAGTTGTCTCATTACTCTAGTTCACAATAATAGTGCACAAATGAAAAATTAAACACAACGGACCGAATAGTGAATCAACAAGTCTAAATTAAAACAATATGAGACAATTTATTATTTAATGTAAGTTTAATATAAAATAACCCCTGCTTTGAAATTGGCCTAACAATACCAAAGCCCAATAAAGCTCAATAGTAGGCAAGTCTGACAATTTTAAGAATTGGAACCTAATCAAAAAGATTTACTGAAATTAGGATTTAAAATTCTGAAATTTCATTTATATAAATTTCTAGGTTAATTACGAATGACCCTAGAGTCAGAAGCCCAAAATAATGGCCCAAGAAAATTGTTGGGATATAAGTTTAAGCCCTTTTAGAAAATGGACCTAAGCCCATTAATGGGTTAGGCTGGCCCAGCCCAACATGAGGGCAAGGAAAATAGTCTCAGCCCACACGAAGACTCTGTCCATGGACAAAGTTTTAAATTTTCTTATCCATGGATGAGACTCTGTCCATGGATTAAGTTCGATCGCACCCTGCGACCTCTCCCTGACGACCAACATTGGTAGACGAGGGTCAGAGTTTCAAAAATTAAGAATTTATCGACTTGAAGGAAATGCAGCAAGTCTGGAACCTCCAGCGATTCTGTTGAATCACTATGGACTAAAACTGTGGCTTACGGTCGAGAATTCTTTCCTAGTCACCAACACTTCGCACAAGACAAATCATACTCCAACAATGATATAATTCAACATCAGACACAAGTTCAAATTCACAGACAATTTCCATAACCAAAAATCTCAACTTTGATTTCCATTACCTGAGAAATCACTTCCAATTGAAGACTCGCCTGAGTCGTATGCACAACCCCATGATAACACTCCGACCCTTAAAGAAACTAATTCATCCATCAGTACCATTCATCAATTACTAGAGCATTTCCAAAATTTACTGTAATACTCTGACTTTTCATATCGGAAATTTAATAAAGATAAATTGAAAAGTGATTAGAAGTATTAGGACTAGTTGGATATTCATCGGGGTATTACCAAGAATGTATTTGTTAGATCATAATTTATGAGAATTTATTGGATGATAATTAAGATTAATTTGGAAGGAGTATTTTATTGGGTCATTAAATTAAACATGAAAAATTATCTTGAATTGTGTATTTGGGGTTTTTGGATGCATGCGGATGACGCGCAGATTGGATGTCGTGTCCGAATTATGCCTCGGGTCATTCCCTACGTTTTAGGACGAGGAGGGGACGACATTTTGTGTTCGAACGGGACTTTTTGGACAAATGCAGTCAATTGTTGACGGATGCGAATGAGGAGAGTTTGAATCAGTCCAAATTATCAGACTTTTCTGACGATTATGAAAGAGGCGCAGATGCCTTCCTTCGTCCGAAATAGAAATTCTCAAAGAGAATAATGGATCGAACCGGGTTGGTTCGGCTTGATCTGAAAATTATGGATAGCCGGTTTTTAGTTAAAGGAGAAAAAGAAATTGGTTATGGAATTAAAATAAATGTTAATTTAATAAATTAAATTATTATGTTGGGATAATTAAAAGGAAGAAACTAAATGCGGAGGGATGAGGTAAACCGGTTCAACCCATGAACCGGTTTTACTAATGACAAAATGGAATGGCTGTTGGCCATTCTAGAGAGAAAGAAAATGCGTGAGGAGAAAGAGGAGACGAGGGAGAAAAGAGAGAGACTCGATCGGGAGAAGAGGGATGACGAGTGATGGGTGCGAACTCGTGGTACGGGCAATGGCGGTGAGCTCAGGTTCTGTGAGCCCGCAGCTGACGACGAGTGGTTGCGGACATTGGGTTGCGGGGCATCTACGGGCTCAGGTGGCATGGTGTTGCGAGTCACGGCCAAGGCTTCGGGTCGTCGGGGCTGTATCAGGTCAGGATGAACTCCGACGCTCTATCATTTTCTGGTGCCCGGCGGCGATGGAATGGCAACAACGAGGAGGTTGGTGTCAGGGGGGCTGTGATTGCCGGCCTCGGGTCGTGGGCAGGAGCTGGCGGTTCATGCTGGACCTGCTGGAGGCCGTGGTCCAACTTGCAGTTTGGTCCGAACCGGTCCACCCGTGACTGGTTCTTGCCCTGAAGAATTAGACAATGGAGCATGCATGAGGAATGGTAGGGCAGAGGCAGGGTATGGTTAGGCATGGCTCGTGGCAGTGAAGGAGTGGTCTCTAGTGAGTTGAAATGCAAATGAGGGATAGAGACAGAGCTGAGTGCTCTCGGGTGTGGGTGAGTGTTATGGAGAAAAGGAGATGTAAGGAGAAGAGTTGAAGTTTAGTGACGGAAAGTTAAGGATAGCCGAGAGAAGAGGGAGGCATTGAAGCAGAGTGGAGTTGTAGCTCACGGTCCAACTGCTGCTCTTGGCTGTCTTTGGTAAGTGAGGTCCATCACTTTTGTTCTGGAGTTTCATGGATTTATGTTGATATATAGTTAAGATAGAAGATAAAAGTATGACTTTGTTCTGTGATTGGACTCTCGTTGTTTTATATTCAGTATTAAGTCATTGTGATATTACTGCAGTGTTTGGTTTATTCTGGTTAAGAGTTGGGTATGTCGATGGACTGCTTGCTGTTGTGTTGGACAAATTATGGGGAGAGTTAATCATGTTATAAAGATAAAGCTTGGGTCAATGCTCTATTAAGACTTACATGTGTTCTCAATGAGTTTTATGATCTGTGAGCCTTGTCTTGGCATTATTGTCGGACATTGATACTATGGATGTGTTACATTGCTTGGAAATAAGTCTGTTTAGTTAAAGCTTCGATGATATGCTCCGTTGATTTAAATTTGAGTCATTAATTTGATAAATGTATTGTGGGAATTTGATTAATTTTTGGGATATTTTATGTTTGGTTTTTGGGGTCAATGAGTTCCTATAACTATTATATAAATTAAAGATAGAAAAATAAAGAAATTAATAAGTTGTGATTATTAATAAGTGAATGTTATTGAATTGTGAATGTATTGAAAAGGAAAAAGAAGGATAAAGATTAAGTACGAATACGCGTTAAATCTTCGAGGTAAGAAATTGAGTAGAGTCGTTGGCCAATAGACCTTACACCATTAGCAGTGTCTTTCTCTTAATAGTTTGTTTACGTTTCTACCATGTTGCTTTATTTATCATGTCTATGCTAATCACACATTATTAGTTTAATTTCTGAGTATGTTTAGGATGTTAGCATATTATTATTGTTTCCCTTAAATTGTCAAGCATGTCTATATTGTTGTTTTTTTTAAACTGCCAAGCATGTCTAAATTGATATTGTTCCTTTTAAATTACCAAGCATGCCTATGTCATTGTTGTGTCTACTAATTACCAAGCATATTTTAAAATATATCGTCATGCATCGTATGTTAGTAGTTTTTCTTATGTCTCATACTTTTACATATTGTTGTGATTACTACTTTATGTCACATACTTTTATACTATTATGATTACTGCTTTTCATGGACATGCATCACGACAACATTTCTCATGGACATGCATCATGATAATAGAAAACAAGTAGTAAATGCCTCGTAGGAAGGGGGTATTCATATGCATTATGTGAGGAAAACGGATAAATGAAATGAATGAAAGGAAATGAAAGGAAATTGGGAGTTAGGGGACGGATGAGTAATTCGGATATAATCAGGTAGTCTGGATTAAGTCTCCTCCCTTGTCGGGAGCGGGACCAACTACCCTAGGTGGTTAGAAGCCGACCAAGACTATACCTCCAACACAAGTTCCTCTAATCTCCCGCTCAACGTACGAGTTATGAAAGAAAGAAAGAAAGAAAGAACGAAACGTAAAGAAAAGATTGGTGTGGGATGGACCCACTCCGAAAAGAATGAACGAGAGCCATACAACATACTACATATCTCATTAGCATCGGGCTCATAGTTGCTAATGGTGTAGGTACACGCACCAGAAAATGATGAACGGATCAAAGAGCAGTTAATGAAGGATTTGCATGGGCGGGACTTGTGGCTGGCTAGGCTAAGGAAAGTAAAAAAGAAAAGAGTTTTATAAATGTAAATTAACAATTTATTTATTGTCTTTTTAAAATAAATGATTTATGATTCCGCTATAAAATGAGAAAAATAGATTTTATAAATAAAGTCTTCCGCTGTCAATAAAGATTTAAATAACAAATTTTAAGTAAGACGTTTTATCGATCGGGTTTTTAAGAAAGAATTTTGATTTCAATCGAAGGGTTTTAATAAGAATTCAGTGGTTTTATAAAAGTTTTAAATTTAACGCATTTTTAAAGTAAGAAAAAAATATGGTCGTCATAATTGGTATCAGAGCAATTGTGTTTTAAAAACGGTCTTGTATATTGCCTACCAGCACAAGCTTCGACGTGGAAATATTCAATAAACTGTAAGTACGTTAATAGAATTGTTTTAAGTGTTTTCTTAGTTTAAGAATTTTAATTATTACTGAAAGGATATGATGGTTAGAGAATGAGTCATAGATAATGTTCAGTTTATAGACAAAGAGATGATTTTATGTTATAGCGTATTGATGTATATAATAAAGGATAGAGAATACTGGAACTACTTGAGATTTTATGCAGGATGTATGAAATATAGCTTTGGGGGAGTGTAAAAATAGGGGAGACTCTGTCCAAATTTTTAGAAAATGGAAAGGCGATAAGAAAAAACAATCCTAGCATAAACCAGGTTAAATAAACGATTAAACGGGGTCACCTAAGTTGCAAAGGACTAGATAGAGAAATAGAATTGTTATGATATGGAAGAATATTAAGGACTACGGACTAAGCCAAATTAAGAGGATGATAGTCTTAACAATTGGAACGGTAGTCCCGAAACGTGGAGAAGTATATAAGAACAAAGACATAAATGAAAGATAAGAACGAAAATGTAGAAGATAAAAGATAAAAGAAAAACAAAAAGAGAAACTACGTACGTATTTTAATGTGGATCTAGACAGTGCTATAGAATAAATCAGAACAGTGGAGGACGTGGTTGCACATGCTAAGACAGGAAGTGTTAGTATAAGAGAAACAGAGAAGGGTAATGTGTGCCATGTTTATACTAGTTAAGGACATGAGATCTAGGCGAGATTCCATCAGGATAGCCCAGGATGTGGCTATAATGACTTAAAAAGAACTTCTCGAATGAGTATTAGCATCAGGAATTCAAGACGTGACTTACTCTGAAATAGTATAAAAAGCTCTTGACATTGAAGAAATAATGGATCAGAGTTCGGAACGGAGTGATTCTGTCGTAAGTTTTCAGCCACATGCATGGGACGAAATGGAAACGGATACAGATACAGATACAAAAACAGAAACAAAAACGGGTACAGAAACGGAAACAGAAACGGATACAGATACGGATACGCATACAGATACGGATACGGAAATGAAGATTGATACGGAAACGGAAATGGAAATGGAAACAGAGACGAAAACGGAAACGAAAATGGAGACGGACACGGATACGAAAACGGAAACGTAAATGAGTACAGAGACGGATACGGAAACGAAAACGGATATAGATATGACTACGGAAATGGAAACGAAAACAAAAAATGAAACAGAAACGGATACGGATACAGACACGGATATGGAAACAAAAACAAATTTCCACAAATGAATTCTAGGAATGGATACGGATAAATAGACGGATATGGAAACGGAAATGGGAACGGAAATTAAAACAAAAACGGACACAGATACAGGAACAGATACGAAAACGGAAACTAAAATGGAAATGAATACGGATACGGAAACGGGAACATAAACAAAAACAGATATGAAAACAGATATGGATACAGGAAAAGATACAGATACAAAAACATATTCATATACAAACACTGAAACGGGTACAGAGACAAAAATGGATACAGATACGAATACGGAAACAAATATGGAAATGGGTACAAATACGAAAAAGGGAAACAAGAATGAACGAGGATCTAAGAGGCAAAATGAATAATGGATTGACGGGAGTGTGAAAGCGTCCAACTCAAACTATGGAGTGGAGTAGTGACTTAAAAGAACGAAGAAACAAACAACTGACATTGTCCAGGAAGGAACTAAAAGACTGTTGTGGAAAAGCTTTCAAATAAAATTGATGTACCTGAAGAAAAGTTGGATGAAATGGAGTACATGTACAACAAGAAGGCTATGTCATTTAGTAGGATGCTAGAAGAGAAGGATCAACTTCACCGTGCTTCTTGAGAAGGAAACAAGAAAGATGCAGCGACTTACTCGCGTTAAGGTTGAGTGATCTTAGAAGACTAGGAAAAACTAAACTATGAATTGGATGTGTGGTTTAGCGTTTTGATAAGTCATGAAACGTTGCAGATGCAGAAGTAATGAGATGCAGAAGTAGTGAAATCCATTAGAAGATTGAGGATATGTACGAGGTAAGAAGATGTTTGGATACTTCTGTTATAAGACAGTTAGTAACTACTTTGGGTTCTTAAGTCAAAGAAGCAATTCGCTGAGCAAATTTCAAAGATGAAATTTATATAAGGAGAGAGGAATGTAATACTTTGACTTTTCATATCAAAAATTTAATAAAGATAAATTGAAAAATGATTGGAAGTATTCAGACTAGTTGAATATTCATCGGGGTATTACCAATAACGTATTTGTTATGTCATAATTGATAAGAATTTATTAGATGATAATTAAGATTAATTTGGAATGAGTACTTTATTGGGTCATTAAATTAAACATGAAAAATTATCTCGAATTCTATATTTGGGACTTTCAGACGCATGCGGATGATGAACGGATTGGATGTCACGTCTGAATTATGCCTCGGGTCTTTCCCTGCATTTTGGGACGAGGCGAGGACAACATTTCGTGTCCAAATGAGACTTTTTGGACAAATGTGGTCGATTTCGAATAGATGCGGATGAGGAGAATTTGAATCTGTTCAAATTATTGGACTTTTGGATGATTGTAGACTAGGCGCGGATATCTTCATTCGTCCGAAATTGAATTATGAAGGAGAAAATAAAAGCTAGTTCTACCTTTATATTGCTTTCAAATACTTTAAATTGATCCTTAAAAAATGACGAGTTGAGCGATTCAAACAGATTGACTCGGATCCGACCAAGCATAGCTGATGAAGATTCTGCCGTGCAGAACCAAATCTTTATGATAGCTGTCAGTGATGTAATTATTTTATTATTGTGAATTAAATAAAATTATTGCAAAATTTTCGAAAGTTGTTTATAACACTGGTTAAGATATTAAGTAAGATGAGTACCAATCTCCAAAAAGAAGAGATAGAAGGAGAAGGGAGGAGTAGATTATAATAGAAGCTAATAAATACGAAACATCATGTGTATTTCCAGCTACAATTATACGTTATAGATACGAAAAAAGGGTGTCAGTCAGAGGCATTCTGCAAATCTTTCTTTGTTTTTTTGAAATTTAGAATGATGGTGGTGGTCTCAAAAGAGGGAGGGACAACATGTCTGCTAAAGGTAGAGATTTATAGCAGAGAAAGGGACTGAAAACATGGGTGGCAACATTTAATTAAGCTTGGTTAACTTTAATTAATTGGGATGATAAAGTGTATTGTTTTGAATAATTTTCTTCTTCTTCCTTTTTCTTTTGCTTTGTTGATGAAATAAAAATACATAAAGAAAATACGAAGAACAATTATTATTTATTACTTGAAAAACTTTAACGAGTAACAAATCACAACATGAACTTATGTGCAACAAAATATAAAATATTAAATACAATTATACTGTCGTATAATTGTAAATTTACCATGTTAATACATCGCTTTTGTTGCAGCTGAACTCTAAATATGAGTTTGGTCTTAGAAAAGATGAATCACACATAAAAGATATTGGATTGATTCCTCTTGTTGGCTACTACTTTTTTCTACCTTTGGTGCTCTACCAAAGTGGTGAACATTTTTCCTTTGCTTCATCCATTACTCCTACCAATGGTGGACCCTTTGTCCTCCATAATCCTATTTTTGCATTTATTATTTTCTGAATTTTGATTTTCTCTAAAGGGTTTGTTTGTTAGCCATCGAATAAGTCAATTAACATTGTTCCCATAGAAAAGAAAAACTAAAGTATATGTTTGATGCGCGTCATATGCATGTCATTCATTACTTGTCCGGTAATTTTGATAATTTATGAAGAACTAGAATAATATATCATTAAACTCTACATCTAGCATCACCTCTCTCAAATCGTTAACCATCATATGGTGGACTCACATAATTATATATTATAAATTATCATTTAGACAAGCTATGAAAGTGATCAAATATTGTTTGAAATTATTGAATTTAGTGGTTTTATAGATGTTCCACATTTGATCTATCTGAATGATTATCGCACAATGATTTTGGTTCTGGAAAATATAGATTGCATGTTTAAGTCACACATTTCTGTCAAAACTAAATGATTTGGATAATTATACTTTTACGAAACATAATATATTAGGGTTGGGTATGATAAAGTAAAAGAAAAAAGATGAAACACAAGAGTGCAAGAACAGTAATAGAACATAATGAAGAAGAGACAAAGACAGAAGAAATGGTTATGGCTTTCATGGAAGGTATCTCTGATTCCTCCCTCGTGCGTTTGCTCTTATCAATGGCGACTCACTAACCTCTCTTCTTCTCCTATTATCATCATTAATGGCGTGCTGCCAAAACCCATCTTTTTTCATTTATTATTTATTCAATAATATTAATGCTTTTTAAACCCAGATGCAGTATTTGCTCAACGATTTTCTCTTTCCCAATTTTTTTTTTCTTTTTCCATTATTACTCATAATTATACTAAAAATTATATTGGCCGTCTTCTTTTATTTTGTTTAATTTTTATGATAATTTATAAAATAAAGTGATTAAGAATTACACACTAGCAGTGGAGTGAAGTAGCAAAAACGATGGTCAAAATTTTATACAAGAAAAAGATTATAAAAATTGAGCGAAAAGTATACAAAAGAGAATGCGAAGAATATTAAATGTAACTTTTGAAAACAATTTTAAAATATTTAAAAAAGTGATACATCTGTAGATTAATTATGTTAAAAATACGTCACTCCTGCATAAATTATGTATTAGATAATTTTACATAATAAATTTATAAAATTATAAGTAAAAACACAAAGTAGAAGTTTAGACTAGTCTTTAGTAGAAAAGAATTAACTAAAATTCTCCTCTCAACTTATTATTATCACAAGTTTGGGATAAATCTCAAAAATAAAATTTGACGAGACTCAATCTAAAATAGATAATATCGTAATAGCAAAAGTTGGTGGTATGATTAATAGCATAGTCTGATTTCATTTCTTTATATATCTCTTTTCTGTTCTTTAACTCTTCACTTCTTCTCCTCCCTTGTTTTTTTAAGCTCACTCTCTTTGTATTACTTCTGATAAAACACCAGATCCCATAAAAATTTTGTTTTGGGTTTTGTGTTTTGTGAGCGTGTATCAATGGCGGACTCTAGCTCTGCTCCGTCAGGGAGAATGTGGTGTTCAGTGCCGGAAAGGATTCAACTTCACGGCGCCATGCTGGCGTTACAGTTTGGCTATGCCGGATTTCACGTAGTGTCAAGATTTGCACTTAATATGGGCATCAGTAAACTAGTCTTCCCGGTTTACAGAAACATCATCGCTTTGATTCTTCTCCTTCCATTTGCATATTTCCTCGAAAAGTAAGAAATCTTACGGTTTTTTAAAACTCAAAATCACCGTTTTTCTCATTGTGGTTCTCTTATCAGGAAGGATAGGCCACCCATTTCTGTGAATTTCCTCCTCCAGTTCTTCTTCCTCGCCCTCGTTGGGTATGTTCAACGCTGTCATTAACAAAGCTTTTTTTTTTTCTCCACATAATAATTCTTTTCCACCACTACTATATTCGACAGAATCACAGCAAATCAAGGATTCTACTTGCTGGGTTTAGACAATACCTCCCCAACCTTTGCATCTGCAATACAGAACTCCGTACCTGCCATCACTTTCCTCATGGCCGCAATACTCCGGTATCTTCCGTCGCTTAAACTCCTACACCATAGTTGCAAAATCCTTAATTAACACCAAAACTTTATACTTTTAAAAAAATAAGGGAATTGAAATGAGAATGAAGAGGGTTTTCCTAATATTTCTTTTTTTTCTTTTCTCATTCCAGGATAGAACAAGTGAGATTAAACAGAAAAGATGGAATAGCCAAAGTGCTCGGAACCATCTGTTGTGTGGCCGGAGCCACGGTGATAACCCTATACAAGGGCCCGACAATATATAGCCCATCAGCTTCGCTACAAACCACAAGAGCAGCATTGGCTGTATCTCTTGGAGATGCTCAGGGAAAGAACTGGACCCTGGGCTGTGTCTATCTGATCGGCCATTGCCTGTCGTGGTCAGGTTGGCTAGTGTTGCAGGCGCCGGTTCTGAAAAAATATCCGGCTCGGCTTTCAGTCACTTCCTACACTTGCTTCTTTGGGCTCATACAGTTTGTCATTATTGCTGCTTTCTTCGAGAGAGATGCTCAGGCTTGGCTTTTCCACTCCGGAGGAGAAGTCTTTAGCATCTTATATGCAGTAAGTGACCCATCATTATAACCTCTGAAAATCAACATCCAGTTTCACAGTCTAGATTAATCGAAGTTAATCAAAAGTTTGTTAGTATTATCCTTCAGACAGTTTTTTTCTCGATCTAGAAACCCTAAACCAATCAATGATACACACATTATCACCACAACGAAGAAAACCTAGTATAAACAGCTCTGAAATGTTATTACTGGTCCTATAATTGGGCACCCATTTCCAAGAGCAAGAACATGGTAAGTGAAAATGGAAAAATACGAAAAAAGTTAGGGTTTTTATTTTTTCACTTGTAAAATATAAAATACATGCAGGGAGTAGTGGCTTCTGGGATAGCATTTGCAGTTCAGATATGGTGCATTGACAGGGGGGGTCCAGTTTTCGTCGCTGTATATCAACCTGTTCAAACTCTTGTTGTTGCTGTCATGGCTTCCATTGCTTTGAGAGAAGAGTTTTACTTGGGAGGGTGGGTTTCTCTTCTCTTCTCTTCCCTTCCCATTTTTTTTTCACAGATTAATCTGCTGTATGTATAATTTTTCTTATGTTTTTGTCTTTCCAAAATGACGCCATTAATGAATGCGGTGTCCAGGATCCTAGGAGCAGTGCTGATAATAGTGGGATTGTACTTCGTTCTTTGGGGTAAGAGCGAAGAGAAGAAATTCTTGCAGCAAAAGGCAGTGGTTCAGTCCGGTCCGGAGCACGGCGGCAGCCGATCTATCAGCCAAATCAGGACTCCACTCCTGCCAACTGAAGATGTTTGACCACCAACTGAAAACAAATTATGAAAAGCATCTTCAAAAGACATCGTTTCTTCCTGAAAATGTGAAGAAATCACAAAAAGCTTGTGTTCTTCTAAGTTCTACCTCGTGTGAATTTCCACTTTGTTTTAATTTTCTTTTATTTTAAGACAACAAGATCAAAAGGATGGAGCCTAAGAACTGTTGTGCTGTGTGTGTTAATTAATCGTTTTGAGTGATATAAAGGATGTTATGCAATCTCTCTTTAATATGCTAGATCAAGTGTCCTCACTCTCTTTTTGCTCTCCAAAGATCAAATAAAACTTAAAAAATATTTTTCTATCATGACTGTCACAACTTATTGAGGGCTTAAGAGCGATCTTGTCACGCCTCAAAATAGATCCGAGAAAAAATGAGAACGACTTGGAACGAATCAAGTCGCTAACCCTTCTCTTAAATCCTAAATTTAACAGCAGAAAACTTAAAATTTTATTATAAGGCCTATAAGAAATTAGGGGTGGGATTGGTTCGGTTCGGTTTTTGACCAAATTAAAACCGAACCGATTCAGTTCAATTTTCATTTTGGAAAACTGAAACCGAACCGAGAAGAGTTCGGTTCTACTCTGTTCGATTCTCATCGGTTCGGTTATTTTCATGCCTTTAATTGAAATGAATTGATGGTATTTTTTCTACCATGTTTGTAAGATTAACTTGCGAACCTACTGAAATCAATTGGTGGTCTTCCATATGATCCATTTGAATTTGCAGTAAGAGGCACAAAGGCAGAAGTAAAAAAATTCATCACAATGAAATTAATACTTACTCACTTTCTATCAAGAACATTACTCTTCATAGCTTTTATGGCATCTAATTGGCGAGCATAGACAACTTCTCCAGTACCCTAATGAGCATTCCAATACAATAGTCATCAAACCTTTTTTTTTATGAATTTTAATTTAGACAAGTTTGATAAATTCTCAAACATTTAATCATACTTTTGATCGTCCACTCTTATTATAATGCATTGAGTGCCTTCTCAAATCACTAACCTCAGATAAGAGAATCTGTAGAGATATCTTTTAACTTGTCAAGACACAAGAAAATGAAAGCTATTTCTAAAACACCATTATTTCTAAATCCCAAATGGCATGAAAATCTATAATTGGAGCAAGGTGTCAAGAAATACACAATACCAGAAGATAAGAGATTGTTTGATTACCTTAATATCATGATCAGAAACTCCATAATCCAAATTTGAAACATATAGCTTTGTGTCTTCCTCTGGATTTGATACGACATTTGATGACATTATTTCCTGCAACCCTGGTTTCAAGACTTGCATTTTGTTGTATTGCGTACTAAAAATTCATAGAAACACCTCGTATTATCCATATGCATTTTCTATTTCATATTTGTTCACAAAAGTATCAAGCTAAAAGAGGTAAAATCACATGCACAATATTGGAAAGTGAAGTCTTTGAGTACTTAATATCAAAGCATTCTCAACTATACGTGATACAAACAGTGACAATAATGAAAACAAACAAAGCCGAACATGACAACAAAAAAGAAATCCAAACATAACAGCAAAAACTAAAACAAATCCAAACATAACAGCAAAATAATTAAACAGAAAGCCGAACCTGTGGACTGTCCAAATCGCCGATGTCTGGCTAGATTGTTCGAATCATTAATATCCAGCTAGTGAGTTCAAATCACCGATGTCCGACTAGAGAGTCTGACTCTGAGAGAGAGAGAGTTCAGAGTGGGGTCGAATAGTCGTAGCCACTGTCCGCCTTCGGCTAGAGAGACTGAGAGAGAGGGGAGTCGCAGTGGTTTCGGGAGATGGAGAGAGGTGCGGTGCGGCTATACCTAAAGAGATAGTGATAGCCGAGAGAGCAGAGTATAGGTCAAGGGTTTTATTTTTTATTTTTTTAATATATACATATCGGTTCAGTTTCGAGTTACTCGGTTCTGACCACCCAAAATCGAGAACCGAACCGACATTTTCGGTTCGATTCGGTTCGGCCATACCTAGGATTTTTTAAAAATAGAAATGAACCAAACCGACCAAAATTGTTCGGTTCGGTTACCCTGTTTGAACCGGACCGATATCCACCCCTATAAAAAATAGATCAAAAAGTGATATTCAAATAGTGTAAAATAACATAATCTAAAACTATTCATAAATAATTTAAAAAACAATAAAACTAATTTACAAAACTCACTAAATATATTCTAGGATTAATTTACAAAACTCACTAAATATATTCTAGGTCTCCTTAGAAAAAAATGACAAAATAATTAGCACGGGAACTTTCAATTTTTACTCATGTGATGAAATTTGGGTAATTTGATTATTATTTCTTGAAAAATGAAATTGAATAAGGGGCGAGTCATCAAACTCAGTAGGAATTTAATTTTATATTCAACTTTTATGTCATATAAAATTAACGTGTTTTTTTGGTTAATTATTTCAACAAATTAAAATATAAGAGAAATATAACGAGCAATAAATTAAATAATGAAACAAAGACGATACTCAAGCGATCACAAATAGCTAAAAAGACTGATCAAATTTAGCGAATCAAAATTCAAGGACACAGCACATACAACTGTCCTATTACCCATTTTAACATTAAAAGTAAATAACTATTAAGATATATGTGACTGAACTAAATATGAAATTCAGCATGCTCACTTAAAATTAATACTTACATTTTAGAAATTTATGTGCTTTAAATATAAAATAACTCATACCTAAAAATTGGGCTACCAATAACAAAAACCAATAAAGCTCAACCGCAGACAAATCCGACAATTTTAAATATTAGAACCTAACCATAAAAATATACTGAAATTAGAATTCAAAACTCCAAACTTTTATCTATTTAAATTTTTATATTAATTAAGAATGACCTTAAAGTTAGAGGCCCAAAACCCTATGGGTCGATGTTCGTATGGAAATAGGAGCCTAAACCCATCTAAAAATTGGGCCCAAGCTCATTTAAATTTAGCAAGCAAGTGTTAGCCGGCCCAAAACTGGCCCAACACAACATGTGGGTATGCAGTATAAGATTCTGCCTGCAACCTATAATAATTTGACCTTCAAAGGAATCCTCTGTCCATGGACAGAGTCCGACCATGCTCACCGGAGTTGTTTCTAGTGATAGTCACCGGTGGACTCGGCTCAAGAGTTCTAGTCAGAACTCTCTTCCGATAATTCCGAGCAACAGTCACCCTCTACAACGATTTGACCAAGAGGTTGAGACTTCTGATCTGGAATTTCTTCTCAACCTCCAGTGCTCCACAAAAATTCAGAATCCATCAGAGCATTTCATAGGGATTTATAGTTCCAATTCAACAAACTAGGGTCATCAACCATATCTCCACGGTTTACAAATTTTGGGAAATCAGAAAAAATTGGATTTTTACCTAAGAAAACGCTCTCCATGTATCGTATTGACTACGGTAATCAGTATCACTAGACCGATGTCCTCTCCTAACCTCAATTAACAGAATTATCATCCCTTAGAAGTTGATTGAAGAGAATGAGGAACAGATTGCTAAGGGATACAAAAACTCACCGTCAAAATGTGTGAAACTGTCAACCCGCTGACGACAGACTCTCACCTTCCACACCGCTGGTTTGCAAACGCTAAGAACAACCCGAAAAAGAGAGAGAGTGAGGAGGAAAGGAGTGGGGTATTTTCTACCCACCTCAACTGAAATAGGGGGTTTCTTCCCTCTATCTCGGCAACAGCTCCCGAAAGGGAGTTGTTAAAAATTTTAATATATTTTTTTTTACATGGCCCGGTTTAACGGGCCATGTATAACATTCTCCCCTACTTAAAGGATTTTGTCTCTGAAATTTAGAACAACCTCAATCATATCGCTGAATAAGTGAGGGTACCTTGTCATCAATTCCTATTCAATCTCTCAAGTCACTTCTTTTTTATTATGATTTTTTTCCACTGTACTCGAACCAATAGTATCACACGATAACGAAGAAATATTATTTCACAAACAATTATTTTATCATACTCTTCCTCATAAGAAACATACTCCTAAATAGGCACCTCGGTCCAAGAGATCACATGTAATGGGTCAAATATATACTTCCTCAGCATAGAAACATGAAAGACTTTATGAACATGACTTAACTGCAGAAATAAGTCCTATTGATAAACCATTGCATCAACACTCTTAATAATTCAAAGAAACTTGATACACATATGAGAATTTACTTACCCATTACAACAAAAAAGACCAATACCGCAACACAGTCGATTCTTCAAATATCTAAGTCGTCACCTTGAAACTCTTCATATGACTCAAAATCGTTTAAAAATCATTTCATAATTATTTGAACTTTCCCAATCGTTACATGAACTCAAACAGAACTAAGGTTTACCTGCACCTCGCCCTCAGTTCAACATAGCGGTAGTTTGCACTGTTTCTCATAAAGAGTCTCATAACTTTAAATTTCCACAATTACTGAAAGATTTTATCATATTTGAGATTAGGTAGCTCATCATATGCCCCATAATTCCAAAATTAAAACTATCCTTTTTTGAACCACAATTGCTCAAACTTAACTAAGTGGTCAAGACCACCGGAGAGTTAAATTTAATCAAAATATTTAGATCTTAATAAGATGTAACACTAAAAGAACATACGATATCAAACGATGATTGCAATATTTATTTTAATCACTTAAAACCCATAATAGTTCATCTTCAGTGAAGATGGAAAAACTTAGCAGAAAAATCAACTGTTTTGCAACAACTCAACATCACTATATGTAATACCCCGAAAATGTATTGTCCTTTTTGATAATGTAATAATTCTGGATAATCTAATAGATGAATATTACGTCAAATTATGCAACAGTGAGCGTAAGTTATGCATAAAAAGTAGAGGGTTAATGTTGAAAAATGACCTAAGTATGAAAAACTTAGGAAAAATATTTAAGTGTCGGATTGTGGACGCTGAGGAACAATGCAGACGACATAGGGCAGAGTCCGAGTGAATCTGTCCTAAATTCCAGACAATTCAGACGATGCGGACGATTGCGAACGAGGGTGAATGGCATTCGAATGAATCTGTCATAAATTTTGGACAATTCGAATGATACAGACGACTGCGAACAAAAACAAAATGGCTTCCGAATGAATCTGTCATAAACCCTGGACACTTTCGGACGATGCAGACGATACATGCGGATGACATGTTGCGTCCGAAAGGCACCTGCGGACGGTACGGACGAAGGCTAAGGACGCATTTTCTCATTCCAATCCGACTTTCGGACGATGCGAACGATAACTGCGGATGACTCGACTCGTCCGTAACATCGGGTAAATTCGAGAAACCCACTTTAAAATCACTTTTCTCTTCCGATTTCTGGCATGAATCAAAAAACTCTCTCTCCTCTTGCCCTTCCCTGCAACCCATCTCTTCTCTCCTTGTGTGATGGAAGCTTTCCACGTGGCATTGTGTGGATGGACCACCTCTGTCTTGGTTGGGGTAATTCGTGATCTGTTTATCCTGTAGCTACCCCCTGTAGCTACTTAGCTCTCTCCCTCTCCTTCCTTTCGTCTATATAGGTGAACTCCCTGCTGTGTACTCTGGTCTAGCGAGTTATGTGGTGTATGAGGGTGTCGTTCTGTTGAGAAGGAAATTGGGTGAGTGGTGTGAGTTGCATTGATTGTTGCTGAGTTACTATTGGATTTCCACCGTGAAGTTGAGAGGTAAGATTTGAATTATGGGAAGTTATTGACTTAGCTGTGAATCCCTAGCGAAGGTTTAGTTGTGAGAAGATGAATTAACCATTTGTGTTGCTTTGGTTAGGGAAGTTTAGAGGTTAGGAAGCTAAGGAATTTATATTGGCTGCTGTTATTGGCACTTTGCTGTCATATTGCTTGCGTTTGATTACTGGACGAGTTGAGGTAAGAATTGAAATTTGAATTGGCCAGAGATGGCCCTACATTACAGGTCTTGAATGATATTGAATTGCCTTGAATGTCTTGCTTGGGTTGTTGATTTGTGGTTAAGTTTGAATTGTGGAATTCCTAACAAACTGCTACAAATGGGAATTTGTTGTGCTGAAAATGTAGTAGTTAGAGATGCTTAAACTTTACTTATAGATGACAAGCATGGAATGTTGGACTCTAGGTGTAGTGTACTGTTAATGATGACCTTGCACTTTGATACTATAGTTGGAATTCTTACAAATGACACTGATGAAGCATGAATCTAGTCTGAAATGCTGCATAACCTGGATTTAAAGTATGCAAAATGTTCCCTTGATCATGTTTAGTCCCCTTGTATTGAAAGCATGCCTGTGATATGGTTACTCGAATTTAAACAGAAAATTCGCACATGATTAGTAAAAGAATAGTTAAAGTCAACCCTTGAAAACAGATTTAGGGATGTTGTCTTGTTCATGAATATCAATAAACAAGTTAGTAAATGATATCGACTCTGACTAGTATAAGCATGAAAGTTCTTGCTTCTAATTGCTTTTTATGAAGTAGTGATAGTAAAAATCATGCTGAATTGTGATTTCATGAGTGTTTATATTGTGATTTACTTTCTGGCGCTCATGCATCATCGTAGGGCTTATGAAATTATTTATATGTTGTATGTCATCCTAATATATGTAAATTGACATGTGGGGGTTCGGGAGGATTGGGAATGGTTGTCGTGGTGACACCCCTATTCGAGTGCCTACCCCCACGTAGGGGGCACGAAGGCATAGGTTAAGCTACGAGAATCGTAAGATTCTCGATTCTCTTGTACTGAAATCCCCAATGTCTTCAACAAAACGACTGGGTATGGCTCGTAGTGACACCCCTATTGGCGTGTTTCCCCGTAGGAAACATAGGTTAAGCTACGAAAGCAATTGACTTATCCATCATCCCAAATAACAGATGAGATACGGATTTCCTCTGCAATACATCGTATGAACATGCATCATATGCATTGCATTTATATTCTGATTCTTGCTGGGCATTAGGCTCATTATTTTCCCCGTAATGTAGGTGACTATTACAATGAAGAATTTGTCCCAGTGGAGGAGGAGGCGTTCAAGGATGACCCCTCGTGTTATCAACCAAATTGACCTGTTGGGTGTTGCTAGCGTAATCTGAGAGTTGTTGGTAATTGATATTTGTTTTTTGAGGAGAGAGGGATATTTTGGTAATTTACTATTTTGAATATTATGAACGTTGTATTGGGGACTTTGGTATTTTGCTAAAAACATTTGGGAAGTAAGTTTTAAATTCCGCATTATTTACTCTGATTTCGTTTTCTTTAGACAAAAGGGTTTTCAAATGTTGAATAAATAAGCAAAAAATTTTATATGATGAATTTTTAAAACGTAAAAAACGTATTTAAATTAATGAGGCATTACACTATACATCTAGAATGACAATGATAATTGAATCATAAAACCAATAGTTGTAATACTTTGTTTTTCACATCTTCAAAGATGAGAGTGTAATAACCTAGTAGGTTTTAGGTGTTCAGCTCCTAATTTGTTAATAAATCAAAATCTAGTTACACATCATCCACATTTAACTCCAAATTAGCATACTTATACTTACGTTTCAATGCTTCAAACATTTGATATTATTCGAACGAATAACAAAATTTGATTTATGACTTATTAACTAAATCTCTTTAGCAAAAATATGAATTATCGGATACTATGAATAAATCAACGACAAGTCATAATTTCCTTAGCATTAACTTTCAACAATCTTGTTGTCCAACCTACTTCAGTTTGTCAAATCTCTCTTTAAGCTCATCATTAAGATTCTTACTTTCTCAAACGCGTTGCAGAAATTTAAGAGTTGTTACCAGTTACATACCTCAATTATGGAATCAACCATAGTAATCAAATATTTCTTACAATCTTTTAACATTAAATAGAGAATTAAAAGTTTGAGGTTACCGACACAAAATTTCAATAACAAACATGATTTAGTGTGTTTGTTCTCTAGAACAAGTTCATAACTCTTCACATTTTCCACATATCAGTACATTTTGATATTTACTTTAAATATTTCAAACTCTAGAATCCAAGAGAATATCGAACTTCATGCAATAAATTGTAACAGCAGCATTAATTTTGAAACTTTTTCCTTTTAAATTTTCGTGTAAAAATTTTCTTTTTATTTATTTAAAATGTACAAGAGGAAATAAATTAAAATGAGTGAGATAAATCAAAATGCATAAAATAAATCAAAGTAAAAAGCGGAAACATTAATAAATCCAAAATACGGTTTTACAATTAAACACGAGTTCTTAGTTTCACAAAACGTTTATTGTTCCTCAAACCATATCAAAACAACATTTTTTTGCTTCTTTGAGAGCCGTAACCTCCCAGGTCGATTAAGCTGGGTATAGTCATAAACATACAGCGGAAGTCTTTTACAATTAAATACCACAAACTAATTACTTAAATAAACACTTAAATAAACTTAAAACATTTATTTGAAATCATAAAACACTTAAAAGCCTTTAAAATATTTATTTCTTTCCCATGAGCCATAACCATAGGTCAATGTCGCCAACAACACAAACGTCCACACAACAATACTCCATCTGCTAAGTCCTTTAACAGCTTTATCCATTCATCGGCTCCTTACCTACATCAATGGGACCTAACCATGAGCCTAACACTCAGTACATGATATAAACGTAAAACATGAAATTCACATACAATTTCTATAGCATTGCATAAAGTTTTATGTTTCGTTTCTCTTTTCATGTCTTTTATCGTTATTTCATTTGCTTATATGTCGAGCGTATCAAACCGGACCATACAAACGTCCGTTTACTATTTCTGTCTTTTACTATTTATATGTCGAGCGTATCAAACCGAACCATACAAACATCTATGTTGGGCGTATCCAACCGAATCACAATTGATTTTTGTGCTGGGCGTAACTAACCAGATCATAGTCGTTTACTTATTTTTGGTTTCTGTGTCAAACGTAACCAACAGGTGCACAAAAACAACTATTTACGTATCTTACCATTTAATTCTGTTGTCTTATACTGTTTCAGTCTTTTACTATTTATGTGTCGGGCGTATTAAATCGGACCACATAGACATATGTGCCAGGCATATCCAACCAGTCCACAAATATTTACTTATCTTGATTTCAATACCGGGCATTACAAACTGAACCACAACTATTTATGTATATTCCATTTTTGTGTACTTTAGTATTTCAAGTCTTAACGTGATCGTGCACATACAATCTTATTTAACGTGTTCCTTAATTGTATCTTTAAAAAAATATGATCTGTCCTAATAAGGAAATAAACTTAATCTATAAATATACAATCTGTAACAATCAATAACACAAATAGTAAACACCCCCTAATTTCTGTAATCTAGGTCCTTTCAGACAAAACACATGCAGTACCACATACCTGAAGTCCTTAGCTTTAATGGTTTAATACTTTAAGATTATTCACAAAGAAACCTAATCATGATTAACACATATAGCTATTAATAATTATTTTTCAATAATAAATTCCCTTAGTTTCAACTAACATGGTAATACTTCCAATAATGGATAACTTCCTATTATGTCTAAACTATTAAATAACCTTATTTTCCAACAATTAATTTATCCAATAATGACAACCATTAATCCAATAATTACCTTCTCCAAAATTCTACAAAATAAAACCCAATACTTTCTCATCTAATCTTAACAATTTATTTTCACTAATACTTCCAATAATTCCTACTATCCAAAATATTTATGCAACAATATCCAAAATATGTATACTTCCAATATAACAATGTATTCCAACTTCTTTAAATTCATTTGCATGCTATGACCAATAATAATTCCAACCTTATCTTACAACTCATCTCAACAACTAATACCTCATGCTAATAATCAACCTCATGAATAACACCTAATCCATTAATATTTTCACCAATAACAATCTATTAATAACATTGTAACAACCCGAAAACCTTACTTCTATTAAGGACTTATGTAACTTTTATATTAATTAACAACTTTGGGGAAAGACATATATTTTTTTACAAAACGTTTGATATTTAAAAATCAGAGTGCTGAAAAATTTCGAGTGTTACAACCCTTCTAAAACGACTAATTAATTCAAAGGAATCAACCATATTTAATTAAGTTTGCGGAAACGTAAATTTGAAAATGTTATAATCCAACATCTATTTAAAGTTCTGATAATTCAAATACGAAATCAACTAAACATGAAAAGGTTAATTAAATGTTTACAAACCATGTTTGACGTTAACCCTTATTATTAACAGCTTCTCTCCCTCATATGAGTGCCATACTACTGCTACTCCACTTGCGTCTCCACTGGATACGCCACAAGCTCCACCGGAATGGCCTCCTTATCAATTCCTGGAACAATTACTTCATTACCTACACCACAAGTAAGGACGTGAGCTTTCGCCCAGTAAGGAAATGAGAAAAACAAAAATGCATATGTCTCTCTTTTAGTTTCTTTGGAATGGGGGCCACCCAAACCAATTCTTTCTTTACATTTTCTTTCTCTCTTTCTTTCTTTTTTTACTCGTATTTCGAGTTGGAGATTGGAAAACCCGTATGGGATGGTATAGTGAGTTGGACCTAACCTCCTATGGGCAACTAGGTCCCATTCCCAATAAGGTAGGGGCATTTCCTAATTGTCAGACTAGGACCGCTACCCATCCGCCTCCCAACTCCCTTAATTCTTTCCTTTCGTCTTTTCTTTATCGTTTTATTTCCTTGCCATGCATGTGAGTACCACCCCGAGGGAGTACTCCCTACTTGGTTTCTATTATATGCATGCATGAGGACACACTTATCTGACAAGCACCTACTTAAATATCAACTATGATGATTCAAAGAATCTAAAATGAGATAGCATTATCCAACACATATGGGAAACAAGTGTACTCTAGTTAATATAAGAAACAATGGAATCAATGGCATGCTTAATTTTCAACGCTAAATAAAGCGATTAACAGTCTACAATATTTATATTTAATAAAGTCATGCTAACAGCGAAGTCACACCGTAGAATAGAAAATGTACAGTTTACAATTATAGTAGCTAACAGTGTATGTAAAACAATGAAGCATGCTATTTAAGCGAAAATAAACAACAGAAAATCTCAAGGAAAGACAGTAAAACGTGCAGTTTTAATAACTATATTTAATAGCAACTTTACAGTATCTAAACATGCTTTTATTCGGTTCTTTATGCTATTGGATAAATCAAGGACACGGTAGAAATTAATTGTTAACCATATATTTATTTGGTGACCAAACAACGATAATATACAATTATATATTATTACGGCATGTTTTTGAACAACTAGAGTCAACAACGAGCATTATCAAGGTAAACTGCGAAGCATGTTTTCGATCTACTAATGACAGCAGTAATTATTAATTTAAACGGACAACGAAACATGCTTAGAAGATGATAATGAATAGTGGCATCTAAATGGTATAAAGGGACAATAGAACATGCTTCCACAGTGACTATAAATAATATCACGAATTTATGGAACAAGCAGTGAAGTCATACGTCTATATTGATAATAACAGTGAACATTATTGATAGTCATGCTCTGGATACTATACAACAGCGAATATTACTAAAAACATAATAACAAAATCATGTCTGGAACAATGACTTATAGAAATGAATACTACATCGAATGGACAATAACATGCTTCTAGCTCAATGATATAAAAATGTGTAAATTATACAGAATCTAACATGCTTATTAAACGATATCAGAGGCATCATGAATTTACTAAGAATGGGTTAATGTGGGCACATTTGTTTAACTTATAAGTAGTAGCAGAAATTAATGGAATGGACAACAGAACGTGCGTACTCATCGACTATGACAGTAGTGATAAAATTCGAACAAGTAGTCAAAATATGCTCCTTTATAATAGTAAAATACATAGCAGCAGAGCAATGACAAACAAACAAGACCACAGTAATAGTTGACGATACTAAAAATGAAGTATACTTAATACTGCAAATTTATAACAGTGTATATCAACAAGATAAAACTACAAAACATGCCTTCAATAACTCACCGAGCAGTTGTGTACACATGAAATTTAACACTAGATCATACTTACAACAACAACATTTAAATACTTGCAGCAGAATTGTATAAACCTAAGCAACGAATAACAGAAGAACAACAACTTACGGCAGTAAAAGTAAGTCATTCGCAGGAATCATTAAGGGAGTGCATATAGAGCACAAATGTATCGTTTATGTACAATTTAAACAGACATAGTAGGTATACAACGAAGCCCAACCAATCTCATCTCATTCATACTCTTTATTCGACGTTATATCATCATTTTTCTTATCTTCAATTAATAACAGTATCTAAGTAAGGTAAACAAAATTCTAGCAAGAAAATTCAATAACGAAGATGGAGTTAATATCATGTAGTACAGTGATTGACTATGGAAATTGCACTAGTCAGGTAAGGAAAGTTTGTCAGAAGTAACAACATCTAAGGATTTCACAGAAATCATTCACAACAATTGAGTAAAGCAAGATCAACGCACACACATATATACTTGGGTGTAGGGCCTCCAAATGGCTAACGACAACCCAAATCCTTACCTATTGAAGGTTCTCTTTTCACTAACAGCTGCTTTCCAATTGACTCCCTTCCTCACAGAAATCCTAGCCCTCCCCGAAACAATAGAAAAATAGAGAAGGAGGGATTAAGGACTAAATAAATAGAGTTCCCTACTGGGCATGTCGTACGTGAGGTAGAAGGGCATGAACGATACCCTTTACAGTGGGTATCGGGGGGAGATAGGCGAGTGGGTATCGGGGGGAGATAGGCGACGTGCAATCATCTAAAACGACCCACGTCGTTTTTCCCTTAATTTAAATCTAATTCTATTGTTGAACTAATGCGATTCGAACGAGTGTGGATGACTTGCTCGCGTCCGCAATCGTCCACAAGACCAAATATATGAAGGCTAAAATCTGACTTTGGATGGCAGACGGCGTCCCCATCATCGTCCGTACCGTCTGCAGTCACAATTTGGACGCTAGTCGGCGTCCGCATGCATCTTCGGCCAGGGGAATTGAATACGACAGATTCAATTCTGACGCCACATCTCGCGTCCGCATATGTCGTCCGAATGTGTCTAGGAATGGGATAGATTCAATTCGGATGACTCTCCTCCTCGTCCGCCGTCGTCTGCAGTCGTCCTAATGTTCCCAGACTTAAACAGATTTGTTGCGGACGCGTCCTGTCTCATCTGCATCATCCGCATTCCGCATCCGCAACACCTCAACACAGCGAGTTTGGGACGCTGGACGGCATCCTGAGTCATCCCAAATGCATGGATGATGCCAGGTGTGTTGCGGACGACACCTCTTGTCCGCAACATCGTTCGCAGGCGTCCTAATGACCAAAGTCCATCTTTCCTTCGAAAATCCAACTAAGTTTTATCCAACTCGGATATCTTACAAAATTATTAAGCCATGGCCAAGGAGTATAGGAACGGAATGCATTACACTAAATTTCATCTTGGAATAAGATTACATCGTTTCTACGAACTAGTTTCGGGTTGTTACATCCTACCCTCCTTACAAAAATTTTGGTCCCCAAAATTAGCCACTAAATAGTTCGGGGTATTTAGCCCTCATATCATCTTCTTTGTCCCATGTGGCTTCTTCGCGGCTATGATTCTGCCACAGAACCTTGACCAATGGAATCTGCTTGCGTCATAGTTCTTTTACTCTCAAGTTGAGGATCTGAACAGGCTTCTCATTGTAACTCAAATTGGGTTGTACCACGACATTATGATCAGGATTAGCCAACACAGCCGCTTCACTGAGACACTTCTTAAGCATGGATATGTGGAACACATCATGCACACCAATCATGGACTCTAGCAACTGTAGTCTGTAAGCGACCGGACCCACTTTCTACGTAATCACATAAGAACCCATGTATCTTGGATTCATCTTTCCTCTCTTTCCAAATCAAACAATGCCCTTGAAAGGAGGTACCTTCAGGAATACTCTATCTCCTTCATTAAATTCCAAGTCCTGTCATCGATTGTCTGCATAACTCTTTTGACGACTTTGCGCTGCTAACATCCTCTACTTGATTAGCGCCACTTTCTCAGCCATTTCCTGAACTATCTCGGGCCATAAAGTTCAGCTTCACCAACTTTGTCCCAATACAAGGGAGGTCTGCACTTCCTCCCATACAGAGCTTTATAGGGTGTCATACCTATAGTGGCCTAGAAACTGTTATTATATGCAAACTAGATTAACGGTAGCATCTTACTCCACCCAACATGAAATTCAAGAACGCAAGCACGTAGCATATCCTCGAGTGTCTGAATAGTTCTTTCACTTTGGCCATCTGTCTGCGGATGGAATGTGGTACTGAATTTCAACTCTGTGCCCATAGCTCGGTTCAAACTCTTCTAGAATGCCTAGGTAAAATGTGGATCACGGTCTAATACAACAGAAACTGGAACACCGTGAAGTTGAATGATTTCTTTGATGTACAGTTCGGCCAACTGATTTAGTGTATCCGTCATAGATACTGGCAGGAAATGCGATACCTTTGTTAACCAATCAATAATTACCCAAATAGCATCATACCCCTTAACTGTCTTGGGCAAGCATGTGATAAAGTCCATGGTGACATGCTCCCATTTCCACTAAGGAATTGGCGGTGACTGGAGTACACCACCAGGTCGCTGATGTTCGGCTTTAATACGCTGGCATATTTGGCATTCTGATACAAATTCCGCAATTTCATACTTCATCTTTGGCTAGTAATAATGAGTCTTTAGATCTCGATACATCTTAGTACTTCCTGGATGTGCAAAGAAACTGGAAGTGTGAGCTTCACCCAAAATCTTCATCCATAACGTAGTGTCGCTTGCCACATACCATCAGTTCTTGTACTTGACAATACCATCAGCGGATGTAGAGAAATTCTGATACTTTGGAAGGGTCTGATTCAATTTGAAACCCTTGCATACTTCATCATCTTGTTGGGCCTCTTTGATTTGTTCAAGAATGGATGGCATTAAGGTCAACTTGGCCAATTCTATATCCAAAGGTGCTGGAATCATATGCATCTCTAACCCCTGAAGGTCTTTTCGAAGTTCTGTAGACATTTCTCCACATATAATACTCATCACAAAAGTCTTGCGACTAAGAGCATCTGCAAGAACATTAGCCTTCCCTGGATGGTACTTAATTTCACAGTCGTAGTCCTTAACAAACTCGAGCCACCGACGCTGTCGTATATTCAACTCTTTCTGGGTGAAAATATACTTGAGGCTCTTATGATCAGAGAAAATCTCACAGCGCTATCCATACAGATAATGTCTCCAAACTTTGAGAGCGAAGACTACAGCTGCGAGCTCCAAATCATGAGTGGGATAATTCTGCTCATGTACTTTCAACTGTCGGGATGCATAGGCAATGACTTTTCCATGCTGCATAAGAAATCCACCTAGTCCTCTTTTGGATGCATCACAGTAAATGCCAAAATCACCTTCCTCTGTAGGCAATGTTTAACACTAGGGCCATAGTTAGTTGGTGCTTCAACTATTGAAAGTTGTTCTCACACTCGCTGGACCACCAGAATCGGGCATTCTTCTTAGTTAAGCCAGTGAGTGGTAATGCTATCTTTGAAAATCCATCCATAAAGCGCCTGTAATACCCAGCTAATCCCAGAAAGCTTCTCATTTCTCTAACATTTTTTGGCTGCGTCCAGTTCACCACTGCTTGTATTTTAGCTAGGTCAACAGATATACCTTCATCAGAAATTATATGACCCAGAAAACTGACCTTATTCAGCCAGAACTCGCATTTGGAAAACTTCGCATACAACTGGTGTTGACTGAGAAGAGATAAGGTCATTCGTAGATGCTCGCAATGCTCCTCTTCTGATTGGGAATAGATTAAGATGTCGTCAATGAAGACGATAATGAATTTTTCCAGGAAATCTCGGAAAACCCAGTTCATCAAATCCATAAAAGCTGCCGGAGCATTAGTCAGTCCAAAAGACATAACCAAAAACTCGTAATGTCCGTAACGAGAGCAAAATGCAGTCTTTGATATATCCTTGGGCTTCACCTTCAACTGATAGTAGCCTGATCGGAGATCAATCTTCGAGAAACCCTTGGCGCCGCTCAATTGATCAAACAAATCATCAATTCTGGGTAGTGCATACTTATTCTTGATGGTCACCTTATTCAACTCCCGATAATCAATGCACATTCTCATAGTCCAATCTTTCTTTTTAACAAATAATACTCGCGCGCCCCACAACATCCTCTATTTTGATCTTAGTGACTTCGGTAGTGTCCAACACATTGATCAGAAACCCGTCGCACCCACTTCTCATTAACTTGTCTGCTTTAAGTGCCGAAATAATTGCAAATTGCCCCTTCTCCTTAGTCCCACGAAAAGTGTGCCGCTCTTCATTCGGAAGGTAAAGGTAGACTTCCTTCTTCTTACAGTTGATAGTTGCATGGTGCGATGACAACCAATCCATCCTAATTATAATGTCATATCCTTTTAAATCCATAATAATGAGATTGGCCCAAAATAAAAGGCCATTTATATCCACTGCATAATCTTTGAGTATTCCATTAGAAATTAATCGTTCGCCAGAGGATAGTTAAACACAACGTGTGAAACTTGTGCTTCCAGAGAAACAGTTTGCTCGCTCACAGAACTTGGTAGAGATAAACGAGTGAGTAGCACCCAAATCAAATAAGACGTATGTTGCCTACTTATATATGTAAATTGTCCCTGTCAGATTAGGCAAGTTGTTTATCTTAAGGTAAATCTCCTCTTTTCTAATAATAATAAAAATAAAACAATTATAATTATGTTCGCGCAATTATTAGTTAATAAGAGGGTGTACCTGTTACCACTGAAGGTTTGTCGTCTTCCTCATTTCCATACATTGCAAAGACTCGTGGGGCCACTACTCCTTGATTTCCATGCTGGATTGGACAGTTCCTGGCTACATGACCCAGTTTCCCACAAGCATAGCACTTTTCAAAACCCGCCAGGCATTCGCCCCGATGAGCTCTCTGACATTTAGGACAAACATTTTGTGGAGGGGTGTGTGATGTCCGCATCATTGGCTTTTTGTCCTGTCTCTGTTGTATCTAGGACTTAGCTGGACGTTTGACTCCCTGAGTCGTAGGAGGATCACTCCTTGACTGCTGACCAGGATTAGACTTCCATCCCTTTTGACTGGCCTCCCTTTGTCTAGCCACAGAGAACTTCACTCCTTCAATGGCTAAGGCCCTGGATACCATCTTTGAATATGCAACACCCTTAGTACCTATAATATCCCAATTTTCTATAATATAATAAGTCTACTTAAAATAATAATAATAATAATAATGAGAGTAATCAGATTAATTAGACATTCTTCGGGATATTATCAAAGACGGACCCCGTTAGTTTCCCATCTTTATTAATATTTTGAATTTCATAAGAATAGATACATTATATAACGAGACGATATTTATTGGAATTTAGTATAATTGTTGCACATTAAAGGTAATTTGAATAATTAGATAAATTAGAAATAAAATGGATGTTAATTTAATAAATTAAATTATTATATTAAATGTAATAAATATGAATGCTGAACCGGTTCAACAAGATTGAACCGGTCCAGCAAATAAAGAAACACAGAATGGCAAAGCCATTCTGTGTGTCGATCGCGAACGAGAGGGAAGGAGAGACAGGGGAGAGGGAGAGAGGTGCGATCGGAGAAGACGACCGACGAGCGACGTGTGACGTCCGGCGATACGAGGCGGAACGGCTGCCGGAGACGACGCGAAGGACGACGGTATCGCGGGACAACGGTGGTTAGGGCTCGCGATTGGAGCTCGTAATCGGGACTTCCAGACGGCGATTTCCGGCGATTCCAGGTGCGTTTCGTCGGGTTTTCTTCCTCCTCTTTCATCTTCTGTTGTGTTTCTTCCTCCTCTCTGGTCCATTTCTTTGTGTTTCGTATATGGCAGATTGAAAGAAATCTGGATGTGGCATGGAATGCGGTAATTGCCAAAGATTCGGATCCAGAGCTGGGTCATTCTGCCGACGCATGTGGGGAGCAAATTAAATGAGATGGGTTGAAGAATTGAAGAGGAGACAAAGTGGTTGATGAATTGAAAAGTTTGTCGGGTGAATGAATAATAAAATGAAAGAAATGAATCAGAAGATGAGAGTGCAGTGAGCTTCTGGAATGGTGAAACAGCCGAGAGAAGTTGTAAGCATGGGATTTTCTCTATTGTTTGATGTAGTTTCTATCCATGAAATATGGTTGACATTCTATTTTGTTTTGTTGGATTTCTGCCGAGAGTCAATTTGAAGGTAAATTGCAGTGAAGAATTGGAATCCTTTGTGAGTGTAATAGAGCTACTGCCATGTGAGTTGGGTGCATCAGAGAGCTGTCCCTATTCTTGGTTCATCTAAATGGTAAGGAATTGTAGGTTTTGGCAACTAAAGCCCTACCCACAAGTATAGGTTTGAGATTTTGTATGTGTTCTTGCTTGTTTTCTTAGTTGCGTTTGCCTTTAACATTGAATTCCATATACTCTTATTGAGTTCTTGTAGTTAGTTGAGGATTGTTTGTATAGCATGCAACTCCGTTTGGAGTTTGGGACTGGTTAGGATTAAATCGTTATACTCTTGATTGGTTTGTTTTGATTAATCACTTAAATCTATTTCAAAGGTATGAAAATGGTTAGTCTAATTCACTTTCATTGAATGTTCTTGTTGAATAACTTAAGCATGTTTAAATGGCATAAATTCATTGCTGCTCATCGTTGTTCCGTGGCTTTTTCCATCAATTTTCGAAGCATGTATAGCACGTTTTAATTAATTAAATTCACTGATGAATCGCTGCTGTTTCGTGGTTCTTTTCTGTCAATTTAGAAACATGTTCAACACGTTTTAATTCCTTAGTATTTGCTATTACTTCACTGCTATTCCGTAGTTTGATTTAATAGAATGTTGTTATTCTTCCGTTAGCTTCCACATAATTCGATGTTCGTTAGTTTAGTTGTTGAAGCGTGATTTTATTTTCGTGATGGTTGCCATAGTTCAGTTCTTGATAAATTGGATTGTAGTTCAACGATGGCTTGTAGAGATTGATTTCGTGATTGTTTGTATAGATGAATCATATGGCATCTTGGGTGTTTATTTGCATAGATTGCTTGCTAGAGTCACTAAGTTAAGGGTTCATGGTCTTAGAAACCCTTAGGAAATACCACGGCCGAGTTGGTATTCATGATGTGAGAAGAAAATGATTAATAAAGTACGTAAGGGAATTAGCAACCGGGTTAATGGTTCGGATCTAATCGGTAGACTCGGTAAACCAAATGTAAGAACTTCCCGCCCATGGGATTGAAAAGCTTGTCTACTCTAGGGTATTAGATGTCGAGTTTCCCCCCATTGCCTACTAGGGTTCTCTAATCTCCCAATTCGATCCACGAGTTATAAGATATAATAGTGAGTAAAGAATGGTTGGATGGATTCCTTTTCGACATAACCAGTTAGAGGCATTTGTTGTGTTTTGTTTGTTTTCCAATTCCTTACTAAGCCTTTTTAGGCTTATAGTGTCTACTTGTGGTGTAGGTGTTCGTGATATTATGATTAATCGAAAGAGGAGCGGTTGATGAAGGATTTACACAAACAAGCGTTGTGGTTGGCATGACTCAAGATTAATGGGTAAAGACTTAAAGGTTAAAGATTCAAAACATCAAGAGCAAAACTGTTTTGTAAAAATAAATGTAATTAGTTATTTCTATTTCTAAAATGGTTTATTTAAGCTTCCGCTACGTTTTCAAGGAAAATGATTTATACTCATATATATTCATGGTTTAAGTAACGATTATAAGAGAGAATTTGACGGTTCGGTTTTTAGAAGAAGACTCTGATTTCATTTAATAGCAATTTAAGTTATTCTTATAAAAGTTTCAAATTTATCGCATTGTTAAAAAGAAAAGAAAAACCGGGTCGTCACAGTACTAACCCCGATAACTGTCTCTTGAATTTCTGTTTTCAGTCCGCGCACAAAATGTTAAACCTTTCACTCCTCGACCGCTACGAGATGTGGGGCATAGTGTGATAGGGCCTCAAAATGTTGAGCACACTCTGCCACAGTTCCCATCTAACGTATGCGCATAAACTCGGTTTCCTTCTGGGTTCGAACAGTGTGATTGAAGTACTTGTCATTGAACAGCTCCTTAAATTCATTCCAAGTGAGCAGTGTCACATCCCAAGAGGCTTTGATCGTATCCCACCAGAAACGGGCTCCATGACTCATATAATATGACGCACATTTCACTTTCTCCGCTTCAGTGATCTCAGCATAGTAAAACTTGTCCTCCGTAGAGCGTATCCACTCCTCAGCTCCAGAAATATCAAATACTTTCCCATTGAAACAAGGCGGCTTTAATTTATGGATCTCACCCATCCAACACCCCTATGGCCCGGTTGCATTAGCATATCACGGTGGTTCCCGTGGTTCAGACCCATAATCCTTTCCATGCACCGGGATTGTTATTCCATGAATCGATTCTGTCTCTCAATCTGTTGTGATTGTTGCTCTATAATTGCAGCCATGCGTTCCAAAGTTTCATCACGACCATGATCCTCTCGCTGTTCGGGTGCCTGGGGTACTTCTCCGACTCCTGGCATACCTCCTCTTCCTCATATAGCCATTTTTAATCTCCTAAGTTTTCACATTATATTGCAAATAGTAAGTTTAAGGACATTCATTATAGGAATACATTTATTAGTTACATTCCTATATACTCCTACACTATGGTGTAATTATCCTAAATAAATTAGAATAAGTATTAGGAATAACAGGAAAATCTAATATAATTTTATACATTTTCATGCTACCATACAATAAATTCTCATAGATACATTGAATTACTAAAGGAAAACTTACAGTCGGAGGACATTACCCGTCGAGTCTGGGTTATTCGCGGCGAAACGCAATAGTAGTAGTATTGCTCTGATACTAACTGTAACGACCCAAAAACCTTACTTCTATTAAAGACTCATGCAACTTTTATTTTAATTAACAACTTTGGGGAAAGACATATTTTTTAGAAAACGTTTGATATTTAAAAATCAGAGTGCAAAAAAATTTCGAGTGTTACAAACCCTTCTAAAACGACTAATTAATTCAAAGGAATCAACCATACTTAATTAAATTAGAGGAAATGTCAATTTGAAAATGTTATAATCCAACATCTATTTAAAGTTCTGATAATTCAAATACGAAATCAACTAAACATAAAAAGGTTAATTAAACATTTACAAACCGTGTTTGACGTTAACCCTTATTATTAACAGCTTCTCTTCCTTATCTGAGTGCCATACTATTACTACTCCACTTGCGTCTCCATTGGATACGCCACAGACTCCACCGAAATGGTCTCCTTATCAATTCTTGGCACAATTACTTCATTACCTACACCACAAGTAAGGACATGAGCTTTCGCCCAGTAAGGAAATGCGGAAAACAAAAATGCATGTCTCTTTTTTAGTTTCTTTGGAATGGGGGCCACCCAAACCAATTCTTTCTTTACGTTTTCTTTCTTTCTTTCTTTCTTTCTTTCTTTACTCGTACTTCGAGTTGGAGATTGGAAGACCCGTATGGGATGGTATAGTGAGTCGGACCTAACCTCCTATGGGCAACTAGGTCTCGTTCTCGATAAGGTAGGGACATTTCCTAATTGTCAGACTAGGACCGCTACCCATCCGCCTCCCGACTCCCTTAATTCTTTCCTTTTGTCTTTTCTTTATCGTTTTATTTTCTTGCCATGCATGTGAGTACCACCCCGAGGGCGTACTCCCTACTTGGTTTCTATTATATGCATGCATGAGGACACACTTATCTAACAAGGACCTACTTAAATATCAACCATGATGCTTCAAAGAATCTAAAACGAGATAGTGTTATCTAACACATATGGGAAACAAGTATACTCTAGTTAACATAAGAAACAATGGAATCAATGACATGCTTAATTGTCAACGCTAAATAAAGCGATTAACGGTCTACAATATATATATTTAATAAAGTCACACTAATAGCGAAGTCACACCATAGAATAGAAAATGTACAGTTTACGATTATTGTAGCTAACAATGTATGTAAAACAATGAAGCATGCTATCTAAGCGAAAATAAACAACAGAAAATCTCAAGGAAAGACAATGAAACGTGCAGTTTTAATAGCTATATTTAATAGCAACTTTACAGTATCTAAACATGCTTTTATTCGGTTCTTTTTGCTATTGGATAAATCAAGGACATGGCAAAAAATTAATTGTTAATCATATATTCATTTGGTGACCAAACAACGATAATATACAATTATATATTATTACGGCATGCTTTTGAACAACTAGAGTCAACAATGAGCATTATCGAGGTAAACAGCGAAGCATGTTTTTGATCTACTAATTACAGCAGTAATTATTAATTTAAACGGACAACAAAACATGCTTAAAAGATGATAATGAATAGGAGCATCTAAATGGTATAAAGGGACAATAGAACATGCTTCCACAGTGACTATAAATAATATCATGAATTTATGGAACAAGCAGTGAAGTCATACGTCTATATTGATAATAGCAGTGAACATTATTGATAGTTATGCTCTGGATACTATACAACAGCGAATATTACCAAAAACAAAATAACAAAATCATGTCTGGAACAGTGACTTATAGAAATGAATACTACATCAAATAGACAATAACATGCTTCTAGTTCAATGATATAACAACGTGTAAATTATACAGAATCTAACATGCTTATTAAATGATATCAGAGGCATCATGAATTTACTACGAACGGGTTAATGTGGGCGTATTTGTTTAACTTATAAGTAGTAGCAGAAATTAATGGAACGGACAACAAAACGTGTGTACTCATCGACTATGGCAGTAGTAATAAAATTCAAACAAGTAGTGAAAATATGCTCCTTTATAATAGTAAAATACATAGCAGCAGAGCAGTGACAAACAAACAAGACCACAGTAATAGTTGACGATACTAACAATGAAGTATACTTAATACTGTAGATTTATAACAGTGTATATCAACAAGATAAAACTACAAAACATGCCTTCATTAACTCACCGAGCAGTTGTGTACACATGAAATTTAACACTAGATCATACTTACAACAACAACATTTAAATACTTGCAGCAGAATTGTATAAACCTAAGCAACGAATAACAAAAGAACAACAACTTACAGCAGTAAAAGTAAGTCATTCGCAGGAAACATTAAGGGAGTGCATATAGAGCACAAATGTATCGCTTATGCACAATTTAAACACACATAGTAAGTATACAACGAAGCCCAACCAATCTCATCTCATTCATACTCTTTATTCGACATTATATCATCATTTTTCTTATCTTCAATCAATATCAGTATCAAAGTAGGGTAAACTACATTCTAGCAAGAAAATTCAATAATAAAGATGGAGTTAATATCATGTAGTACAGTGAGTGACTATGGAAATTGCACTAGTCAAGTAAGGAAAGTTTGTCAAAAGTAACAATGTCTAAGGATTTCACAGAAATCATTCACAACAATTGAGTAAAGCAAGATCAACGCACACACATATATACTTGGGTGTAGGGCCTCCAAATGGCCAACGACAACCCAAATCCTTACCTATTGAAGGTTCCCTTTTCACGGACAACTGCTTTCCAATTGACTCCCCTTCTCACAGAAATCCTAGCCCTTCTCTAAAGAACAAAAAAAATGGAGAAGGAGGGATTAAGGACTAAATAAATAGAGTTCCCTCCTGTGCACGTCATACGTGAGGTAGAGGGGCGTGAATGATACCCTTTACAGTAAGTATCGTGGGGAGAAGGCGATGTGCAATCGTCTGAAATGACCCACATCGTTTTTCCCTTGATTTAAATCTAATTCTATTATTGAACTGAGGCGATTCGAACGAGTGCGGATGACTTGCTCGTCCACAACACCAAATATACGAAGGCTAAAATCTGACTTTGGATGGCAGATGGCATCCCCATCATTGTTCGTACCGTCTGTTGTCACAATTCGGACGCTAGTCAGCGTCCGCATGCGTCATCCGCGAGGGGAATTGAATAAAGATAGATTCAATTCGGATGCCACATCTCGCATCCGTATCGTACACATATGTCGTCCAAATGTGTCTAGGAATTGGATAGATTCAATTCGGACGACTCTCCTCCTCGTCCGCAGTCGTTCACGGTGGTCCTAATGTTCCCAGACTTAAACAGATTCATTCTGAATGCATCCTGTCTCGTCCGCATCGTCCGTGTTTCACGTCCGCAACACCTCAGCATAGCGAGGTTGGGACGTTGGACGGCGTCCTGAGTCGTCCCAAATGCATGGACGACATGCCAGGTGTGTTGTGGATGACATCTCTCGTCCGCAACATCGTCTGCAGGTGTCCTAATGACCAAAGTCCATCTTTCCTTGGAAAATCCAACTAAGTTTTATCCAACTCGGATATCTTACAAAATTATTAAGTCATGGCCAAAGAGTATAGGAACGAAATGCATTACATTAAATTTAATCTTAGAATAAGATTACATCGTTTATGGGAACTAGTTTTGGGTTGTTACAAACATGGTGTCATCATAATCAAAATCCATCTTAGCAATAATGATAGACAACAACTACCACAATAATAGTCCTTAATAAAATGTGAGTGAAGGTAGAATTACCTGAATAACAACAGAGAATAACAATTGAGACCTTTTTCCAAAACTACTACCTTAACTTATCCTTTCTCCTTCATAGCCTTTATTCACTCTCTGTCACTTTCTTCTAAAACATAAACACACTCACAGACTCTCACAAACCTCACAACTCCAACGTCAATTTAACAGAGTAACCCCACTCTTTCTTCTCCGCCCAACTCTCGTCCCTCCTATCTTTATTTATAGGCTCCTTCTAATGCTCCTTCATTAATATACTGAAGACAGAAGGCCATAGGTTTACAACCATCAATTTCCAACCCGTTTCAGACTTTTCAGTTGATGCCTCCCTTCATCTTCATGTCGATTATCCTCTCTCTATGACTCACATAAACGATTCACTCATCAGTGCCCCTCTAGCATCCTTCTGGAGATGAAGAGGTGAATATAGTAACATTCCATGCATCAGTGAAACGCTGAAGTCGAAGACTTTCAAATTCTAACGATAGTTTAACATATTAGGCGACGTTCGATAAATGGCGAATGATCAAGGTGGACGTTCTCTTCCCCAGGCAATCGACCTCCAACGATCATTCAAAATTTTTCTATCTGCACACCGGTCGATTGATGCCGGTCAATCGCACCTCCCCAATCGACCGCCGTCTCCAACGTTTGATTTTCAACAATTTCTTCATATTACTTCTAGTGTGACACCTATTTATGTATACATCCATCATATATATATATATAATCATCTAAAATTTATCTAAAATTCACTTTTCCTAAATTCCAACCCCGAACATATACCACATGTTTCACCATTCCTTCTTTACATTATTTTACACTAAATCCAATATATGCTAAAATAGTATAAATCCTACACCCTTAACCTTATAATATCCATTGCGTCCAAATACATTTTCTCTTACTATTTTCTCATTAACTATCAATCCAATTTATATCGTCCAATAAAACTCTAAGTATCATCCTACGATTCTCCAATTAACTTCAATCATTCTCATAAGATAATCATGAAACTAACGGAGTATCATAATTCACTTATTCCAATTATGTTTCTCTTGACCAATATCTTTACTTGTCCAACGTAGCTCCTATCATGCCCAAAATTATCGCTTAAGCTATGCCTTCAGCTCAACAAAATTTAACTTTTCAGGTGAGGATCTTTAGCTTTTCATCTACATCTTCCTCATCTTTAGATGCATTCTCTTCCCCGAAATTGTCTTTGGCACTAGTGGAGACTTTGAATGCAAGCGGTTTTGGAAGAATTCCCTTTTCCTTGTGTTCTTCCTCCTTGTGGCTCATCATCCTGATTTCGTGTGTCATCAAGGATCCGATGAGCTCCTCTATTTTCATGGCTTTTAAATCTCGCTCTTCTTGAATGGTGGTCACCTTGGGTTGACATGATCTTAGAAGACACCTATGGATTTTTCTTACCAACTCTTCATTGGGATATTCTCTACCAAGCACTTTTAAACCATTAGTTACGTTAGTAAACCGAGTAAATATAGAACTAATGGTTTCATCTTTATCAATGCAAAATAATTCAAAGTCATGAATGAGCATACTCAATTTGGTTTCTTTTACTTGATTAGTGCTCTCATGTGTAATTTCAAGCAATTTTCAAATTTCAAAAGCACTATCACAACCATGAATTCTATTAAACTCATCTAAATTTAAAGCACAATATAAATGATTTATAGCTTTAGCATTCAAACTCAATTTACGGAAATCAATATCGTTTTATTCGTCATCCAATTTTGGAACATTCAGTCCATTTTCAAGTTTAAGCGGAATATAAGGCTCATTCAGCACAATTCTCCAAATTTCATAATCAATGGATTGAATGTAGATTTTCATCTTAGCCTTCCAATAAGTGTAATTACTACTGTAAAAAAATGGAGGCCTAAGAGTGGATTGACCTTCAATATGTATATTAATAGCCATCTAAATTTACACAATAGATATATGCAATTCAAAATATCCAAGTAACAATAGATAATCCAATAGATAGAATTTAACCAAAAATTGTATCAATATGCACACTATAAACACTATCACACAAAAATTTTAATTACCCGTTTTGATACCAATTGTAGGATCGTATGCACGCCTATAGAGGGGGGTGAATTAGGTGTGCTTATAATTTTCGTGCGATAATTAATTCTTTAAATCCCTAAGTGATTTAATGCATATAACTAAATAATCAGTCACAAATATATGCATTAAAGTAAAGAGAGGGTTAGAGAGTTGACACCGATTTGTTCATGCGGTTCAACAAATCCCGCCTACGTCCGCGCTCCAAGTTTTGAGTTGGAGATCCTTTACCCGATTGGTTTCACGAGTGCTAGCCAAACCTTTTACAATGACTGTTCTGGGCATCACCCTTTGACTGTTCTAGGATGTCACCCTTTGACTGTTCCGGGGCATCACCCTTTGATTGAACTTCTGGGTGTCAATCGAGCTTTTGACTGTTTCGGGGCATCACCCTAATTTGAAGAATTCGTAGGGAGTCACCATTTACAATTTAGTACAATGTGTTTGAGGAATTGAAATCTCAAAGTCTAAATCCTAAACTCTCCCAAAGATAAATCTCAAGTTTGGGATAGGGAGATTAGGTTTACAAGCTCACGATAATATGTTAGAATCGAGTATAAAATCTGGCAGGGCTTCGCCTCAATTCTCGGTTCGTTATGTTGAGCTTCGGAGTGCTTCTATTTATAGACACCGACTATTTTTGGTCAACCACTTCTTTTTGGTCAACCACATCCGACCGTTAAAAACTAGTCGTTGTGTCTGCAGTGCATTTTCAGTCCTATATCTCAACCGGAACCTCGACCGCAAGTTCATCTAAAAAACTTCAGAGTGTTCTGTTTACAATTTCAGTCGATGTTCTCGTTCGCTCCTTCGACTGCATGGCGTCCAAAAAATGCAGGAAAAGAGACCGAAGAAAACTGTGATGTTTTTTGGTCGCCTCTCTCATTCGGGTCTTCGATCACGCTGGGTCTGAAAAATGACGTTAAAACTCTAGAAGCAAATTGCTTATAATTTTGTTCGCCTATCTCGACCTCTGCACTCGACAGCTCCTCGACCGAATCCTCTCAGGTCACTCTGTGATGCTTTTTGGTTGCTCTCCTCGACCACGGCTTCAACCGCTACTCGACCAAAAAACTGAGGAGCTCTCTGTATTGTGTTTCTGTCACATCCCTCAACTGGACCGCTCGATCGAGTCTCAACCAAAAAATCAAATCACAGATTTGGTTAACCATTTCCCCGTTGAAGCTTGACCACAACACATCCATCAACTTTCTTTAATTATTGAAAGTCCTAAAATGATATGTTTTTATTATATGAACTTAGATAAACATGTTAGCACATAATAATACCTGTTTTTAAGGTATTTCCAATAAACATGGATATAAATAATATGATAAAATCACTATGAATAATATCCATAAAAATATAATAATCAACTTATTATTTCCTACAAAATAGTCATAATCAAAATACACTAAGCCTAACAAAAAGGCTAACAATGTTTACTGCTATTATATATTATGTTCATGCATGTCATACTATTATTATGTGTCACATCTATGTTTCATGCATTATGAAAAATGTTTTCATTAAGAACGAATGAAAGACATAATGAATAAACTTCAATAGTCATCGTGGGCGGAGTTTGAGTTAGCTGTCGCGCATTAGTTGGACCTAATGGTATCACTCTCTCCCCTAGAATGAATTATTACCCACAATGACTGGACTATTTTTACAAACTACATCTCATATTCATGTTATATATGTGTATCTTACTAATCGATAGATTCATAAATGAACTTTGTTATGTAGGTGATGAAAAAATTATTGAGAATTCTGAGGATGAAAAAGAATGATAGCTGCAGTTGATGGAGAATTCTCATGGATGAAACTAAGGCTTGTTTGAGAAAAATTGACCAGTGGGTGAAATTTTAAGAAAAATGGATTGAAGAAAAAAGACTTTTTATTTTTCATTATGCATTTAAATGTTTGGATTTAAGTTAAAAAATTTATGAATATTTATGTTTATTTTATATTGAATTTTACTACATTTGAATTTGAAATAATACTTCTTTTAAGACTTCAATTGTATTATTTTAAAGAATGATTTAAAGGGATTTTTTTTTAAAATGACAAGGAAAATGATTTACTTTAGAGGACATTACAATAGGGACCAAAGAGCCAATTTGAATGGACAACATTTTTTCAGTATTCTGCAAACACAACTAATGCGCAGCCACATGTCCTTTCAAAACCAAGTATTCATGGACACCAACACAGTGGATACACAACACACTTACCATTTCGCGAACTCAACTTATGTACGACCCCATATTAATTAAGTCACATATATCTCCACCACATTTAACATTTCACATACAAAACTCATAAGCGGCCACATGGCCTTCCAAAATCAAATATTCGCAAACACCAACACTTTTGCGGACACATTCTTTTGTGAATACTAACACTTCTATAGATATATTATCATGCTACTGAAATCAAATATCCGTAGACACTTATCCTCTGTGATTCCAAAATCTCAAATTACACGTGAAATAGTACACACATAAACTTTCTAGGTGTTACCCTATTAGAGTAAGTGATTGAAAATTATGAAAATGGAGACAAATGAGAAATGAAGAAGAATGAAAAGACCTATAAGAATAATGGATTTGGTGGGGAAAACATTTATACAATAAATTTCTTTTCCCTTGTTTCGTGATTAAATAGATAATATATCAAATGATAATACTTTACAAAATAAAACAGAAAATAAAGAGACTATGTATGGAGTTTTAACCTTGTTGGACAATGTGTGTGCATCCACTAGATTAAAATTTAATGTAAAATATTGGATACAGAATAATCATATCTAAATGAAATGACTTCGAATATATCAATTTTTTTTATAACTTAAGAAAAAATTCAAAATAACCCAAAATTGAATGAGGCTCAACCTCATTGACCTGAGTGTATTAAAAACTTAGAATTGGTAGCTCTTGTCCAAGCGGAAAAGTTCTTGCAATTTTGGTTGAGACGACAAAAATGATTGTTCAATTTTGCATACAATAATCAAGAAAACTAAGAAAAAAAATTTGGATTTTTTCATAATTCTCATTCTTTTTATTCATAATTAAATTTCTTATTTGTTTTAATTATTATGTTTTTCAATCAAATCAATGAATAAGACATTCAAATAGGTCAACTAGTACATATATTTTTCTATTACGCTTTTCATTTTATTAAATTTTAAAACTGATTAACAACTAATTAAATGAAAAGGATGATAAACACCTGGTCTTGACGTTAAGATCAAACTTGTTTATAACTAAAAGACGATGGTTCTTTTGTCATATTTGTATGTTGTCTTTCAATTTTGGAAAATTAATAAAATAACCATTGTACTATGAGATCAATGACAAGTTAACCACTAAACAATTTTTGCTAACAACTTAAACACTGAATTATGAGAAATGGACCCTGTTGAAAGAAATATTAGAGATAATGTCAAAACATTACTCTCTGCAATTCTAATTTTACTTCAGTTTTATGCTAAAATCACAATAATTGAAGTTATCTTACATCGAAAACAATGTCGAGAAGCTCCAACATAGTCTTCTCGTCGTCGAAAACACTTCTCACGTTTTAAGGTTTTTGAACAACTTCCGATAGCTCACCACTGCTCTCGATTTCACCTGTCCAATTCTTATTACCATCTTCTTTTTTTTTCTTGGTCCATCGTCATTTTCCAATGCTCATCACCAATGTCTTACTTTTCGCAAAAAAGAAGTAATCTTTTTTGTAGTGGAAAAGAATCTTTCTGCAAGTTGAACGTTGTAATTCCGCTTCATAACATTGTCTATCTATGGTAGAAAGTAATCGTTCCACGTGTGAAAAATAATCTTTTAAATCTGTTTCATGGAATGACAACATTCTGCAACGGAACGACAATGTTTTTTAACGGAAAACATAACCACGATATTTGCTCCGTCCATTTCCCATAGTTCAATGTTTAAGTTATTAGCAAAAATTGTTCAATAGTTGATTTGTCATTGATCCCATAGTACATTTGTTGTTTTATTAATTTTCTTTCAATTTTTAAATCTTCTTTCTTATCGCACAAAAAAACACTCAAGTAATTGTCACTTGCACAAGGTCATTAAAAAATGAAATTAACAAAAAAAAACCTAGACTCTAATGTCAGCAACACGCTAAACCTTGAAGAAATTTTGCAAACAACTAAAACCGCGAAATATGGGAAAAGAATGACTCAAAGCTTGCAGTCATGTTTTCTATCAAAAAACATTGAGGCCAATATTGCATTCATGTTAACATCATGGACAGTCCAATGGGGACGTCCAAGGATCAACAATGGAGGTCCTTCAACGACGAGGGACATCCAAGGCTGATTCACGAGGATGGGCGTCCTTAGGCCCATCCTAAGGCCAAGGGATGTTCTTGTTAGTCGTTGGACGTCCCTCGTTTCACACCAGATGTCCCTCGACTTACGACGAACTTCCCTCGTCCAACAACGGACATCTCTCAACTTAAGACGGGTGTCCCTCAACTTTAGACCTACGCCCTTCGTCCCACAACGGACGTCCCTCGACTTAGGATAGATATCCTTCGACTTAAAACAAACGTCTCTTGTCTCATAACAAACATCCCTCGATTTAAGACGAACATGTTAGGATCCGTGCACACCTATAGAGGGGGAAGGGTAAATTAGATGTTCTAAACTTTTTCTTCCAATATTAATATTTCTAACCCTTAAGTGTTTTATCACAATTATATAATTAAACAATTGATAAATATAAGAGAGAATGTCAGAAAGTTGACACCGATTTGTTCATGCAGTTCGGCAAATCCCACCTACGTCGCGCTCCAAGTTTCCCACTTGGAGATCCTTAATCACCAAACCTTTCTGGTTGGCGACGTTTGACTTCACGGGTGTCAAACAAACCTTTAAAGACTGTTCACAAGGCGTCACTCTCTGGATTGATCTTCACGGGCATCAATTTAACCTTTACAATGACTGTTGCAGGGCATCACCCTAGATGTAGCAGTTTAAATACAAACGTCATCAACCCACAGTGGACCCCCGTCCACTTAAAACGGACCCCCCTCGAGACTTAAGACGAACCTCTCTCGTTCCACAACGGACGTTCCTTGACTTAAAACGAACGTCCCTCAACTTAAAACAGACGTCCCTTGTCCCACAACAGACATCCCTCGATTTAAAAGCGACATCCCTCGTCCTACAACAGACGTCCCTCGACTTAAGACGGACGTCCCTCCTCCAACAACAGACGTCCCTCCACCTACAACGAATGTCCCTCCACTTAAGATAGACATCTCTCAACTTCAGACGGACATCCCTCATCCCACAACGAACATCCCTCGACTTAAAACTGACGTCGCTCGTCCCACAACAAATGTTCCTCACCTTAAGATTGACGTTCCTCGCCTTAAGTTATAGTGTACTCTACCAAAAAAAAATATTCATTAAACCTTGAGAACAAATATGCAATCTAACTTTGTTGTGTTGTCTATACCACACATTGTTTGGTCGAATAAGATAACGCGACCAACTTCTTTCCACTTCTCCGTAAAAAGTCCACCACTCAGACTGTATCAGCCTCCCTTCCTAAAATACTAGACTTAGTCGATTTTAACTCGATTTTGATAAACCAGTTGACATGTTAGCACGAGCACAAAACTAACCTCTGCTTTTTCAATTCAAAGAGAGCATTTATAAGAGAGAAGACTTCCCAAGAAAAAGAAAAGAAAAGAAAATTTCTGCAAAATGGAACAACGTAATACACCTAGTTCTATTACTTCAAGATCATATAATATAAAAATGGCCTTAGATTACAAAATTTTTTGCCTACAAACTTTTCAGCTTGAGCAAGGCAGCATACACAACGCCATAAACCACGAATAAGAGGCAATAAAACATAAAACAATGTCCTCACTGAGACCAAATAACAGGTTTGTTCATGCTTACCCTGCCATTTGGAGGAAGAAGCCAAGCTAGCCAAGGAAGCCTCATCAGCAACTCTTGCACGAGGACCATACCCCATCCAATTTTTTATTCCATAACCATAAGGGGCAACAGGGTAAGAGCCAGAGTCATGTATAACTTAACTCTCCTTTGGGAAGTAGGATTCAAAGCCTAGTTTGGTTTAACTTTTGAGAAAGTTCTCCAAAGAAAATGGTGGAATTCCATCCTGCTAAAAGAGCACACTATTATGAAACAGCAGATAAATGACAATTGCATCTCTTAAGTATGATTTAGATCAAAGAAAAGAAAATTATACTTCATTCCAGGTCAGTAATGCCAATATTCAACTCAATCACTGTAACATATTTGGGTTCAAAAATTTTAAAAATTTCAAATTTGAAATCCAAACTGGAAAGCAAAATTTGATTTCTCTTCTAGCTGGACAATAATTCAACTCATACACAAAATTTCAACAAAAACCAACTACGTGTTGGTGCTTCTATTGATTTCCTACTCTATAAATAAAATCGATTTGAAAGAGAAGAAAACTCACCTCTCCAACGATCGTTTTCTCCTCGGCCAAACCCTAGCCGAAACCTCTGTTGAAGTCGAACTTCGTTTCTCAGTCGAAACTCTCCATTCCCGCGAGCTAAACCCTCCTGCCGGCGACCCCTTTCATCGACAAAGCTCGGAGATTCATCTTCCTCGCGAAGGACCGACCGCGAAGAAGAGACTGCTCAAAAAGAAACAGTCTGCGCGAAGAAGAAGAACCACGAAGGAGAAGCGGTCCGCGAGAGAAAGAGAAATAAACCGCAAGACTGAATCAATTTTCTTTCAAGTGAACTGAACCGAGCTGGACCAAACCGAACCAGATCAGACAAACTGGAGTGAACCAAACTGGACCACTGAACCGAACCAATTGGACCAATCCGAACGGACCCGATACAAATTTTTACTCAAAATTCTTCTAAAATTTTCTAGACCGATCCAATTTCAAACCCGTTCCGTTTCAGGATTTTATTGGTAAGGAATTTGTATCCAATTTCTTTCCGTGACAAATTTTTAGAAAGAATTTAACTATAATTAATTCTTTAAGAAAAGAAGATTATTCGGAGCTCACAGAAAACCCTAGAATTTCTATTTCCTCGAAACTCAGGTAAGTAAAGATATTGGTTTTTCAACGTTTTGGTCATTGGCCCTACAACACAAAATAAATTCTTATTTAAGTTATTTTGCATCTTTATTATATTGTTTTGATCTTGATATTTTAAGTTGTACAAGCATGATTAGATATTGACATATTATTAAATAAAGATAAAATTGATAAGACATCTTGTATGTATGTGAATCTGGAATTGACGGAAAACATGTTGCAATGGCTAAAGAGAGCTTAACCGCATGGAAATTTTGAAATGGCTAATGAAAGCCTGAAAGTATGAAACCTTGCTATAGCTAATAAAAGTTTGAAGCTTGGTAGGGCTGGAAAATGAGTTCCAACTAGTATGTAACTTTAAGCATGAAAATTCGATAACGCATAGAATTAATTTAATTATGCATATATTTTTACTTGCTGAGTTTATCTCACCTCTAGATTGTGATGTAGGTGAATTTTTAACAGAAGAACAATTTAGACTGATCGAGAATATTCTAGAGGCAGATAAGCATATAGATGAAGATATAATCGGATCAAATGAGTGATTTTAATTGTTTAAATATCGTTTTAATAAACAAATACTGTTTGGAGTTTTATATGAAAAATATTGTCAGAAATTTTATTTAAATTAGCATTTTCATTAAATTATGTTTTGATCTTTAATATTGTAGTTGTAGAAATTTTAAAGTTTATTTTGCTATTTCCAACGATACATTTATTTAATGTTCGATTAAGAATTTAACTAAATTTGTAAAATTTGTAATTAAGGTTTTGACTAATTACATAAATAGTAATTAAGGTTTTGACTAAATTAATTTGACCTAAATTTCAATCAATTTGGGGGAAAAAAATTTAGGGAAAGTAAATTTAGGGTGTTACAAATTGGCATCAAAGCTATAGGTTTATACGATTCTGTAGACTATTTGTATACTTTTCTGCATCTAGAACGTTACCGATCAGCAAGTATTATTTTTTAATTTATATTTATTCTGATAATCCCTATTTTGTGAATTTTTATAAAAAAATAAAAAATATAATAAAATAAAATAATAATAAAATAAAATAATAATAAAATTTTCAATAAATAAAAAGAAATAAATAAATAATTATTATTATTATTACTTTTTTTTTATAAACTCATGAATAAATAAATTTTCAAAATATTCCAAAATAGATTTTAAGAATAAACCTTTGTGATGTAGACTTATGGCAAACCGTAAAGAAAATAATACTGAACGTGATGCAATGCTCGATCAAATGATAAATATGATCGAGAGACAGTCTAGGCAACTTGAACAGTTAGTGCAAACGGCTAATGTCCAAGCCCAACCCCAAGCCCAAGTCCAAATCCCTAATAGGCCTCGACTAATAGATTTTGACTATGAAAAATTTCGGAGAATGGAGCCTCCAACTTTTGAAGGAAATTTGGCGGACATGGCGCTTGCTGATGATTAGATTAGAACCATTAAGGAGATATTTGACCATGCAAAGATTGCGGAGACAGAAAAAGTGTCATATGCATCTTCTATGTTTAGAAGGAAAGCACGATATTGGTGAGATTCTATGAAAGTGAGGCATCCAATTGCCACCATGTCATGGAAGCAGTTTCAGAAGTTATTTTACGAGAAATATTTTACGGACACCATGAAGAATTCAAAAATGGAAGAATTTATGGCTCTGAAGCAGACTGGGAGAGTAATTTACTACGTGCACAAGTTCGACCAACTATCCTGATTTGCCCCTCACATAGTCTCTAATTAGACAATGAAGGTGAAGCAATTTGTTGAATGACTGGGAGCGAAAATATTTAAAGACGTCAAATTAGTTACTTCAAAGGATACTCCATTTGCAGTCGTTGTGGATAAAGCATTGAATGTGAAATTAGGAGAGCAAAGGATCAGCAAAGCCCAAGAGTACAAAAGGAGATTTAGTCATGCAACACAGTGGATTAAAACCCCACAACCACAATGGGCTAGATCTAAGCGACCTATGACTCATGGACCCGTGTAAAGAACCTCCAAGTTTATCAAGAGGGAGTCGACGAATCAAACAATGAGGACTACTATTCCTACATGCAAGAAAACTCATACCGGAGAATGTCGTGCAAAGCTGATGACCTGTTTCAAGTGTGGTCAAACTGAGCACTTCATCAACAACTACAATATGAATGCCAAAAATCAGAATAAGACGGCTGCAAGGGTTTTTGTCATGACCAAAGAAGAAGTTGAAGGGAACCCATCTGTAGTGACAAGTTCGCTTTTAATTTCAAGCATATTTTCTTATGTATTAATTGATTCGGGAGCAACTCATTCATTTATATCCCTTGCGTATTCTAAGAAGTTAGAAAGGATAGTAGAACCTCTAGAGCATAAGTTAGGAGTCGCTACACCTTTGGGCAATGTAATGTTTGTGGATTCTATTATTCGAGGGTGTAACGTTCTTATTGAGAATAAGGTGCTCGAAGCAGATTTGATCGTGCTAGCAATGCAAGACTACGACGTTCTTCTTGGAATGGATTGGTTAACCAAACATTATGCAACTATTGACTGTTGCAAGAAGATTGTAAGATTTCAATTACCCGGAAAACAACTATTTTTATTCATTGGCAATTCAAAAGGTTCAAAAATTCCAGTAATATCAACATTACGATCTCAAAGATTATTAAGTTCTAGATATCTTGGGTTCTTACCAAGTGTGTTTTATGTACTCGAACTAAAGAAACGACAACATTTGATAAAGTGTCGATAGTTCACAATTTTCCAGATGTCTTTCTGGATGACCTAACAAGTTTACCACCAACAAGAGAAGTGGAGTTTAATATTGACATTTTACTTGAAACGGCGCCAATTGCAAAAGCCTCATATAGAATGGCACCAAGTGAATTAAAAGAGTTAAAACCCCAACTTGACGAGTTGTTAGAGAAATGATTTATTCAACAAAGTTTTTCACCATGGGCAGCACCAGTTCTATTCGTGAAAAAGAAGGACGGATCTATAAGGCCGTGCATCGACTATCGGGAGCTCAAGAAAGTTACTATAAAGAATAAATATCCATTTCCAAGAATCGATAACACTTTTTATCAATTCAAGGGAGCAACAGTTTTTTCTAAGATAGACCTCAGATCTGGCTATCATCAATTAAGGATCAAAGAAGCGGAGGTTTTCAAGACAACATTTCGAACTAGATACGGCCATTTTGAATTTCGAGTGATGCCATTCAGATTAAGTAATGCTCCAGCCGCATTTATGGATTTAATGAATCGGATATTCTAGGCGTTTTTGGATGACTTTGTAATTGTTTTTATTGACGACATTCTTATCTACTCAAAGGATAACGAAGAGCACGAAAAGCATTTGAGGATTATTTTATCTACATTAAGACGCGAGAAGTTGTATGCGAAGTTCGCCAAGTGTGAATTCTGGATTGAAAAGTGGCATTTCTTGGTCATATCATTTCAAAAGAGAGTGTTTCAGTTGATCCAGGAAAGATTGAAGTAGTAAGCAAGTAGCTACAACCTAAAAACGTAGTTGAAGTACAGAGTTTTCTAGGCCTTACGGGCTATTATAGAAGATTTGTAGAAGGATTTTCAAAGTTAGCCACCTCATTCACAAGGCTAACCAAGAAAGGTGTCAAATACGGATGGAATGACGAATGGGAGCAGAGCTTCAAAGAGTTCAAGAAAAAATTGATTTCAGCACCGATCCTTACTATACCATCAGAAACAGGAAAATATGTGGTATATAGTGATGCCTCAAAACATGGACTTGGATGTGTTCTCATGCAAGAAGGAAAAGTCGTAGTCTATGCCTCCAGACAATTGAAAGAACACGAGAAGAATTACCCAACTCACGATTTGAAGCTTGCAGCAGTAGTTCATGCGCTTAAAATTTAGAGACACTACTTATATGGAGAATGTGCAATTTATACCGATCACAAGAGCCTTAAGTATTTTCTAACTCAAAAGGATCTAAATATGAGACAGCGAAGATGGCTAGAGTTGGTGAAGGATTATGATTGCAAGATTATCTACCACCCTGCAAAAGCCAACGTGGTAGCCGCGCTTTAAGTAGGAGAGTCTCGCAACAAGTTTCATCTTTACAAATTATTCCAAGGAAGTTAGCTGGTGAAATGCAGAGATTTGATTTGGAGATCGTGCCGTATAGATTAATGGAAAGACTATCAACATTAACGCTTCAACCTAGCAACTCGAGCAAATTAAGGACAAGCAACGTGGAGATGCATTCTTAGTTAAGATAAAAGATCAACTGGAAGCTGGGAAAAAATCTGAATTTTCTATGTTAGAGGATGAAATTATCAAGTATAAAAAGAGATGATGTATCCCTAATGATGTTGGTTTAAGAAAAATCATATTGGCGGAAGCACATTCAACCCCATATTCGGTACATCCTGGTGCAACTAAAATGTATCAAGACTTGAAGCAGCATTACTGGTGGCGTGGTCTAAAGTCAGACGTCGCAAAGTTTGTTTAGAGATGTCTTACTTGCCAGGAAGTCAAAGCGGAGCATCAGCGACTAGCTGGTAGTTGCAACCATTATTAGTACTGCAGTGGAAATGGAAGCATATAACTATAGATTTCGTAATAGGACTTCCAATGACTATCAAAAGACATGACTCTATTTGAGTTATAGTGGATTGACTAACTAAATCGGTGCATTTTCTTCCAGTAAAGGTCACATATACTATGGATCAGTATGCACAACTTTATATTCAAGAGATCATTAGATTACATGGTACGCCAGTATCTATAATGTCAGATCGAGATACCCGTTGCACTTCAAAATTTTGGAAAAGTATGTAGAAAGCGATGGACACACAGTTAAATTTCAGTAAGGCTTTTCACCCTTAGACGAACGAGCAATCAGAAAGGACAATTCAGACTTTTGAGGATATGTTGAGAGCTTACGCTCTTGATTTTCAAGGTAATTGGAGTAAAAATCTACCACTAGTAGAGTCTGCCTATAATAATAGTTATCAAGCTTCGATTGGGATGACGCCTTATGAAACACTTTATGGCAGAAAGTATAGATCTCCAGTGCATTGGGATGAAGTTGGAGATGAAATACTTGTTGCACCAGATATTTTGAGACAGACCGCTGAGATCGTAACTTTAATTCACAAAAGGATTCTCATAGCCCATAGTAGACAGAAAAGCTATGTTAATAGAAGAAAAAGAAAATTAGAATTTGCAGTGGGAGATTAAGTATTTTTGAAAATTTCTCCGATCAGGAGTGTGATACAGTTTGGTAAGAAAGGAAAGCTAAGTCCGAGATTTATTGGTCTGTTTGAAATTTTGGATAGAATTGGAAAAGTTGTTTATCAATTGAATCTGCTTATTTCACTCAAGCATGTACACAACGTATTTCATATCTCGATGTTAAAGAAATACGTTCCAGATCCATCACATATTTTACCAATGAGATCTATCGATTTTGTGATCAACTCTAACTCGTTATATGAAGAAAGACCAATTCAAATTATGAATTCAGAAGAAAGAGAGCTAAGGAACAAGAATGTTTCTCTTGTAAAAGTGTTATGGAAGAACTGTAACATTGAAGAAGCAACTTGGGAAAGAGAAGAAGAAATGCGAAAGATCTACCCGAAACTTTTCAGGTAATAACTTAAATTTTGAGGACAAAATTTCTTTAAGGAGCAGAGATTGTAACATATTAGGGTTCCAAAATTTTAAAAATTTCAAATTTGAAATCTAACTGGGAAAGCAAAATTTGATTTATCTTCCTGCTAGACATAATTCAACTCAAACACAAAATTTCAACAAAAACCAACTACGTATTGGTGCTTCTATTGATTTCCTACTCTATAAATAGAATCGATTTGAAGGAGAAGAAAACTCACTTCTCCGACGTTCGTTTTGTCCTTGGCCAAACCCTAGTCGAAACCTCTGTCGAAGTCGGAATTTGTTTCTCGGTCGAAACTCTCCCTTTCTGCAAGCGAAACCCTCCTGCTGGCGACCCCTTCCGTCGACGAAGCTCGGAGATTCGTCTTCCTCGCAAAGGATCGACCGCGTAGAAGAGAACTGCTCAGAGCAGTCTGAGCGAAGAAGAAGAACCACGAAGGAGAAGTGGTCCGCGAGAGAAAGAGAAATAAACCGTAAGACTAAACCGATTTTTTTAAAGTGAACCAAACCGGGCCGGACCAAACCGAACCAAATCTGACAAATCGGACCGAATAGAACCAGACCACTAAACCGAACCGAACCTATTGGACCAATCCGAACCAACCCGATCCAAAATTTTACCCAAAATTCTTCTAAAATTTTCTAGACCGATCTGATTTCAAACCCATTCCGTTTAAGGATTTTATTAGTAAGGAATTTGTATCTAATTTCTTTCAGGGATAAATTTTTAGAAAGAATTTAACCACAATTAATTCTTTAAACATGAAAGATTATTCGAAGCCTACGGAAAACCATAGAATTTCTGTTTCCTCGAAACTCAGATAAGTAAATATATTAGTTTTTCAATGTTTTGGTCATTGACCCTACATCACAAAATAAATTCTTATTTAAGTTATTTTGCAATTTTATTATATTATTTTGATCTTGATATTTTAAGTTGTACAAACATGATTAGATATTGACATACGATTAAATAAAAGATAAAATTGATAAGATATCTTGTATGTGTGTGAATCTAGTGGAATTGACGGAAAACATATTGTGATGGCTAAAGAGAGCCTAAACGCATGAAAGTTTTGAGATGACTAATAAAAGCCTGAACGCATGAAACTTTGCGATAACTAATGAAAGTTTGAAGCTTGGGACGGTTAGAAAATGAGTTCCAACCAGTATGTAACTTTAAGTATGGAAATTCGGTAATGCATGAAATTAATTTAATTATGCATATATTTTTACTTGCTAAGTTTATCTCACCTCTAGTTTTGTGATATAGGTGAATTTTTAACAGAAGAAGAATTTGAACTGATTGAAAATATTCCAAAGGCAGATGAACATATAAATGAGCATATAGTCGGGTCAAATGAGTGATTTTAATTGTTTAAATATCGTTTTAATAAACAAATACTATTTGGAGTTTTATATGAAAAATGTTGTCGGAAATTTTATTTAAGTTAGCACTTTCATTAAATCATGTTTTGGTCTTTAACATTGTAGCTGTAGAAATTTTAAAGTTTATTTTGCTATTTCCAACGATACATTTATTAAATGTTCGATTAAGAATTTAAATATTTCTTAATAAACGTTAGATTTTCTTCCGCCTAATTGAAAATTATGAGGATTTCAAGAAATTCTAAAACTAGTAATTAGGGTTTTGACTAAACTAATTTGACCTAAATTTCAATCAATTTGGGGGTAAAATTTAGAGTTTTGAAATTTTAGGAAAAGGAAATTTAGGGTGTTACAATCACATTAATGGAGCATGTAATAAAACTTTCCCTTTTGTCTTCTATTCAGGCAACCAATATATAATACTTCTCCCTCGATATTTATTTAAATCGCGTCTTTCTGTATGCTTATGGAATCAGCCCATTTTTAAAAAAAAACTGAAGCCATGAGGGTGTAAAAGCACACACAATCATTCAAGAAGGATCAGTGATATCTGTTACCTTACTGATTTCTTGACTTAAGCACTGTCTAACAACTGTTGCCTGTTTCATAAGCCTTTCCATTGCTGTATAGTCAGGTGAGTTCGAATGTGCTGAAATCAATTATATACCAAAGAAAAAATGTCAATAAAAATGGTCTATTTAATTGATATTGAAAATTGTAATGAGAAAACATCATGAATGAGAGAAATGTCTCTTATAAGCATCCTGAGAACAGACATTTACAAAGAAGCAAGAAGGGTCTATGTGGAACAAACCAAGATTTGCTCGATTTAATCTATCTGCAACATCCTGCCGGTACTCAAAACTAAGCAAATGAAACATAGGGGATTTTTCGGGGTCTTCGTAAGCAAGCAGAGCCATGAAGTCCTGCACTCAACCACATCTCAATTATCATATCTATAATTTTTTTACAGCAAATAGTGCACTCACAGAGGAGAAATGGACAGCAAAATATTGAGAGAATAAGATAATCTCAGAGTACAATGAGATAAATTAAAAGTCAAGATCTAGCATATATATATAATAGATCTTCCAATGCCTTTCCAAACAAAAAGTACCCAGATATAGTCTTTGTGCGTGCCTAAATGTACATACAATGTAGAATTCTAAAAACCTCAGGACCATAATTATTTTCTCAACAAAAGAAACGCATACTTCAAGCTTCTCATTGTATTTATGAACATTCCCAAATGTGGTCAACTTTGTCTGAGCAAATTCCAATGCTTCTGTGCTGCCAAAGAAACAAACAATTACAAAAACCACGTAATCTTACACATTCCGAAATTTTTTGCACACTGTTTTGCATCAACTTCATTTTCCTCACCATTTCTTAGCAGAGACAAGTTCAACAAAATGGAGGCTCAAAAGATCGAAGTGCAGGTCCTCATTTTCCTCAAGGAGGCCACGTGCTAATTGTTTTGTGAGTTCAATTGCCCTTAGTGCATTTCCCTCTATCACTTGCTGGAGAATTCCTGTCATAAATTAAACAATGTTGATCAAACTAGAGAAACGTGGTTGCACACTGTCATGTCTATCAAGGAACACTAAGAACTGTGAACAGTGGCCAAATTTTCCTGAGGAAAATCAAGTTTAGCAGTTCTATAATACATAAATATGACAGTAGTCTGCTGGATATAAGTAATTAACCAATCGTATTATTACTTTTTGGGAAAGAACAGTTTCGGGGTAGTAAGATTTTAACTTCCCACAAGTAAAATAAAAATCACTGACTTTTTCGTTTCTCCATGTCCTCGAGATAATTGCTTGGGTGCTTCATTCCAGTAGAAGCGATGAATGACTCCAAAGTCTCCTTATAGCAATTATGGACAAGGTATGATAAAACAATACTATTGATATCCACATCTTTAATAGCCTGACAATAAAGCGTGAAGATGAGTTTTTTAAGAAAAGCTACAGCAATAAAAGAGCTTTTTTTTTTTGTTTTAAACACATAAAAACAAACATATTTTATAAATAGATAATGCTGGATTTCCGATCTAATTTGACACTTAAATTTTACTCTCTAACGCATTCAGCTTGTGTTATTCATTCATTGGTGTAAGTGATCGATTTTTTTAAATATTTATAATATATCATAATTACTTAATCAACAAATGAATAATATATCACGTTGTAAGATTATAGTGTAAAATTAGAGTTGACACACAACATTACTCTTCATGAAATTATTTAATCTACAATATGGCCAATTCACAACTTAAATGACATTCTACCCCATTTATGGTTCCAAATTAAGAAAATTATTTTTCAAACACAACCAAAAAACTGCCCCTGGCCCAGCATTACTTCTAAATGGATAAAAGCAGCATGATTCATTCTATTTTTTAATCCCTAACAAGGTCAAATCATCACATAACTAATATTCTATCCTGCTTATGGTCCTAAGCAGAGAAAAGCAGTTTTCTAATACAATGAATATCCTCAAAATCTTCCACTCCCCCACCATTCTTTGGAAACACATACATCAGAAAATGAAAGAAGCGCCTTTTACAGCTTCCTATCACTAATTATTTAAAAACAAATCTGATAAGAGCTTCAATAAACACTAAGAGGTAGTAGTAATGGGGCATTGATCGTCATACTGAAACTTCCACAAAACTTAATGAAAAAAAGAGTCCCCTATTCGGGGATAACATTATAACGGAGCGATCACAGCATACTAAAATTAGGGTTTCGAAGATTAACCAACATCGAACAGAATCAAAAGCTGGTTCAATGCGACAGAATTCATATAAAACAAAAAATCCCAACGAATTCATTTATCTTGCTAAAGTAGAAAATTACAATGTGATCGTAGTGACGAGGATCGACGTCCATTATTGACCACCAAGGAATAAACAGAAAGCCGCAGAGAAAATACAGTGGATTTGGATTCAGGAGACAGGGAGAAATCCCCTCTCTAAAAGGCGAGGGCTCTGAATCAAAGACACAGGTCCGCTGAGTGTTCAGGACAAAGGGCAATTTCCCCTTCCCTTAATATCAAATGTGAAATGCCTAATTATTAATTAATCAATAACTAATAAAATATAATTCTCGAATTAATTATATTTAATCATTTATATCGAAAGAAATATGAGATATTGAATTTCCAATAAAGTAATTTAGAAAGATAAAGTTCAATTTTAAAAAAAATTGCAACCTAAACTTTCAACCATTTTACCGACTTTTTAAAATGTCAAACTATTAATAAAACACTCCAAACATTCAATACTCAATCATATAAATACTAAAAGAAAAATTGAATGCAAACATAGATTGTTTACACGGTTCAGCCAAACTACTTACATTTGCATTCCAAATCTCTCCCTTAAAACTTCAATATCACTATTAACTTTCTTGACCTTAGAGCGTCAATGTGGCCTTTACTACTTCTACGGTTCTAACCCTTTCTTAAATCAACAATAAAATAAGGTTTTTCAAGTGTTGAGAATGAAAAGCTAACTCTCACAAAATATACAATCTCGATTAATAGAAGGGAAAATGACAAATCAACCATTGTGGTTTGAGTTCAATGACAAGTTAACCACTGTATTATATTTTCTAACAAGTTAACCACCCACATATGGTAAAATTACAAATCCACCATCACTGTCCGCTAAACAGCTGACGGCCCCCGCCATTTTATGCTTGGAAGCCGGGGCGTCCAAGTCATTTTATGCCTGGACACCGCAACGTCCAGGACCCACTGTAAAAGTCGTGAAATTTTTTAAATAAGCAATTCCACGTGCAAATTTTTCGTGTTGAAAATCGGTCATAACGTTGAAGAAGTTGATCGAATTGTCATGTAGCGGCCACGTATGCAAATTTGGTCCACTGATCAAAGTCGGTGAAGTTAGAATTTTTCGAACAAAGAATTCAATTAAGGAACGAAGTTGGACAGTCAAATTGGAACTATAAAGTTGTTAGACGATGTTATGATTAAATTGAGAGTTTGGGTAGACTATATAAAAGGGATAATGTATATAATTTGTGTAATTAAATGAAATGAAAATAAAGGGAAGATTAAAATAGTGAAGGGCAGTGGCTGCAATTGCAAAAAAGGTAATAAAAAAATTTTTAATTAAATTAAACAATAGAAGAGGAAACTTAGGGTTTTCCTCTTCCCCCATTGTTGCCCATTTCTACCTCCAGCCGACAGGAAGGAAAATCACGAGAGGGTGAGAGCGCGATTTTTGACCGTCGAACGGAGTAGCGAGGCGACGACGAAGACGACTTCTCTGGCGGTCCTCGACGGTGAGAACCGCGGCAGCGAACAGCTCACTTGACGTCTGAGCAGGCGACGCCGGCCGAGAGCAAACTGACGTTTTCCAGCGGCTTCTGAGCGATGGCGCCGCGACGATGTCGGTCGTGAATGGACGACTCCGATCAGGCGAGGAACGAGCGCTCCTCCTCGGTGGCTGCGAGATTTCGATCCTGAGCGACGCCGGCGACAGAACAACTCAACCCGAGCGTGTTACTCCGATTCCGGCGAGCGGGCGATCTCAGATCTGTGACGACAGCTTCGAGGCCGAGCTGTTTTTCGATTCCGACGACGAATAGACTCCGATCTATTCGGTGGGTGAGATTTTCCAATCTGAATATTACTCCGATGTTAAGATCATTCTTTTATGATGTCGTTGGTTGATTTGTGATTGGATTTACAGCAGTCGATCTAAAGGATTTCGGACGGACAAATCTCCGGCGACGACATTTACAGATCTGAGTGTATTTTTGATTTCCCGGCAAGAAAAGCGGACGCAAATCCCATCTTATTGGTGAGGGGATTTTAAATTAGACTGCCTCATTTTGATTCTGGTCTTGGATGTGGATTTGTTTCTGGTTAGGAGTAATTCGTTGTTAGTGGATCTGAAATTTTACCCACTAACCTATTGCTTTTGTTTTGGATGAAAGAGACCGATCCTAATTCATTAGAATTCTGTTTGATGGAGATGTAAATAACCTGCATAGTTTTGGTAGTGATTCTGATTTGGTATTGTTCGATGTAGGTACTTCAACATAGTTCTTTGGATTCGATTTTTAAGTTGCCAATATGTTAAAGTTGGATATTTTAGTTGGTTCATAACTTTTATCTGGATTTTAAATAGATCGTGTGGCCGAACTTAATTGAGGTTACAATTTGTTATGAAATTTAAAGGTTTTAGTTTCAAGTTGGTTGAAGTGGAAATCTGTCAAGTTTAAGTGAATGAAATTTGGATATTAGAAATTGTTTATATATTCAAGATTGAGTTTGTGTTAAAGGATGTTGAATAAGGCCTAGAGAATTTATATGGATTTTTTTGTTTGTCACTCACACTTTAGTTGGGCTCCTATTCCTGGTATAGGACCATCCGTTTATTCCCTAGAATTAAAATTTTAATTTATGCATTTATACCCTTGTTAGGCTTCGATGACTATGGTGAGTGTGTTACCATTCCCGAAGAGACAGTTGCACCGATTGGCAAAAAGAATCATTGTCGAGGTTGGGATTTCTATACCTTTTGCGTTATATTGCATCCCCACTCGTTTTCAAAATAATTATTTTGTGGAATACCACACTTGAAAAATGACGGGGATTGTTCAACAGCACGTCAGTTTTTATTAGTAGTATGTTTTCTCAAATTTAAATTTCGTACTTGGTTTGAAATTTATTGTGCATAGATTGAGGGATGGAATTAGCTATCCCCTTGAATACCTTCTTCTGCGTGAAGGTTGATTGTTTGGCGTATAAAAATATAGGTAGGGCATTGTGACGTGTCCTCAGGTTGAAACTCCTGAAAGTCGTATATTAGTATGGGAGAGTGATGACGTCTCCTTGGGTCGCAAGCCCCTAAACCTGGCCAGGGTTTTTGTCACACGGATCAGACGGTTTCCATTCGCCGAGCCTTATTTATACCGAGTCCATATATGGCGAGCAATCGTATCCGTTCTATTTTATCGTACGGATTGTCATCGCGAAGTTCTCGCCATTTGACCCCTAGATTAGGACACAGAGTTCTCCCCATTGTTTGAAACCCCGTAGATTAGTTCTACCGACGCAGAGTTCTCGCGAGTAATCCGGGTGACGTGTTGGATCTACGGACCACCGTCATTTATATTTCCTCCTGCCTCATAAGGTGTTGACGCCGACGGGTGTCCACCTATTCTCTGCTGTGTGGCGGGTGAGCCTATGAGTGACCACCCCTTTTCACTGATGATGTTTTGGATTGGAAAACGATAATAGCCTATTTTACGAGATATAGTTGTCTATGTATACAACAAGTTTTGAATAAAAGTCTCATCGATGGCCCTTGAGCCGGTTTGTTAAAATGATAAAGAGTTTTGAAACGATTTAAAAATCCATGTACGGTAAAAGAGAAATATAACCTTGTTTTCGAAAATATAGAAAAACTAGTTTTGCACGAGGTGCATTTAGTATAGTTATACCTTACTGAGTTAGTCACTCACCCCAAACGACTCCTCTCTCAAAACTTCAGGTAAAGGCAAAGAGTAGCTGAGTATCAGGAGCTGAAGTGTTCTATTATTTTTACTTGATTTTTTTTTTTTTGAGTACAATTATGTTTCCATTTGGGTCTGTAAACCGTAAACCCAGTTTGATTTGGACTTGTTGCACAGTACTTGGATTTCATTTTAATTTATGCACCGTTACTTTCTCGTGATCCCTACTCGGATCTATGCCCATATTATCTTGGGCCGAATTGAATATTTATAAGTCTTTCGCTAAAACACATGCATTGGGCTAGGTGATCGGATTCTTTACGAGGATCGGGTCGCTTGACCCGGCAGTTCTGTCTGGCTCGTCTTCGGGTCGCGACACCCACCCCACCTAATCATTTTCCCTTTATAAAAAGGGAAAATGAAAATTAGGGCTCTCAGTCTCGACTCTCCCTTCCCGAATTTGAAATATACCCTAAACCTAGCGATTTGTGAGAACTAAAGCGAGAAGAGAAATGTATTTTGGCAAAGTTGAAGCATTTGTTGTCAAGAAAATGGCGCATTGGAGTGCTTGGAGTGTCGAAGAAGCTGATATTAATCGTGAAGCTGTAGTGGGCCTTTCAGAGATATTATTGGCGAATGAAAACGAGATACGTGGAATTAGAAATGAAGTTGCAATTGTGTTGCATTCTGTATCTGCAAGTCTAAATGAAGAGGACAATGAGGACCTCCGATCAGTGTGCCAATCCACTAGTGATGAAGACATTAACATGGCACAGAGTAGGTCTATACGCCAAGCAGAAGCACAATGCAGCTACGTTGGTATGGGCCTTGGTAAAAAATACAATTCATTGAAGAAAATTAGAGAAGAAATTGTTGATTATACATTGAAGAATGGGTACGGCATAAAATTCACCCATAGTGATGCTCATTAGTTGAGGGCTGTCTGCCAGGAAGGATGCACATGGAGGATGCACGCGTCACAAATGCAACGTGAAATGACGTTTCAAATAAAGTACTACAACGACGTTCACACTTGCTCTCGAAAGATGAAAAGCCGCCATTCCACTGCCAAATGGGTGGCAACACATTACTTAGACAGATTTAAAAGTCAAACCGATTGGGACATATCTTCCATAATTGAGACTGTCAGGAAGGACGTCAACGTCAACATCACACCCAGCCTTGCTAGAAGGGTAAGAAATGCGGCCAAGAAAATTAACGAAGGTGATGGCAATGAGCAATACAAGCTCATATGGTCATATGTTGAGGAGATTCGGAGGTCGAATCCCAGAAGTTCACTACGTGTTGACCTTGATATGAGTGTATTTAAAAGGATGTACATGTGCATGGATGCATGCAAGAGGGCAGTGTTGAACTGTGGTAGACCTGTTATTTGTTTAGATAGCTGCCATTTGAAGGGAGCTACTCTGGGCCAACTGCTTACTGCTTCACCATCGACGGGAACAATGGTATGTATCTGATTGTTGTAGCAGTCATAGAAGCATAAAATAGGCATTCATGGAGGTGGTTTATAGAATTGTTGCTAGACGATCTAAACCCCTCATCTGGCAATGGATGGACAATTATTTTTGATCGACAAAAGGTGTTGTGCATTGCTTTTGAATTATATGTTTATGTTATGCATGTTTTTTCCAATGTCTGTCTCATATTATGAAAGTTTGCAGGGACTAGTGCCAGCTGTGAGAGAGGTGGCATGGCAAGCAGACCAACGGTTTTGCATCCGACACCTGTATGCTAATTTTCAAAAACAATTTAAAGGCAGGTTGTTGAAGGATGCAATGTGGGCTGCATCAAGAGCCACAACAGTGAGACAATTTGAGAAAGAGATGGCCAAGTTATTTGTCCTTGACCCGGTGGCCCATGACTATCTAAGTGGAATAGAGGTGATCTGCTGGGCTAAACATGCTTTCTCTTACATCCCAAAGTGCGACATAAACCTCAACAACCTCAGTGAGTCCTTCAATGCCTGCATCCTATCAGCTCGGGACAAACCAATTCTAAGTATGTTCGAGATCATTCGAAAGGGCATCATGGGTAGGATCGTGAAAAAAATGAAAAAATGGCTCGCTCGACCGATCTGTTGTGTCCAATGATTAGCAAACGGCTCACCAAAGTCCAACTTGCCAGTCGAAATTGGAGTCCCCAATTTTCAGGAGCGGCCCAGTTTGAGGTTAGCAACAGTACCGACATGTACTCTGTCAATTTGGACAGGTGTACTTGTACTTATTATCGGTGGGAGTTGACCTGCATCCCGTGTGTCCATGCAATCTCGTGCATTCACTTCATGAGGAGATCTCCTGAGGAGTTTGTGCATTGGTGCTATCACCGGAAAACATACATGATAATGTACTCCCACTTTCTCCGCCCCCTCAATGGCCCAATCGAGTGGCCTCCTGTGACGAATTTTTATCCAATTAGCCCACCGCCGTATAAAAGGCTTCCAGGCAGGCCCCGCGTACGTAGAATACGAGATGTGGATGAGGCTTCAAGCCAGACAGTGTTTATCAGAAGACATTTAAACGTCACTTGTGGCCAGTGTGGTGGTGTGGGCCACAATGCCCGCACGTGCGAAGGGGGACGCGAGTCTAGTGCAAGGGCTGGCAGAGGCAACAGAGGGGCGGTAGAGGAAGGTCGGATGACACATTTATAGGTTTCAGAGTCCCCGAGATAGCTCCCGATAGAGTTCATGAGACGTAGGTCAGCGCATTATCGCATTATGCTTTTAATTGATATTTGAACTATGCTCATTTCCTTTGTAATGTGGTCTGTAGGAGTTTGATGCGGAAGGTCCTCCCACACCAACGTATACAAATGTGGACCTTAACCTGTCGTGATATAACCGTTTTTGCTTGCAACAAATGTACATGACTGTCAAATGCCATTGATGTAATTCTTTTGTTGAAAATAAAATGAGTTTGATAGACTTGCCAATTTTTTAAAAATTTGAACAGAATGTCCCTTGTTTCTTTACTCCCACATAGTTATTCTCGTACATCCTGCACAAACATCCCAAGCAATTCCAGTATCATCCAAACATATCATTCATCCACTAAATGTAAACTACACCTAACCTCCCAACATATCATTGACAACTTGACATACATTTTAACGTACAGGTACACAAAATCAACTAAACTATGCATTCTTCTTCCTGGGCTGTTTTCAGCGCAAATTCGTGACCAGAAACGACAAGTTCACGTCAAATGCTACTTTCTCAGCTCAGGCGAACAACGGACCCTCATACTGAAAGGTTGGAGGTTCGTGCAGGTGGAATTGTTGCTTAATGTGGCACTCTGATATCACCCTCATCCCCTCAAGGGTACACCGAAAGACGCCGAACGACCTGTAATGCAAAGGGAATAAGTGCCGAGCAATTACGTGGAAAGCAAAATTAAGAATTTACATTAGGAAAACTACATACCGCTGTTTGGCAGTGGGAGCTACGATAATTGAGATTGATTCCGACAACAATTTTTGGTAAGCAAATTGCATGTGCAGATCAACGGACGACATAAAACACTCATGTTTCGGGTGTGACTGCAATGTGAACAACACATTATATGATCTTAGTAAACATTAACACCAACCTGGAGAAATGACATGATTACTTACGTGAATCCATCCAAGTGTGAGTAGATCGTGTTGCTGTTGATAATGGAAAACTTCTGTGTCTGCTTCTTCCGTCGTATAGCACTGCATATAAGTTTGGATGAGTACTAAGATAAAATCTTATACACTAACACCCAAAAAAGGCCTCTCACCGTATCTGGCGTTCCGTTCTGATCTGGGAAGATGATTTCAGTGACGAGGTATGTATTGTCGGTCAGCTTTCCTGCAAGAATTGCGCATGTCTCCAAGTTCTTTCGAGTATTTCCCCGGACATACTCTTGGAACTTACTCATCAAATCATGAGCCTGGAACAAACGGTTAGCGTAACCATGAATGAACACACATATATACCGAAATAAAAGACGTACCACGCGCACAATTTTAAGGGGCGGCGGCCCGAGAGGCACGGCTGGAGGAGTTTGTAAGCGGCATCCGACAGGTTCGCTGCAAATTAACAACACGTCAGTACATGAAAGACAAATAAAGTAAAAATTGGAATTCACGTTCAACAAAATTAACTTACAATCGGAATGTCGGATCTGATGCATCTGAGGAGGATGACGCACTTCCTGAATGGGTTAATCGCCTCTCCCCTTGCTTTAGTGCTGCCACCATCTCACGATGCCACTCCGCTGCTTGCACATGCCACTGTTGTGCTTGTACATGCCACTGTTGTTCTATACCCCACCTCTCTTCTGCGAGCTTGGCCGCTTCTATTTGGTCTTGTTGCATTTGTATCTGGTCTGCCATCACTCGCATTTGGGTCATTGACATATTATGGAGCTCCTCCATCTTGCTCATCCAGTTGAGCGTCTCATCAGGTATCGAACTAAAGTGAGATGACTGAAGAGGAGGCGGCAGTGCATGCGAAGGGACTGAATGCGAAGGCTCTGAGCTGGGTGGATGTGCTGCTCCCTTATTCACCTTGCGGAACCATTCACCTCCTGTTTGGGTGATACCCATTCGGTCCAATAATGAATTGTTGTACATGTCATTGACCGACTCTTCAATTCTTGGCTCGTTCTCCGGGATGGGGACCCCAAACTGCTCAACGATCCTCTGGATTAGCCAGTTGTACGGCAGGGACTTCGCCGAGTTGTTGAGCACCTCTTGCATGTGGCTCACGATTATATATCCAATGTCCACCTTTTTTCCCGTAAACACCTTCTCCAGCATATAGAGATCTATGCTGGTAACAAGGTCGCGATGCCTATTTCGAGGCAAAATGGTGTACGTCATGATCAAGTGGATCAATCGGGCGAAGGCATTCAACTCATTTCCCTTTGGCTTGCTGTACTCGGCAACCTCGGGATCTCGGTGCAACAATCTAAGCACCGCTAACCCACCTCCTTGTTTTACAAATGGTGGCTCCCGAGCCATATGATAATATTCCTTGCTTGGCTCATCCAGTACACATCCAAGCATCATGTTTACATCGTTGGAAGTGAAACTCAACTCGCTTCTAAAAACGTTCGTCCGCACCTCTAATGGTTTAGTGGATATTCGCAAATTTGCGTAAAACAATCTTATAACTCTCTCGCAGTAACTGCCCCTCAACTTGCACAACCCGGCTAATCCAGCAGCTTCAAGCATACGATCAATTCCCATTTCTGCGAAAGAGTCCAAATCTACTATTTTGGACACAATAATTCTACGATGTTGTATATCTTCTAAATATCGTGTTTTGCAATTAGCGTTCTAGAATAATTTGGACCTTGAACCCACTTTACCGGGTTGGAACCGAACATTTGAGCATCCGGCTTCTTCAAGGTCGGCGGTTTCTTCGTCTTCCACCGCTGTCGCGGGTTGGACATCTTCCACTTCCGCAGTTTGAACGGGTTCAACGGCCTCCACCGTTGCCTTCCGACACTTTGACTTCAATTTCTTAGGCCGCAACTCCATGCTGATCGTTGAGAGTAATTTGCCAAGAACCTGCAGTATAATAAAAAATACAATCAAACAAAAAATTGTGAATAATAAAACATTCTAAATCAACAAACCACCAAAAAATAGACAGAGTGCAGTTTCATAAATAAACAAACACAATTTAGCTTTAGCCAATGGTACAAGCAGTTTCATAATTGGAACTAGTGTATCGAGTTTCTTCGTACCATTATCCATTAGAATTGCATTTTCTAGCAAACAAACCCAATCTGATATTTTGTTTTTAACAAAACTAAAAATAACTAACAAACCCAATTTAACTAACAAACAAAATAACAAGGAAATTACCACAAAAAATAGACACAGTGCAGGATCTACCACAGGAAACTAACACTCTATCAAAGAAAGCCGAGAGAAAGGCGAGATCTGAGAGATAGGCTGTTCGGTGGTTGGCATCGCATGGTCATCGCCGTCGTCGCGTGGTCGTCGCCATTCGGTGGTCGGCCTCTCGTGCTCGTCGTCGTCGTTGCGGTAGTCTGCCTCGGGTGGTCATCGTCGTGCGGTAGTCGGACTCGTGGCCGATTGGAGGAGAGTGGGAGAGCCGATTGGGAGGGAGAGAGAGAGCAGAGGGTCGGGTAGGGGGTAGGAGATGCAAAATAATGAGCCCTAATTTTCATTTTCCCTTTATAAAAGGGAAAATGATTTGGGTGGGACACTAGCCTAGACGCCGCAGCGTCCAAGCATAAAATGGCCTGGACGCCAATGGTGGGGCCCGTCAGCTGTTTAGCGGACAGCGATGGTGGATTTGTCATTTTACCATACGTGGGTGGTTAATTTGTTAGAAAATATACCACAGTGGTTGACTTGTCATTGACCTCAGACCACGATAGTTGATTTGTCATTTTCCCTTAATAGAATAACTAATTTTAAGATGATTATCATTTGAAGAAGTAGAATAACTAATTTTAAGATGATTATCATTTGATGAAGTCGTTATGTATTAGAATAGAGAAAATGACAAATCAACCATCGTATTTTGTAATCAATAACAAGTCAACCTCTAAATATTCTTGCTAACAAATTAACCACTAAACTATGAAAAAATATTGTCGCAAACATCGTTGTCACGTTTGCCGTTAAATGTATTGATTTCATTCCGCGATGGAATGAGGATGATCCATTGCGGATCATCGTGTGTCATTCTGCGTTTATGTGCCCTACTATATAAGAATCGACTGTGCGCTTTGGCGAATACCACGAAATACGAAATCCTCGGCGAACTATATTACAATAGATCAAGCTTCTAAAGTTAACTAAGGTTGCTGAAGATTGTTGAAAGATAGCTGAAGCTGGTTGCCACGTTGAAGTAGCAATTGAAGCAGTTTTTTTTTCATTTACAGTTTTTCTGTTTTCTGTTTTTGAATAATATAGGAGCTCTGTGTATATGAAGAGCTGCCTTGAGTCTGTAAAGTTGAAGTTTTACAGTTTAATAAAATCTTCATCTTCTTCAAACTCTAATAAACTAAGTTCAATGAATTATAGGGACGTCTGTTTTATGTTCGAGGGATGTCTTTCACGATTATATAGGCAGATTTAACGTTCAGAGAAGTCCATCGAACATAAAACGAACGTCCCTCAGCCAAAGACAGACATTTGTTTTAGCCTGAACAACGTAGTCTTAAGTCGAGGAACCTTTGTATGAGACTAGAGACATCCGTTATGAGCAAAACGATGTAGTCTAAAGTCGAGGGACGTCCATTTCTGGACAAGGGACATCCGTTTTGGATCAAGGGACGTCCGATATGGGAAGCGGGACATCGGTTGTGGACTGAGCGACGTTCGTCTTAATTGAGATAGTCCACCTTTTAAAAAAGCGAGTGACTTGTATGTGACCCTTCTTTGAGTGATGACCTAAATCCATCATAACCGTCAATTCCGATCGAGGGACGCCCGTCCTCGATCCAACGGCCAAAAACCATCGTCTGCCATCGCCTTTGGAAAATGGCAAACTTCATCCTAGCATTCCATTCCGATTGAGAGATAACCATCGTCGATCCAACGGCTATGAATCATCGTCTGCCATCGCCTTTAGAAAATGACAAACTCCATCATCGCCTTTCATTCCGATCAAGGAACGTCCGTCCCTCGTTCCAATGGGCAGGATGGACGTCCCCCAATAGTTGATGTCTTTTGTCTGTCTATTGGATTAGCGTTGGACGTCCCTCGTCATTGCGAGATGTCCATTGTTACTGCCTTGGACGTCTCTATTCAATGGTTCTTGGTGTTAACGTGACCGCGGCGTTACAGTTAATGGATTTTGTCAGACGTTCCCCGTTGTTGCTGCCTTGGATGTCTCCGTTTGACAGTCCTTGGCGTTAACATGACTGCGGTGTTACAGTCAACGGATTTTGACGGCAAACATGACAACGATGTTTGCGGCGATATTTTTTCATAGTTTAGTGGTTAATTTGTTAGCAAAAAAAATTTAGTTGTTGACTTGTCATTGATCACAAAGTACGATGGTTGATTTGTCATTTTCTCATTAGAATATATCCAAGTTGAGTGAGAATTATATTGATAATAAATATACTTATTTGTTTATATCTAAGTTGAAAATAGTTATTATTATTTAGATATTTCAATAATAAATTATATATTTTTGCTCCATTGGAAATACTCTCAAAAGTGAGTATTTAGATGTTCTACTTGTTTGTTAAGTTCTTACCATTAACGTTAAAGTTCATAAGACTTACACAATTTAAATCAAGGAAAATATGCATGAGCGCTTGACCTGACCAAGCTGAGAAGTCATCCCAAAAAATTTCTGAGAGCAACGAATATTTGAAAATCTACTGAATAGGTTGACCTAGTCCTACATAGTTGAGTGCTCGTGATGTACTTGTCTAAGCTAAGAGGTCGTCTAGAGAAACTCCCAAGAGCAACAACTTTTCAAAGATTTGTTGAAGAAGTCGATCAAGCCTTGCATAGGTCAACCAGTGCAATGGACCAATCAGAATTGAGGTTGTTCTAAAAACCCCCAAGAGCAACGAATTTTCAAAGGTATGCTGAATAGGTCGACCAAGCCTTGAATAGATCAATCAGTGCGATTGACCATTCAGAATTGAGGTCAACCTGAAAACCTCCCTAGAGCATCAAATTTCTGAAATATGTTAAAGAGGTCGGCTTGAGAAAATATGTGGTCAACCTAGGCTGTAGATCTAAAGTTACCGGTGATCAACTTGGCTTGTTAAAAAATCTCATTTTAGTCATAAAGTGGTCGACCGATTTGTATATGTGGCCAACTAAGGGGCATCTATAAATAGAACCAACCTCTGTTGTGCAAACTATCGAGTGTGATATCTACGACGAAGTGCTACTGACTTTATTTGAGATATTTGTGCAACGACCCGATTTTCGTACATTTTAAAACGTATAATTTGGAAGACATTAATTTAAAACTTTTACGTTACACAGCGGAAGACTTTGCATTTGAAAACTAATTGAAATAAAAGAGAATGCATGAATAAAATCTTTTTCGTTATAATCTTTACAACTTAAGAAAAACATTTCTTAACTTAAACAATAAACAATTTACAAATTGAAAACATTTTTCTTTTAACTTTTAGCCTTTAGCCTAGCTAGCCACAAGATCCGCAACGCGCAAATTCTCCATCAATTGCTCATTTTCTCATTACTGTGCATACCTACATCACAAGACTTAAACTATGAATCTAACGCTCAGTAAGAGATAGAAAATATACAATTCTCATGCTATGCAACTTTTATAAAGCATATGCAGTTTTCGTTTTCAGAAAAGAACTTATCTCTTCTAATCTTTAATCATAGTTCCATAAGAGTTTAGAACATTAGAGATTTTCCACGAAAGAGAATAGATACATCATCAGGATCTAATCTGGGAAGAACCGTCACTCAATCCCGATGGGTAAGAGATACATTATCTCGTAGTTCTCCCAAATAGATCCGTTACTAATCTCCTCAATCCCCAACGCCTATTTATGTATATTTTCCATTCACATTTTATGATATAATGGATAATCACACAACTCAAATAAATATTGTTCGCTTTGGGTGATCGACCCTCGCGGACTTGTTCTTAGGTTAGCATCTCATAACATTAACCCAGAACACATTTACTTAATATGTATGAGCATCTATTTACCATTTCCAAAAACAATGCATAAAATCATTTTCGTGACGTTTTTCAAAAACCATGATGCATGAGTATGAATGCACACAATTTATCATATTCTAGCATGTCATCAAAGCATTTAAACAAAGCATTAAACAATACATCCTTGAACAACAACGTGATCATTAACACTTAATCTATCAAACACCACATTAAACAACATATCAAATTACGCTAGAGAGCAATCCAAATCACATAACACTATTCCCAACAACCTTATCAAAGCAGTAATCATCTCACAACAGTAGTCAACAAATCTCTAAAGACATCCTCAAACCATGCTATAATTACTCAACCATCAATGCAACCAAAGAGAATTATAACACTAATCTCAACAAATTCTTACCATTTACAACATTTTCTTCAAATCCTACATAATCTTCTAATACTTCAGACAACAAAACATAGAATAAAACTTGCATTAACATATCAGAGAATGAACTCAAACTCACATAGGAGGAACATTAACATCACCATAGATTCATTTCCTCTAACAGAACATTATTCTCAATCAATTATTTTCATCAGAGAGCAATCTACCAAACCTTATTCTCACCAAACTTCATCAATAGTACTACAATTTCATCAACCAGAAATGGAAAAAAATAACTTAACAGGGTATAATTATTTTAGACTGAGCCAACCAAAACTAGTTCAGTCCATATCCAACAATTACGTCTTTGATAATACCCTAATAATTATTCGACTAATTCAAATATTCTTAATTATTTTTCAATTTATTCTTTTTAAATTTTTGATATAAAAATCAGGGTATTACATCATCACCTTAGTTTCCCAATAAATGATTCACCTTATGCTATGTCAAAGCAATTTCAAAACCCAAAACATAACTCACATTTTTTAAAGGTCAAGACATGAAATCAAGGTTGACATAAAACATCCAAATAAGTTTTTCTTAAAACAGACCCTCCAATGCGCGTGAAAAATTAATTCCACTCTTCTTTAAAATATCCTCAATATCCAATGGCCTTACACTATCGAAGTCTAATTTTCTTTACACAATTATTTAACGATACTTGAAATCAAAATCCAATTTAGCCTTGCTTCATCGGATCTAAATAATTTAGAATACATTTTGGGTGGCTTGGCAGGATGCTCCTCCACGAGAAATTCTCCTTTTTGTGACACGACCAGATGTGGAGGCCATTGACTTATGAAAAAAGTACTCCCAATCATAAAAAAAGACTATTGGTCATGTGTGTAAACAGCCCTAGAAGATGTTTGTGGCGATTGGGATTTGGGTGCGGTGGAGACTACCACAACCCGACCCTTGATCCCCTCAGGAATAGTGCCGCTAACCGAATTCTCCATATGGAGAATGATCACACAACTCACAACTCTCATCGAAAGCTAATCAATCACACACACATGCGATCGCGCAATTAGGCCACATAAATAAAATTTCTAACCCAAACAAGAAAGTTATACACTACTATTTATTTACAAAACTGTATCCAAATTTATTTTACAAATATGGGCTAAATTAAAACTAACTATATCAAAATAAAAACTCAAACCATATTACTGTGCCTATTTTATGCTAATCATCTGACCAACTGATCTTTATCTTTTTTACCTTGAGTTGCTACCACTTGTTCTTAAAAAACATCATAAATAGAACCGTGAGTTTTTTGAGTTCAGTAAGAATGTGAATCTAAGAATTCAATAAACCATACAAATATCACAACTAATCATGTACTAAGCCCAACATGATTAATCCTCACATCTCTAACTTCCAACGTTCAACTTTTGATCAACTCTCATGATCACACATCTTTAGATATTCTAATTAATATCTCAACTATGTCTGCACTTCTTTATGTAAGAAGTGCTTAGTATATATGTAGAAATACTTAGGCCTATGATTTAGATAACCGTAGCCTACATTTCCCAATTCTCTTGTGCAATTTCTCGTTAAGTAAAACTTATTCTCATATGTATTTATTATTAAATTCTTCAACACAAACTTTATGTGTTATTCCAAATAAGTACTACTAATCTCTATAGAATACTTATTCTATAATTTCTTTCTACTTTCCAATGTGATTTTTCCTATTATAGATCACATTCTATTTTTGTTTATCTATCACCATCACCATTTAGACATTTTCAATTAATTTCTAATTCCCAAACCATTTCTAGTTTTCTTCTATGATTCATCTAATACCAATTCTAGACACCTCTAATATTTGTTTAATCTCAAACTATTTAGACATTTATAAGGTATGTCTAATGGCGCATTATCTCTAGACGTTTCTAATTAAAGTATATTCCATGCTAACTAGACATTTCTATTTAATGTCTGTCACAAATTATCTAGATATTTCTAATTAATGTTTATCACCATGATCCCTCTATATGAAAAACTTTCTTATTTCTTGACATCTCTAATTAATGTCTATTTTACACTATTTAGACATCTCTATCCACGTTTATCCCTAAACTATCTAGATATTTCTATTTAATGTCTATCACGATGATTCCTCTATATGAAGGAATTCCTTAACATACATATAAGTCAATGCCTAGACACATGATTCTAGGATTGCTTAGATACCATGACAATCTATCCAACCACATCATCTCATGACCCCACAATATGCAATAAATATGAAAAACTTATCACAACTCTCCTTTCACAATGATGCAGTGAGACTATGAATTAGTGCAATACTCCATTTATTATTAAATAGTTGTATTATTAACCAGTACCGTTTTATTAACATGTATGTGAATGTCAACATATCACAACTCTTCTTTCACAATGATGCAGTGATACTGTGAATCAGTGCAATTCTCCATTTATTATTAAATGGTTGTATTATTTAACAAGTACTGTTTTATTAACATGTACGTGAATGTCAATATATCCATGAATGTCAACATTTATGTGACTACAAACATGAATGATCATACACCATCGTAGATAAAGTCGCACACGATCATATAACCCCATCATATTGGCTATTGTCTCCAATAAGTGTGTCCATGAATATCAAAACCTCTGGAGGGCTAGGAACTCTCAACCTAAGGGGAGCCCAGAGTCATTACCCTTCTACTTTTCCACTTTACATACGTCACATAATACATAACCTAGCGAGGTATATTGGGTTCCTATGTGACCAACAATACCATCAAAATAATATATTTTGTACATATAAATATTTCATGATGCATGATTTGACATCCTCACTATGCATACATTGAATGCATATAATACATATTAATAATACACATAAAATGAATCATGCAAATCTTGTTATTAAATACACATAAATGATGTACGAAATGGTGTCATACATCTATCTAAACATGTTCTATCTATATCTCAATCATCTCCCAAAATGGTTTATACAATGGGTAAACAAATGGTTAAAAACCTAAAGAAAATATTTCAAAAATACAGGGTCTAGTCGGCTGCTCCCTTTGTCGCGGTCATCCGCGCTAGTGTATTTTCAAGACAAAACAAGGTAAAATGCTATTTTGGTCGACCTGTGCGGTCGACAGCAAAATTCGTAGATTCAACCTCAACATTATGATTGACCAATTCGGTTGTTTGCACCTTGAAATTTCAACGTCCAGTCGATCGCGTTATAGCCCCGATCGACCGCAAATGGTCCAAATTTAAATTTTCTCATTTTTCCCTCAAACCAAATTTATTCAAAACTAGTTTAGATTCATACAAAACCATATCAAATTACTAACAATCCATCATAGGATCACCAAATAGATATCTTAATCTATTTAAACTCATTCATAACCATTATAATGGTCTAACCACCAAATAAGACATTTTAATCTATTTAAACCATTCAACCATATCATTTTAATTATGCTTTCTATTTATGTAATAATGACATACATGACTTTAAATTACCAAGTATCATGTCACATGTTAATATCATGTCTAACATTATTCAATACCACCTTTTTAATTCCAAAACATCAACAATATTTATGCTTCCGCTTAAGCACTACTACTAAATTTAACCAACATTAAGCAATTCCATAAGTTTTAATTATACTCAACCAAATTTCATCCAATCAAGCCAAATTTAATATTATTTATTTTTCTCAATAATTTTAAATCATATCTAACCAAGTTCATCAGTGTCCAACAAAATACAACTCATGAATTTTACATATAATCCCAACTATACCAATTCCTTCACCAAAAACTATGTAATAAAACATAGTTTATAAAAACCACCTAGATTAGGGTTCTTTCCTCTTGAAGATCACTTGATTTTTCACTTTCTTCTCTTAATTTTTAGGACAAAAGGATCCTATTGAAATGTAGATCATCTTTTCTCAAGGGATAGAAGGTCAAATCCTCTTCTTTTCCTTCTTTCGTCCTTCTTTTTCCTCCCTTCTCCTCTTTCTCTTTTCTCCTCTGGACCAACACGAAATGAGGCTAATTTCTTAGCCTTCCTCCTCTTTCTAGAGATACCTTAGGATAAAATTATCATTTTGTCCCTTTTGTCCTTTGATTTTTATTATTTTATCTTTATTTTCATGGAAATTTACCGAAATAGCATGGTTAATCGTTCTTAACTATTTTTAACTTAAACTAATCACTTTAGATTAGTTCTAAGTTAATCTCCATAATTATCATAATTAATCATGATTGATTAACCTTGATCATCCACTAATTACATCTTAATCACACACTTAGTCACTAATCCTTAAGTGACACACGACAATCCCCCATTGGTTGTCTAATTTTATTACATGGCCACATACTTCAATGTATTAGGAATATTTTGTCTTTTATACACTTCTCGAAATTTCCATGCTAAAGTCTCATTAAAGACACATCCCAAAACAGTGTAGTTTTGGATTTATCCAACTTCAAACATGCATAACTTCTATTACATACATCCAAATCCTTTTAATCCAAAGCCAAACACTTCATTTATGTGTTTACTTTATAACCTCAAAATGGTTGGAATTATTAATCACTATAATCTCTTCAATTAGTCACAAACAATGACTATATTCATTTATAACACATTTATCATTTTTGTGCAAAAATTCATATGTTAATTAAGATACATCCAATTGATACAATCTTATTACCATTCTATAGTTTAAGGTATCTACTATTATACATATTTTTAGTTTGAAAAAATACCCTCAATTTTATTGGTCAATTGTTTCTTCAAAGTCATCACTTGACTCATTATCATTTAATCATGTTTAATTATACAAAACATGGTTATTAATATTAATTCGTAATCTGGTTCATCACAAGACAAGTTTGACTTGAGAATTTTGAGACTTATATTAGTTGCTAGAGTTAAAAAATATTTTTTATACAAAAGTAATGGAATGAAATAAGGAAGATGACTAGTAAAAAACTATTTATCACTAGAGAGAGAGAGAAAGGCAAATATAGTAGTTGATGTCTAAAGGAGGATTTTCTTATCAGTTGAACTATGTTGTTGGGTTGAAACTAGAATTCTATGTTACGATTTTACTCTACATATTCTTGCATTATACATAGTAATGGCAAAACAAAAATTACAAGAACACCACAATATATAGTGATTCAGTAAATTAGTTTTATCACTAATTTACTACCTAAGCTACCTTAATTTATTGTTATACAAAAAGGTTGAGGTTTTGTAGGCAATGTTAAGTACACTTCAACATCTGCAAATCTATGATAGCGAGCCAAACAAGGAGTAACATGTATATGATAGAGAAGAGAACAAGGAATACGCCAAACAAATGTAGGAATCAAGACGATCATCGGCCTCTTAGAAACTAGAACTCGCAATGAAAATGTCGATTAAGAACAAACTCTTTTTCAATCAACTCATACCACATACATCTTATTGACTCTTTCCACTATTCTTTCTTCTAATCTCCATCGGCGAGGATTCGGGAGGATCCCTCAATAATAGTATATCACATTTAGTGATCTCGATCATAATAATAGCACCGACTATAACATTACCACCAACAATTATAAGAATTGCTTGATTAAATACAGTGGTCAAAATACTATGTACAGAGATCAGAGCAGAGGTAGTATACAAGAACGCCAAGTTGCTCAATTTCTATGGCCGCCCGCATTGGTAGGCGCTCTGTCCAAAGCAAAGCCTCCCTCCTTCGAAGAAAACTATGACCCATTTTTTCTCCACCTTTCTTCTTCTGATTCTCCTTCTCCTCTTGCACGATCCTTGTCTTTCTTCATCTCCGGTCATCTCCGAGCTCTTCGGAAAATGGTGTGAACAACATGGAAAAGGGTATTCTACAGAAGCAGAGAAACTCTACAGGCTCAAAGTGTTTGAAGATAACTATGCCTTCGTTAACCATCACAATGTTGGAAATTCTTCCTACTCCCTCTCTCTCAACGCGTTCGCCGATCTTACCCACCACGAGTTCAAGGCTTCTCGTTTGGGTCTTTCTGCTTCTGGGTTCGATTCTCAGCTTGCGCTACCAACTTCGCGTGAATCTAATCTGATTGTTGAAGTTCCTGCTTCGATTGATTGGAGAAAGGAAGGGGCAGCGACCCATGTGAAGGATCAAGGAAGTTGCGGTATACTAATGATTTCAAGTTTAACTTCTGTTTGTTTAAATGCCCCAACGAAAGATTTCCTGCTTCCTTGGTTTCCCACTTCGTTATACAATGCTTATAAAATTAATTTGGAATTAGAATTTGACTTTTATTAGATTTAGTGAAAGTGGGTGATGCCAATTCGTGTTCTGATTGTAAAATCTGAACGTGGTTGAGTTAGAATTAGAAATTGTTATATGTTGAGCTTTCTCTGTTGAGGTGGAGAATCCCTGTCGAGGGGAGGAGCTCTGTTGAGGTGGAGGAGAGCTCTTCCAGGTGAAGGAGAGGAGGCGAGCTCTCTAGAGTGAAGGAGAGCATCTCTGCAGAGGATAAAGGGGAAGCTAAAGATGGAGGAGAGAACACGCGTGGGGAACATTGGGAGGTAGTGGGGAACATTGGCAGGTGTTCCCCGCTAACATTATAGAGAAACTAGAATAAATTACTGGGTTTTTAATCGGTTATAGCATGGAAAAATATTAGTGCAGTTCTAGGCTAAGTTGGGAAAACTATATGTATTTCTTTGGTTAAAGATTTAGCTCTGTTCCCCAACGTTGCTTGCCCATCTTCTTAGATGGAACAAGTACTGATGTTGTATTGTGAGAATTTTGGTAATCCAAAACAATTCATCCGTAGTTTTATTCATTTCATTGGTGATAGAACAACATAGCAAGTTGTTCTTCGCAATCTGCCGTCATGTTTGACTTTGAGCCTTGATGCGATGAACTCCTTGGTATTTCAGGTGGGTGTTGGGCGTTTTCGGCGACTGGAGCTATTGAAGGAATCAATAAGCTCGTCACTGGATCTCTTATTAGCCTTTCGGAACAAGAATTGATTGATTGTGACCGATCCTATAACAGCGGATGCGAGGGTGGACTTATGGATTATGCGTTTAAATTTGTCATCGATAACAAAGGAGTTGACACCGAAGAAGATTACCCATTTCAAGCTCATGACAAGTCCTGCAATAAAGGAAAGGTAGCAATAACATATGTATCATTAATACTATCTTTCTCTCTCATCTCATTTACATCAACAATTCACCTTTCCCCTGCTTTCATTCTCTATTTTTCTTCCATTGCATCACTTAGATGTCTCGTACTTATCGAATAAGCTGTTCAATTGATAATAAAGCGAGAGAATTCTTAATCCAGTTCTCCACTTTAGCAAAGACTGATCAAATTCTACTGAATCTGATGTTAGTGATCATTTATCAACAACTTACTCTAGTTATCAAATGATTGAACAACCGGGAGCAATTTACTTGCGATACTAAGTTGACATTCATAAAAAGTATCCAATGAATTATGAGTTCAATACATCCCACTGACATTTCTTGCTCATTATTAGACAATCACTGGTTGCTGTTATCCTTTCTTATGTCAGTTATATGTATTGAACTTTGCAGATGAATAGGCGTGTTGTTACCATTGATGGTTATACCGATGTGCCTTCAAACAATGAGAACGAGTTGCTCAAAGCCGTTGCAACCCAGCCTGTGAGTGTTGGTATATGCGGCAGTGAGAGGGCGTTTCAGTTGTACTCAAAGGTCGGTTCAATCTTTCAGTCTAAAAGATGTCTGATCTTCAATCCACAACCAGTTTTATAAACATTGTTGTTTGATCTGTGCAAAATAGGGGATTTTCAATGGTCCATGTTCGACTTCCTTGGATCATGCAGTGTTGATCGTAGGGTACGGATCGAAAAATGGAGCGGACTATTGGATCGTGAAGAACTCGTGGGGTTCGCATTGGGGGATGGACGGCTATATTCACATGGAGAGAAACAGTGGGAATTCACATGGAGTTTGTGGTATAAACATGTTGGCTTCATATCCAACAAAGACAAGTCCAAATCCTCCTCCTCCTCCGCCTTCTCCGGGTCCTACAAAATGTGATCTTCTAACTCACTGCAGACAAGAGGAGACGTGCTGTTGTTCGAAGCAATTTCTTGGGATTTGCTTTTTGTGGAAATGCTGTGGGTTGGATTCTGCTATTTGCTGTGAAGACAAGCTCCATTGCTGTCCTCATGATTACCCCATTTGTGATGTTAAGAGGAACTTATGCCTCAAGGTTTGACTCTTTTCTCTGCGTTTTATAGCTTTTGCTTGTGATGAGATTAACTATTTGGAGCCTGGATTTGAATTGATGATTGAGAATGCTTTCCATTTTTTTGTGGTGCTGTTAAATTTGCAGCAATCAAACAGTACAGAAATGGAAGCAATTCAGAGGAGGGGTTATCCTGCAAAATCTAGCAGTTGGAACAGCTTCATTGAAGCCTGGATTCTTTGAGATTCCTCTATCAACCGATGATTTTGTAGGAAAGGTTATCAATTTAGCAGGAGAACTGCTTAGTTTTCAATCCCTCGTAGGCCAAACAGGATCACTTGTTAGATTCATTGTAATGAGATTGGAAGCAGTAGTATTGTGTGAATGAACCAGTGAAATGTTGGCAGATAAGTAATGGGATTCCAAAAATCATATGAAAATTGAACTTTTTCAGAGTGAACTTTAATCAAGGATTCTGATATGAACAGAGATGATGGACGACTGGGAGAAGAAACAGAGTCTGAGAAACAGAATCATCTTCAAAGACAATGAAAGGATTGACGCCTTCTCTTTCATGTACATATATGCTTCAGGTTTCGATATCAGTTGCTTTTGCAACCTAGTTTGAATTGGAATTATGTCGATGGAAACACATCTTTCACTGCAGAAGCTGCTGTTAAGTAATTCAGTGTGTTTCTCAACGTCTCCCTCTCCCTCTTCAGTCTCGCCGCCGTGTCCTCCAGTTCCAGCAGCGCTTGCTGCTCTCTCGGCGCCCCTTCAAAAGTGCTTCCCACGAAGAACGAGAATGGCGTCGGGAATAAATTTCTCCTCAAATCCTTCAATTCCTTCTCGGGTTTCCCGCCCAATCGGTTCGATAGTCGAATCACGTCCTTCATGTAGGTCTCCACCCCGTCAGCCAAAGCTCCTAAATCGTCTTCTCCTTTCGCCGACGGCCGGTCCTCCAGCCAGATTACTTCCGCGACGAGGTAAGGTTTGGTGCGAACTATATTGGTGATTCTGAACCGCTCCTGGCCTTTGCAGATTAGAAAGAACCGGTCGTCGACAAGCCGCTCGTGTTTCACGACCTCCCCGACGCAGCCGACGTCGGCGGTGCCGGAAACAGCGTCGGTGTATATGACGCCGAAGCGAAGATCAGTCTGGAGCAGCGTGTGCATCATCATTCTGTAGCGAAACTCGAAGATCTGCAACGGAAGAATGGCGCCGGGAAAGAGAACGAGAGGAAGGGGAAAGAGTGGGAGCTCGACGACGTCGTCGGATTTGGGAGAGCCGGTGTGGTGCTTCTCAGAGAAGGACGACGCAGAGCATCGGAGGGTAGAGGTGGGTTTAAAGCGGCTGAAAAGGAATGAGTTAGAATAAACAAATCTAGGGTTAGGGTTTAACGGGGAGGGAACAGGATTGGGAATTAACGAAGATTTGTGGGTGAGGGAAGAAGAAGGAGACGGTACGAGATGAGGAAGCGCCATTACTGCGCTGAATTTGCTCAAATGAAAAGAGAATCCATTCTTCTCTCAGATTCGGAGTGTCAGCGGTGATGGGATTTTACAGTTTCTGCAAAATCTGTGAAATCTTGACTCTCTCTCTCTTCTTTCTCTCTCTCTCTTCTCTTTCTCTCTCTATATTATCCAGTGAGTCTACCACCTTCTCAAAACCACCAGATTTGCTGAGAGTGAGAGAGAGAGAGAGACAGACGATCTTCCATATCATTTTGGTGTGGCTTAGCCCTTCCCACGTGCGATTCTTTTTCCCGATTAAATTAAAAATAAAATAAATTTTTAGAAATAAAAATTTTCTGCAAAATGGAAATTGAATTATTTTAATTGACAATGACATCAATAAATATTATAAATAAAAAAATTGTCTGTATTTATTTGACATAATTATTAGTAGTTGATATATTTATGTTATAATTTTATATTCTTGAATTTATATTTTGATTTATTATAATAATATAATAAATTTTAAGAAAACAATTTTGTTAATAAATAAAATATAAAAAATAAATAAAATACAAATTGTTATCACGTTTTTGTTAAAATTTTAATTTCTTTTTGAAGTGGATAAATCTTATTTCTCCAATGCACCCATAAATTAATTAACTATAATAAATGATTCACTTTTTACAACAAAAGACACATTTTTTCAATGAAAAATTTAGTGATATTTCAAATACTTGTTTTTTTCTTAGTGGAAATGAAAATATGGGCAGTGGAAAGGTAAGTTTTTTTTTTTTTTAATTGCCCTTCAAATTTTTAAATGAAAATTAACAAATCAACTATTGTACTTTGTGATCAAATGATAAGTTAACCACTAACGTGTTTTTACTAGCAACTAAACCACTCAACTATGGGCAATCGCCGTCGTGAATATCGTCATTAACTTTCTGAGAACTCACTGTGGAAAGAAGCTAATACTCATAAAAAAAATTGCAAGAACTCATGATTTTATAGATTTTTAATGAAAAAGACTTAATATCCATATAGAATGGATTTAGAAGATTTCAAATTTTATAGAATAATGAATTTAGAAGATTTCAGATTTTATAGTTTAGAAAATTTTGTAAAAGAATGTTAATGTTTTAGATTTTGGATGATTTAGAATTGTTTTACTGTCCATGTGAAAATCATAACTTGTCTGTATTGTCTGTATTTTTCTACGAAGAAAACAATGACTTTTTTTTTATTTGCAGACTTTCTTCTGCGAAAAGTTATCTTTTTACAAAGTAAAGTTGTCTTTCCTCTGCGGAAATACAATATACTTTTTTGGAAAGAGGACATTCCTCTACGGAATGTCGACTTTCTTGAGTTCTATTTCAAGGACTCACTTTCTGCAACAGAAAGACAATATTCTGTTACGAAAAGTTAATGTTCCGCAGAGGAAAGACAATGTTCCGAAGAGGAACGACAATACTATTTAACGAAAAATATAACCGTGGTGTTTACTTCGTCAATTTTCCATTGTAATACACGGAATTAAGCTGAAACTAATGATGATAATAATTTTGAATTTTAGAGGTTTTTGGATGATTTTTATTATGGATTATAATACCCCGAAAATAAGTTGGTATAATTAGTAATGAATATTTGAATGGATTGAAGATTTGTTAGAAGATTTATTACCTGTTAATTGGTGGATTGTTAGGTAGGAAATGGTTAAGTTATTAAAGAAATGTTAAGATTAAAAAAAATGGCAGTGGAAAATTATAGTGGCAAATTTTGCAAGTGAAGTGCGTAGGAAGAGTCGATCCAGCGGTTGATCGCTGAATGCAGCGTTGGACCGGTTGATCATATGATCAACCGGTTGCACGTAATGAAAATTACAGCGGTGAAACAAAGGAAATGAACGTTAGATTGGTCGATCATGTGATGGACCAGGAATTGGCGGTCCATCATATGATTGACCAGTTCCACATGGATTCCGAGAAATTGAAAATCCCGAGACGTGGTGTCTTCTATAATTTCTCCATGCGTCCTCCTTTATAGGTGCATTGTGGATGAAGTGTTAGTGAGATTTTTTAGGATTAAACGAAGCGTATGGGAGAATTCTCTTCTAGAGAAATAGGAATAAAGAGACAGAGAGGAAGACATAGTGAGAAGGAGTCTGTGGAGGAAAGCTTGCGGGAGAAGAGAAATGAAAACATAGAGGAATAAAGAGAAATAGAGAGAGGGAGAGGGAAAGTGAGAAGAGAGAAAGAGAGAAAGAGAAAGAGAAAGAGAGGGAGAGCTCTCTAGAGGAAGAAGAAGAGAAGAAGAAAGAAGGAGAAGGAGTGTCTTGCCTCTCGAGTCTTCTCGGTTCTTCAGGTGAGAGAGTTTCCTTCCTGGTCTTTATGGATAACGCTATGTTAAAATAGAATATGTAGATAAAGTGTTAAGGGGAAGTATTGCTTCTATTTCTAAACGATGGTCGAGTATTGTATGTTTCTCTGTTGGGTTTTCTGCTCACTGTATATTGTTGGGAATTATGTTTTGTTTGAAGTTCATGGATTTTATGGGAATAATAAGTAAAGAATAAAAGGATGAAAAATGTAGTGCACTGCTGTTTGCATATTATTGATGGCCACAGTTGTGGGGTTGTTTTGTATTCCTTCCTATTTGTTAGATATTGAAAGACAATATATGTATTGCGGTGCTAAAAGCAGTTTCCTGTTTATTTACAGCTTTAGTATGGATGCTCTGTTGGTTGAGAACTTTAATGTCGTCTGTTGAATTTGAATATGATAATCAGTGAATTAAATAATGTGTTGAGTTTAAGGTTCTGTAACTTAATGTTACTCTTTTATTGGTTATTAGGTTGATGAAAATAGGTGAAGTGAAACTACAACGACCCGATTTTTATTGCCTTTTAAATATTGCATAAATTTTAAAAATTTTCTTTTACTTAAATCATTTTCTTTGCAATTGCGTAGCGGAAGATTGTTTTATTCTTAAAACCATTTAAAAGACATTAATAAAATTCTTTTTTAAAACATTTGTTAAACACAGCAAAAGTTCTTTTTAAATAAAACGAACTTTTAAAATACAGTTAATTACTTTACAAAATCCTTTACAAAACTATTTTACAAACCATCTTTCTTTAAATCCCTTTAGTCTAGCCAGCCACAAGATTCGCGCTTGCAAATCCTTCATCCACTACTACTTAACATGTTCTCCTGTGCGTGTACCTACATCGCAAGACTTAACTGATGAGCCTAAGACTTAGTAAGTGATATAAAGTAAAATGTACAATGCATATGCTATGCAGATTTAAAAATCTCTTTTCGTTTTCTGTTTCTGTTTCTGTTTCTGTCGTCCCTTTCCTTCTTCTTTTATCGTTTTCTGGATCTTCACTTTACTTTATCTTCCCTTTACTTTACTGTTCTTTTTTTTATTTGATCTTTACTTTACTTTATCTTGAAAGGCATTGGAGATGTCTAAACTTGACGATGAGGAGCAGCCAACTTCTCACATCACCAAACAACCCCTTTTATGTTTATTGTTGTCTTAATCTTGAAAGGCGTTGGAGATGTCTAAACTTGACGAGGAGGAGCAACCGACTCAACATCACATCCTCATACGACCTCTTTTATGTTTATTGTTGTCTTAATCTTAACAGGAGTTAGGGATGTCTAAACTTGACGAGGAGCAGCCAACTCAACCTCACATCCCCAAATGACCCCTTTTATGTTTATTGTTGTCTTAATCTTGAAAGGCATTGGAATGTCTAAACTTGATGAGGATGAGCAGCCAACTCAACCTCACATCTCGTCACACCTGTTTACATTTATTTCTTTATATTTCATAACCGTTTCGTTTCTTCTTCGTTTCCTTTTCAAAACCATCCATGAAAACTCATTTTCGTATCTTTTGAAAACCGTGATGCATAATGCTTGTGAATGCATACAATTTCTAACATATAATTAAGGAAATATACATAAACATCCAATTCACAGAACGTGCTCGTAAAAACTGTAGACATGCTATAAAACTGTAAACATACTTTTAATACTGTAGACATGCTCGTAAAGTGTAGACGTGCTATTAAAACAATAGACATACTCAATATCTATTAAAGTAGTAAACAAGCAAACGTAAATGAATAAATTGAAATATTGTAGGAGACTCCTCCTATTCAGTGTTGGTATAACATGCGTAAAAAAATAAATGAAAAAATTGAAATATTGTAGGAGTTATTTATGAGTTATTTAGGGATATTTTAGTAATGTGTATGGGTTGTTTAAAAAAAAAAGGAAATGGGAGTTGGGAAGCAGTTAGAGAAAAAAAAAATCAATTAGGAAGAAAGGAGATTGGGAAGGGATTGCAAACCCTTTATGTTCTGCAAATGTTGTATAAACTGTTGGGGAATTATCTAATTCTAGTGTGCCTTTGTATTTGTATTATGTAATTGTGAAACAATAGGAAGAAAATTAATAAGAATCACAACACTACCTTAACTGCATTTTTAATAGATACATGTCGAATAGACAGTTGTGTTTCCCCCTACAGAATATGAACTGACTCCATTTTTAATAAATTTTAACCAAAGGTGAGTGAAATTAACTTGAAATGTACCCAAAGTGCGCAACCAATCCACCCCCAAAACAATATCAACACTGGGATTCTAAAACGGATAAGCGTCCACTAAAAATTCTACCTCTTGCAACTACAATTTGATATCACGGCAAATAGAATGGACGAAGATTTGAATGTCATCCCCGACCCGCACCCCAAATGCAGGTACCAAGATAATTGAAAGATGCAATTCAGTAACAAGTTTTTGACTTATAAAAGAAGAATTTGCACTAGAATCAACAAGCACTAAAACTTTTTTTCTTTCCAAATGTCCAAATAATTTGAAAGATCAATTACAAACTATGCCGGCCATGGTGAGGAGAGACAACTCTGATTAAAGAAACATCAATCATTCCTTTGCTTCATCCTCCTCTTCCTTGTTTTGTACCTCTTCAGTATCAACTTTAGAATCCTCCTCTTCTAATAGTTATAAACCTGATTTGCACCTATGACCCGCTTCCCATTTATCGCCACAACTAAAATATAAATTAGCTTCACGTCTCCTTTGTCATTCTATCTGTGTGATGGTTGTCCTACTTGCTCCGGGTTCAATAATTCGTACTCCATGGGAAGGGCCAGGATCCCCTCGGCTGAAGTGAAATGAGTTCATTCCTGCCTAGTCATAAACAGTTCCCAATTTAGGCTTATTCAGTTGCGTTCTCATTCCTTGGAGCAAGTTCTTGTTAGGTCCATAAAAATTCAACCTGGACCTATATTCTCTTTCTCTGGTGTAAAGTTTGCATTTTGAACTCATATCTTAGGGCTAACATCTGAGCCTCATATACATTTCTGGGTTGTATGATACGGACATCATCCTGAAGCTCCCAAGATAATCCATTTAAAAAAGCTCCCAGCACAGTTTCTCTATCCATGCCCCAAATTTTTTGCAGCTAACTCTTGGAATTGCTCACTGTAATCTTCCACACTTCCAGTTTGTCGTAACCCCATTAATTGCTTTTGATTAGAATGAAATTCCATGGGCCCAAAACATTGTCCGAACGCAATTTTGAGGTCCTCCCAACTTAAGCGTGACTCTTCTTTGGTTATCCATTCATAATAATCTCATGCTTTTCCGATCATATAATCAGATATCATATACACCTTGTTTTTGGGATGTACTCTAGTGACTCTAAATACCAATTATCCCCATAAAAAACATTTAAATCTATTTTTGGAGGACTCCCCCAATCTCCTCTTTTGGGAAAACCTGTGGGGCTGTCCCTCTCCTCCCTTAGAAAAAAGAATTTCTCTCTTGTTTGTTATGAAAATCAGTTCTATCCCAAGCATCCTCTTTTCGATACACATCAGACTGTGGGTAACCACGGTACCACTGCTCCTCGCGTCTGCCCACAACTGATGGACACCCTTGATCGTTGTCATCTGGCGAGTGGGTCAGGTTCTGGGAGTTAGAATCATCAATACCCAGTACTCCTTTTCCTTTGTTGATAGTCGGACTGACATTCGATGGAATTTCTGGACGTCGTCAGAACTCTGCTCGCAACTGAGTAAGGTCCGTCCTTAACTCCGGAAGTAAACGGAAAGCTTCCTCCACCTTCGGTAACATCGCTTCTAGACGAGGCAGGATCGACATCTGCTGTCGAAAGGTATGCCACTGTTCAACGTTTTTATCCAATTCTAAACGTATTCCAAGCATCTCCTTCTCTATTTCTTCCATTCAATCTCCTCTGGTCGTAGGTTTCGCCATGCTTTGATATCAAACTGTTGGGTTTCAAATCTCCAATCTTTTATAAAAACACATATTACCATTTTGGAACACTTCTACACTATACATAGTTTATACTAGACAATACTTATAACTTACAGAACATAGAACAATAAACAAACATTAACACACAACACCACAAAATCAGAAACTAAAGGTTTGGAGTCACCCTCCATTTCTCAGGGAATTGATCTTCAGAATTCTCTGTATCCAAAAAGTCTCGTCGTCTTTAACTTCCCCATGGATTTATTAACTCCAACTGTTTTCCTTAAAATTTCTCACACACTCCCTTTCTCCAATTCACAAAACTACCATTCACCTCCTCCTATTATAAACTACACCAAAATGATTTCTTCCTACTTGTACATCAGATATCAAAGCATGCTTGAAATTCTAGCAATGGTTCTTCACAAACAGTTGTAGAATGACTTGTTAGTTTCGCTATATTAAGGTTGGCTCTAGTATCTTTGTGCACTGTTTATTTCAAATTTACAGAACCCTTGTTTTATGTATAATGATTCAAGACCTTGCTGAAAATTCTCTTAACATATTGTCTGTGATGTTGGAGATTTAGCCTATATTTCTGGGCATCCATACAGTATTCTGTGCTTACTATTGGATTTGCATCAATGCTTCTAGTGCCTTTTTCTTTCTTACAAGTTCAAATGTTCGGTTTCTATTTCCATTTCCGGCACTGGCAAGATTGTTCAGTTGGTTTAGTATTATCTAGATGCAGGTTTGAGTTTCGCTTAGTTAGCTTAGTTTTCAAGCGACCGCCAAGTACTTGTTAGGATTGCATTTGGAGGCTAGGTGAGTTCGAATTCGAGTTCTCTTTCGATCTCGCATTAGCTTGATGTGGTGTTTGAACCTTCTATAGAATAGTTTAAACACTGTCAACCATCATGGTTGCTCTACAATTTAAATCAACAGTCCATCTCGAGGGAGAATTCTTCTATCAAATCAAATCCAATGACCTATAATATATAGTTGTTCTTGCTATTGCTTTGCAGTTTCATAGTGCGATGAAACTGAGCTTTTTACTGTTCCATTAATCAGTAATCTATGCTTAAGAGCTTAGCCAGAGGAGAGAAAATTATGAAAATTGTACAGCATGGGGTCTAGATGCCTCTGCTGTCGCAGCCGATGGCTGCTTTAATTCATCGAGAAATGGGTCTGTCTCAAACTGGCCGGCAGAGACATTGGCCGAGCAACTTTCTTGACCTAAGCCGCTCTGTCGAACATTGCAGAAGAATAATATAAATTTCGATTGTGTACTGTTGAGTACAAATATTCAAAGTGGAAGCACTCACTAACCTCCTAATTAGAGAGACTTTTGATGCATCTCCACCAAGCTCTTCAAGCAAAACTAACATGTTCTTTGTTGGCTTCAACCAGGATCTAGGAACATGGTACCTGAAACACAATCCAAATGCCTGTTTTTGCACTGTTCCTCAACTTATTTCCTAAGATATCAATATCAGTCTTACTTCTTGACGTGACATTCTTTAATTAGTATAATTAATGCCATATTTTAACTATTATAAGCTCGAGAAGATAAAATGAGTGTGAAATTAGAAGCAAAATCTATTCCTACCCTTGGAAAAGGAATTCAAGTTTCTGAAATTATTTAAGACTAAACCATCTTATTTTACAATTTTTTTATTTGTAAGAAACGTTTGGAAACTCTATTCGAAATTTGGAGAAATACCATTGTTGGGTCGGTTGGCCGCAGCCAAATTGACATTTTGGAGCTCGATACGTCCCGATGTAGCTACAAACATTGCAATTGCCGTTGGCATAAGCCGTCCAATATCTTCCTATACTTTGTCCATTGATCCATGCTTGGCCTTTTCCCATACTTCTCAAGTCCAATGCTATTGGTTCATCTCCTTTGGGTGCATTAAAATAAGCCTGCAAGTTTCGAGTCAGCACCATTCCATCGAATTCTATAGATTTGATCAAGTTTTGGTGTTGTTCTAGAAGCTTACCTTGTACCATTTCAAGGGTCCTTGACTTTGTAATGAGAGTGGCCCTTCAGTCCAAACACCAGAAGAAGCTTCATTTGGAGAAGCTAGATTCATTGATTCTCCTTTTAGGCCTACCTGTTCATCAGACAATATCCGAGATTGCGGGCTTTTTGGGAAACAAACGACAAAAAAACCGTTCCAAAAAGACCGATACAAAGTAGACACTCTAATTCGACGCCCCTATGTCAAACCGAGTAGATTCAATGTCCTTTTTCATTTTTTGGGTACTTGAAGAACAAACATAGACTAAATCACTTGGTTTGTTTAGGCAACGAATATGACAAATGTTTCATCATCTAACCTGGTAGGACCATTTCTGCCGAGTTAGATCTTCGATGCCTTTATCGAGACCATGTACCAAAACCGGACCCAGAATTCCTGCACTCCACGTCTCAAAGCGAAATCCGACGTTCTTTGCAAGAGAAGTGTAAATACAAATAGCTCTTAAAAATCTGGAATTTGAGTAGACTGATTACTTACTGGTAATCCAACTGCTATGCTGAGCAGGGAAATTTTGTTTGTTCCAGCATGAAGATCGACTGCTCCAGTAAACGTGAATTCTCGGCGCTCTCTTGACCCGTAGGCTGAACCTGTTTTAATGTGTAGTAGTTATTTTGCAGCGTTTAAGGAGAATATTGGCCGGATTTGAAAGAAGTAGTTGAAGGTGGCTTTGGCTTTCTTTTCTTTGAAAGTTTTGTACCTGAGAAGTGTCCGTTGACGAAAACAAGAAGAGCATGGCCGGCGGATTGCACCGTGAGAAACGGCTTCTTTCCTCCACCAAGAAATGTTTCCCAAGAACTAATATCAAGACTGAAATGAATGCAAAGCAGAAACTGAAAGTCATGCTAGGTTCAAACTAACAAGTTTTGTATGCATTTTTGTAGGCATAAATTCCTCGAACGAGATGCCATCGTACCTCGTCATGTACCATAAATAGTCACTGGCATCTCTCGTTATATTTATCTGCTCCAAGAGTCCAGCATTCATCAGTTTTGGACTGTCTTCTAAAAGAGACTCATCTTCATCGTAAACCTCCCATGAAAACATCATCGAATCGGTCGGTAACATTTGAATCTGCGAGGTTTGAACTCCGACCTGAACAAGTAAGCACATGCCTAAGCTCAGAGCTTTACTTTTTTCAAGTAAAACAAAGATTCAATAAGGTTCCTGACTTTTCGGTTCACCTGTGCAGTATTAAATACAACGTTCTTGCAATCGGGTAGGATACTAGTCGACCAAGGAGGCAAAATATAGAGCCTGTTGTTGAAATTCACAGATGCCGATGAGTTTGAGTGGTAATTTGAGAGAAAAGCAGCACACCCGTTATGCGTCGAGGAGAAGACATGAGCCTGGAGGGTGATCAAAGCGATGATGAAGCTCGGATTCGCAGGTTTTTCATAACGAAAGAAATGCTTTCTTACAAGAAAGATAGACCTGCTGATAAGATCCTAAAGAGGTAATAGTGGGGTCTGAGGAAACTAGAGCTTGCTCACATAGCTTAATGGCCGTATGAAGCTGCTTGAGATGACCATATTTTGGTTGCCTGATAAGACCTAATACGATGCAGCACAAATATCAACTAGTGAAGAATGATCAGAAATTAAATAATTTTATCAACACTTCTAACCGTATTCATCAAGAAGAGCATCGTAGTCGTAGCTTGACGTAACGAAGGGGCCTCCAGCCGTGCGACCAAAGTTGGTTCCTCCGTGAAACTTTAAACACGCAAAACCTTAAACTATGAACAATGAACTCGAGGTTCAAACAAGGGTCGATCAATCAGAGAGGGTTGGACAACACGACTAACCATGTAGTAGTTAAAATACGAGCCACCCGCCTGTATGAAACGAGCAACTGCAAAGGCTAAATCTTCGACAGGCCGCTTATAAATTGGCCCGCCAAACTCTGTAAACCTTCCTTGCCAAAAAAAGGTGTTGGATTAAGGGACCAGAGACAGAATTTGAATGTCAAGATAATGATTTTAGTGTGATTTACCAGCCAGTCCAGGCTTCGGTCCATAACTTAGGCTTGTAAGGTTTATTGGGTGAAAAGTAATCACCATAGAAACCATTGACTGAATTTATCTGTTGCAAAAACACACAAGTGTAAACCCGCCATTGACATGCTAAAGAGAAGCTCCAGTAAGATGGCAATCCAGAAATTCATGAAATTAAAGTTTAAAGAAGAAGGCTCGCCACAGGGTCAGGGGCATCGTCTTCCTTGCACATCACCCATGGCACCCCTGTGTTCAGACCAACAGCCATTTTCGCAGCCCAGTTCATATAAGAATAGCCGGCAGCTCCAAACAGGTTACTTTCAGACCCATATTCATTCTCAATCTGCATGCAATCGAGCAATTTTTATTAGATTGTACGTCATCTTCTTTCTTGACGATAATTAACAGGGGCCTCGCAGAAGAATAACGCTGTATCAGAAGAATCCTTACTTGGGAAAGAATTATTGGACCCCCTTGGGAAGCATATAGCCTCTCATTCTTCATCATCTGAACAATTTTCTCAGTAAAACCTTGCATTGCCATCTGGGTAGCAAAAACACAGTCCATTAGAGCTGCTATAAGTTAACTGGGGGTAAATTTAAGGCAACCATAGCCGCTTTAATCAAGTGATGTGGGTCAAATTAGATGATTAAAAAACTTCATCCAGGGATCTTGAAGAGAAGGAAGGCGAAGAAGAAGAACCTTGAATGGCTGGTTGTCCGTTCTGAAGCTTATACCAGGGACATACTTCAACCAAACAGGAAATCCACTATGTCGAGACAGAATACAGGCAAATTTGAAGAAGAAGAAGAAGAAGAAGAAGAAGAAGAAAAAGGGGAGAGAGAGAGAGAGAGGGAGAGTTACCCAAAATTCCATTCTGCACAAACATAGGGTCCAATGCGGAGATGAGCATAGAGACCCACTTTCTGAACAGTCTTTATGAATCGCACCAGATCATTTCGTCCCTCAAAATTGTACTGAAAACCCAAGAAAATTAGGAAAAAAAATGGAGATTCAGTTTCTGCAGAAGAAGTGAAGCAGAGTAAAGTACAATGGAATTAATACGCACATTGCCAGGAGAAGGTTCGTGGGCATTCCAAAAGACGTAGGTGTCAATAACATCCAGACCGCCATTTTTGGCCTTCTGTATAAGATCTTCCCACATCTAAACAAAAGCCCATTTCGCAGAAATATCAAAAGTTCAGAAAAAAAGTGCAGAAAAAAATGGCCAGAAAACAGGAAAAATGATGAATATGAAGGTACGCATACTTCTGGCGTGCTTCTGGGATAATGGATAGAACCGGAAATGAGGATTCTCCTTTGGCCATTGATGAGAATGGCCTTCCTATCATAGCTCACACTGCACTGAATCAACCCAGAACCCAAAAACAGGGTGAAGCAGAAGAAATATATCAGATTGGAAAGTGAGCAGCTTCCCATCTTCTCCCTCCTCACTAATGTGGAGGGAACTTTTGAAAAAAAGAAAAGGTTCTCCAATGGCGGAATGGAACGCCGGATCAAAGTTTCCAGCTTTTTAAAAACCTTCCATGACTACAATCTGCAGCTTTAATAGTATTAAATTGCGCAGAGAGATCTAGACACATTAGAGAAAGCGATGTAATTGCCAATTCATTCACAAGAGATGGAAGGAAAAAAAAGGACAAAAAATGCTAAACATGGGTAGAAACGTGAAGTACAAAACCAGCAATTGACTGTTCATGTTCTTGAAAGGTGGAATCTTGCAGCCACGTTCAAATATGATGCTGAAGCAAAATAATTATACACACAAAATCATTCACAAAAATCTTATCCCCATCAAAGTTTAATAAATTTTTTAATACGAGATCTACATGGTCACCCATAAATGTATAAATCATATATGGAACTGGGAAGAGGATGGTTTTGACTATTATATAAAAAGAGAGACGTAAATAAGCCTTAGGTAATGGATAGAAGAGGGTAGAAGTGAGTAGGAAGAGGTGCATGAGAGAATATTGGATGCATTCCATCACTTGGGTTCAGACCCACAAATATTAAAACTAATCAATTATATAGCTGGTTGTAATTATTAAAAGATAATGGTTTAGAGAGAGGCGCGTATGGAAATAATAGTGTGGTCTATCCTACTCTCCATCGCCATCATCTTTTAGCGATTTATGTGTATTTATTTGTGCCGGCGCCCCCCCACCTCCCCCACAACACATCGCACTAAAGCTAAAATGATTGAGCAGAGACGTACTTCACGTTTCTCCCATCGTCGGGGACTGCACCTGTTATAACCTCCCTTCCGTCTGCGTCGGTGCTGGCTAACCAAAATGACACTGCCTTTTCTTTTAGGGAACCTAACACCACATGCTTTTAACTATAGAAAATTTCCGCCGGATACCTCGCAATCACATTGTTCGTATAAATTCATGGATATTAACGTCTCTGTTTCGTTGATGTCAAAGACCATCGAACAGAGACGAAGGACGTCAATTATTGATGGACAAGGGACGTCCCTCCTACTAGTTATCAGGCGTTAAAACGATTATCGGGCGATGGCAGATAATAGATATCAGAAGTTCAAGTTGGCTGGAGGAAGTCGAAATCTTTCTCTGCAATATCTAGGGCACAGGACGTCCTTCACAATTATATAGGCAGATTTGTGTCATCTATCGATAAGAGAAATGCTATCGTTTAGCGTTCAGAGAATGACATTCAGTCGCACAATGGACGTCCCTCATATTAAGACAGATATTTGTTGTATAATGAACGAAGATGTCTTAAGACCACACTATTATCCATGTCTGTTGCCATGAATTTTTGTCTGCCATCACCTTTGGAAAATGGCAGATTCAATCATGACCGTCAATCTCTATAAGGGATATCCCTCGCTCGATCTAACAGCCATGAAATTTCGTCCGTCATCGCATTTGGAAAATGAAATTTTCAATCCTGGGTGTCAATCTTGATAAGGGACGTCTCTCACTCGATCTAAATGCCATAAAATGTCGTCCGCCATCGCCCTTGGAAATTGACAGATTCAATCTTGGGCGTTGGATCAAGCGAGGGATGTCACAGGATCGAAATGGGCGGTTAGGATGGACTTCAAATTCTTTTCAATTCAAGGGTCACGTGCAAGGCACACGCGTTTTTAAAACGCGCAAATTCCCTCAATTAAGACGGACGTCCCTATTCCATAATGGACGTTTCGTGACTTATTTCAGACGTCTCTCGTTGAGAAACAGACATCCCTCGACCAAGACTATGTCGTTCTGCCCGCAATGGACGTCTCTCGTCTAAAGACGTCGTTGTTCAGTATGAAATAGACGTCCTTCTTAATACAATGGACGAGCGTTTTGCGACCAAATGTCATTCTCTGAATGTTAAACGATAGTGTTTCTCCTATCGACAGACGACGCAAATATGCCTATATAATCGCAAAGAATGTCCTGTGCCCTAAATATTGCAAAGAGAAATTTCAACTTTCTCCGACCAACTCGAACTTCCAATATCTATCGTCTGCCATCACCCGATAATCATTCCGATGCCCAATAACTTGTAGGAGGGGAATCTCTCATCCTCCGATAATTGACGTCTTTCGTCTCCGTTTGACAGTCCTTCCTTTCAACGAAACAAAAGCGTTAACGTTGACGGATTTGGATGGAAAACGTGACTGTAAGGTCGTCGATGAAAATTTTTCATAATTTAGAGTCGTAGTTGTTAATAAAATTTCTTTATGATTTGATTTGTTGGTAATTGTAAATTATAATGTATGCGGTGCTAATTTGTATTATTTAAGTGACACGTAATGCATTAACATGAGATTCATCTTTTAAGAATTTAAAATATATTATTTTAGTTTACATGTTAATTAAGAACATAAACTCCCATGTATGAAGAGTATTTTGGTAAGGTGGGTATTGTATTGATGGGTGGCGATTATTGTATTAAAATCCGTGATTTGAAGTTGAGATGTACAGGTGGTTTGAGTGGAAATACGAAATCTCTGAAGCTGAGATTCCATCAATGCCAGATCTTGCTTTAAATATAACTCGATGTGAGTGTTTTACTAAATGAATGGTATGGAAAAATGACAAATCAATCATCGTGATTTGTGATTAATGACAAGTCAACCACTGTGGTATGTTTTCTAACAAGTTAACTACTAACGTATGTGAAAATGACAAATGCACCATCGCTGTCTATTAAAAAAAGCTGATGGCCCCACCATGTATGCTTGGACGCCGCGGCGTCCAGGTAATTTTGGCCTGGATGCCGCGGCGTGAAGGCAATTTTGGCCTGCACGCCGCGGCGTCCAGGCCAAAATAATTTTGAA